>CM046440.1:6048761-6283817 GCA_025506505.1 Flaveria sonorensis | reverse complement strand
CAAGATGTCAGGATCAGTGATCTAAGTTTGATCAATTAGAGTTGAATCGCAGCGGAATTAGAACAAGAATTAGACAAATATAGCAAGAACACAATAGATATTCAATGGAACAGTACACGGTTATAGAGAAAGAGGGTTTTCTGCAAAATGGATAATATCATTCATGCACAATGCTTCGGTATGGCGGCTGCTAAGCTTTTCTAAGTTTGCTATAGCTGCTCGTCCACCTTACAATTAGGTCAACATTCCTTATATAAAGGAATGTGACGTCTGCTGATGTCACTTGATAGTGACATCTAACAGAATTATTACAAACAACTGAAAGTAAGCAAACTACTGAGAATGTTCACAACAACTGAGAACATCTCAGAGTATGCTAAGTACAAGATGAAACTAAAACTACTGAAACTACAAGTACTGATTACAAGAAACATAAAACTACTGAAAGGAAACCATCACAACTACTGAAGAGGTCTTCTTCAGCTGTTGTGACAACATCTGAAACTTGGTCTTCAGTCTTTGTCTTCAGCTCTTTCACTTCAGACTTTGTCTTCAGCTCTTTCACTTCAGACTTTGTCTTCAGCTCTTTCACTTCAGACTTTGTCTTCAGACCTTGTTATCAGTTGATGTCTTCAGCTGTTGCAGACTACTTCAGTTGTTGTAATGTCCGTGGGACTTAAAGGTTTTTCTGATCAGGCTCATTGGTTCTTTTGGTCCAACAAACTCCCCCTGAACCAATGCAGCCAAAACCTTTAAGCTTATTGAGGTCCCACTTATTCTTGGCAGAAATACTCTCTTGATCAGCTTCAGAGATATCAGATAAGCACAGGCCAGGGAACAGGTTTCAGTAGATGTGAATGTCAAAGGATGGAAGGGAACTCTGTCTTGGGGAACTGGACACAGAGCTGTTATCCCAACCATGAAACCTACTTCCCATTGATGAGTCTATAAGACTCTCTGACGTAGGCCTCAAGGAGAACAACTTGTTCCTCCTTAGTGAGTTCTTCTGCTTCTCCTTCGAAGAAGAACTCTGGGCCATAGTACTCTGATAGGTACTTTAACGTCTTTCCATTTTTCAACTCAACAGTTGTTATCTCTCTGTAAGCAAATTCATCTGGGTGAGTCCCTTCTAATAACAACTGGAGTTCATTTTTCTTGATCTCTTCAAGCCTCTTGTATAACAACCCCTTCTTGACCATTTTGTTCTCCATTAGAGTTTGAGGGGTCATCTTTGACTTGTAGGCTCTCTTGAAGTCTTCAAGTATCTCCCAGGGTGAGACTACAATGGCCAACATAATAACAGCATCTATGGTCTTTCTCACTTGGCCATTGTATCTACTTGGTATGGATTTCTTATGAATTCTAGAACTAACCCTGGGGTCTGGCCAAATCCTTACTCTCTCCTTTTGATATTGAAAGGTATACCTGAGAGCATACAGCCTTTGAGCGTGTTTCTTCATGGCTTGTATAGATGATGACTGAGGAAACTCTTTGTCAACCATCTTCAAAAGTTGCTCATCGTGCTGTTTCTGCTGTTCTTCTTCTTCAATCTTAACTTTCACCATTTGCCTCTGAAAGTCTGGTGTGATCATTTGTTGACTTCTGGGCTCAGGTATTTTTAGAACAGCAGAGATTGGCAGACTGTCTTCTTCATCATCTTCTTCTTCTTCTTCCATCCTCAACACCCTTCTCCTCCTTCTGGGTGCATCATTGGATGTGGTTTGAGGTGGTTTTTGGGGTAAGGGAGTTGGTTTTGAGGTTGAGTTGGTTTAAGTTTAGGTTTAGGGATTGGTTTGGAGAGTTGTGGGGTTGGTTGTTTTTGAGTGGGAGTTTGGGAAGGCTGATCTAGCATTTTTGTGGTAAGTTTGGCTTTGGAAAGCTTGGCCATATCAGTTCTCTTCCCAGCACCTGCTTCATCTAAGGCTTCGATAATCAACCCTTATTGAATGCTTCAGAAGCACAGATTCTGGTGGTTATTGCCAGAATACTGTCTCTGGTCCATGATTTAATCTCAATTAATGATCTTCCCAAGTATTTTGCAATAAACCTGATCATTATCTCCAACCTCTCCCTTTCCATCACACTGTAACTGGCCCATCTCTCTTGTATCTCTTTAATCTCCAGCCTTCTGATCTCAGTGTCTAATGTAGCTGTATCAAAGCCCTGTCTGAAGAGTTGGTCTATTATTTGTCCATTGATCTGCTGTGAGCTTCATCAGCTTCTTTAACCAGATCTTCCAATGATTTCTCTTCATCAGGCTTTTGAGTTTCAGCACTTTTCTTTCTCTTGTATGTGATCAGCTGTTTTTCCTTTTCTAACTCCTTTTCTTTCTCTTGTTGTTTCTCATCTTCCACTCTCTTTCTCTTTCTTTCTTTCACTGCCTTAGACTCCCCCTTTTTGGGTGCATTGGGTTCAGGGGTTTGAATGGCAGAAAGCTTCTTTTGCACAGCATCATCAACAAGTGTTTGTAGATTTGAGGAGATCCTCTCATCAATGGCTTTATGCACAATCTCATTGATGATGGGAGTGATGAGAGGTAAGGAATGTTGAAAGTAGCAACCATCTGCTCAGAGGGGTTCTGTCCCTGAGAGGTGGTGCCAAAAGCAGTGGCTGGTGGCTCAGTTGAGTGTAGTGGCTGAGTGTTTGGTGAACCTTCAGATGAAGGTGCCATCTGTGGGTTTATTGGGGCAGATGGACTTTGATCCTGAGACATTTTGGCAAGCAGTTCTTTGAGTCTGCTCACCTCAGCCTCAAGGATTGTGTTATGGGCTAAGACATCGAAGAAAAAGCCCAGGTCATCATCAGTCTTTGCTGAATCACCTGACCTCCTGATTGAATCAGGATGTACATGCCCTGAGTGTAGATCAGTTGTAGCATGTGCCCCTTGTTCTTGGTTCTGGGGACTTCCTGCCTCAGGACTGAGTCCTTCATCGGCAGTTGCCTCTGGTGAGGTCTTAGAGATGTTACCAACTGCATCCTGTTCATTTGCTGAATCAGTAGAAGTGGCAGCCTCACCAGATGTTCTAACCTCCTCCTCTACACGGGGAGATTGAACATTATAACCCCTGTGCTGTGGGTTATCAGCAGCATTTTGGTCCTCTTCCTCAGCTGTTGAGGTTCTCCCCATTGTAATTGGTTTCTGGGGAGGAGGAGAGGAATGCAGCTGACTCAGCACTTGTGCAACTATAATGGTTGGGCTTTGAGGGGCGGTTGCATTTGGAGATAGGTTTGAAGCAGATTGCACCCGGGGTGACTGGTGCTCTTCAATGGTAACCTTCTCAATTGAGATAGGTTCCAGCATTGTGGTATCCCCAATTATGGTTGCATCAGGATCCTGTTGAGAGGATGCCTGAGCGGCTAGGGCTGGTGGAGTCTTTGACACTACTGGGGGGTTAGAACCAGTAAGTGTTTCCTGTATTGGTGTTACAGGGGCATCCTCAGGGGACTCATCTCCCTGAGTAGCCTTTTTGGGCTTTTTGGTGTTGGGTTTGGTGGGGACTTTGGATCTGGAAGTGGAGGCTGTGGGTTCCCGCTGCTTGGGTTTTAGCAGCCGGGCAGCCCCTTTCATGTAGGGTCAGAGTTGTGCCTGGAGTATACTTCAGGCAATACAGCCGGAGCAGGGACTCCAAGGCCAACAAGGCCGTCTGATTTTAGCTGATTTAAAATTATGGCCATGAGAAACCTGGGATATAATATCCATCTGTTTGCCACAGGTTTCAAAGCCAGATCCTTTAGTTCCATAAAAACTATCTCAGAAAAATTTAGATTTTGTCGTTCAAAGATAGAGTATAATACCTGTTGCCATCGGGAGGACATCTGATCCCATGAGGAGGTTTTTGGTGCAAGGCAGACATTCACCATGTGGAATATAAGACGTTCAGCATCATGGAAGTGCTTCTTCAGAATGGTGGTAGCACTTAAGTCTCCTTCATACCCGTTATTGATGAAAGACATATCAGTTGTGCCTTTCGGGTATTCTGTGACACAGGTGGCATCATGTAGATTTAGGGTTTGTCGAATGATGTCTGGAGTGATGACCACCTGTTTCTGGTTAACCAACGACTGGAGAGTGATTTGGCGATCATTCTCACCAGTTTGCACAGAGACGTTGGTCCAGAATTGGCTTAGGGAATCGGGGTATATGGTAGGATTCAGAAGAAAAGCGGTTCGGTACTGGGAATCTACCATAAGATCGATGGCATTATCAAATTTGTTCCAAAAGGCCGATTTCGAGAGGTAGGCAACACAGTTGTGTCTGGGTTTGAGTTTCATGGTCGCCATTGTTGAGAGAGTGAAGGACATGAAACGGCTAATGAAACGTTTGAAATTAGGTTTAGGTATTTATAGGGTAAGAAAAGGCTGATATAAAACGACTGAAAGTGTTGGTGCTGTCATCAGTTGTTTGAAAACAACTGAAGACCTGGTTTTAACTTTCAGAAGTTGTAACAACTGAAGACTTGGTATTAGTCATCAGTAGTTGTAAAACTACTGAAGACATGGTTTTGGCTTCAGTTGTATGAAGTGAAACAGCAGTTGTAGAAACAACTGAAGAGAAAAGTTTCTCATCAGCTGTTGTCGTCAATTCTTAGCTCATCAGCTGTTTCATTCTGACCTCAACACTTATCAGACTTTTTGTCTGATTTTCAGACGTTTCATTGGTCATCAGTACTTCTGTTATACTGACATCAGTAGTTGTAACTACATCAGTAGTTGTAACCACATCAGTTCTTTTCAACAGATAGAGTACTTCAGTACTTTTAAGTAATTTAGTCTTCAGTAGTTATGAAAACTACTGAGGATAAAAGAACTTATCAGTACTTATTTGTGACAATAGTATACGAATGCTCATCAGTACTTGTTGACTGAGATCATCAGTAGTTGTCACTTATTCTAGCTGCAGCATACCAAGCCTTAACACTAGGTTTTGGAAAGTTGAACTGTCCAAAGGCTTAGTAAATATGTCTGCAAGCTCATCAGCACTAGGAACAAACTTTGGATCAATCAGACCTTTTTCAAAACAATCCCTAATAAAATGGTGTCTGATCTCAATATGTTTGGTCCTAGAGTGCTGGACTGGATTCTTGACAATACAAAGAGCTGAAGCACTATCCATTAGTAATGGAGTCTTAGTCTCTGTAATGCCATAATCCAATAATTGATTCTGAAGCCAGAGTACCTGAGATGTACAACTTGCAGCAGCAATGTACTCGGCTTCAGCAGTGGATGTAGCAACAGATGTTTGTTTCTTACTCTGCCAAGAAACCAAACAGTTGCCTAGGAATTGACATCCACCAGAAGTTGATTTTCTAGTTAATTTACACCCTGCATAGTCACTATCAGAAAAAGCAACTAATTTGCAAGAGTGCCCAGTGGAATACCAAAGACCTAGAGATTGAGTACCTTGCAGATATCTAAAGATCCTCTTGACTGCAATCAAATGAGACTCTTTAGGAGCAGCCTGAAATCTAGCACAAACACAAGTTGCAAACATAATATCTGGTCTAGAAGCTGTTAAGTACATCAAGGACCCAATCATACATCTGTAAAGTGTTTCATCAACAGCTTTACCTTTCTGATCTGCATCCAGTTGTGTGGTGCTGCACATGGGAGTAGAACAGGGCTTACAGTTTTGTAAATCAAACTTTTCCAAAAGACTCTTTGTGTATTTTGACTGATGAATGAAAGTTCCATCAGCCTTTTGTTTGATTTGCAAACCTAGAAAGAACTGTAATTCTCCCATGGCACTCATTTCGAATTTTTGTTGCATCAACTTTGTAAATGCATCACACAACTGTGGATCAGAGGATGCAAAAATAATATCATCAACATAAATTTGAACAAGGAGCTTATGCTGACCCACTTTCTTAATGAACAAAGTTTTATCTATGGAGCCTCTAGTGAAATTATTCTGAAGAAGAAAATTTGACAGTGTTTCATACCAGGCTCTAGGAGCTTGTTTCAACCCATAAAGAGCCTTATCAAGTTTATACACCCAATCAGGATGTTTATTATCCTCAAAACCTGGTGGTTGACACACATAAACCTCTTCTTTTATTTTACCATATAAAAATGCACTTTTGACATCCATTTGAAAAACTTTAAGATTGTGGAATGCAGCATAGGCTAAGAACAATCTAATTGCCTCCAGTCTGGCTACAGGGGCAAAGGTTTCATCATAATCAATACCTTCTTCTTGTGAAAACCCCTGGACAACCAGTCTGGCCTTGTTCTTGACAATTTGCCCATTTTCATCTGTTTTATTCCTAAACACCCATTTAGTGCCTATTGCACACTTACCTGGGGGTAGAGGAACCAGTTCCCACACTTGCTGCTTTTTGAACTGAAGAAGCTCAAGCTGCATGGCATCAACCCATCCATTGTCTCTTAATGCAATATGATAGTTCTTTGGCTCTTGCTGACTGATGAAGAGAGCATAGAAGCAGAAGTTGGACAATTGACTTCTAGTTGAGACACCAGCATTGATATCACCAATGATTTGAGACATTGGGTGATTCTTCAGCTCTTGGTACACTATGAGATCTGTGCAAGTGTTTGTAGCACGCTCAGCAGCAACAGATGTTGATCCAGATTCTTGAAACCAAGTATTAGATGGCAAGTCAAATGAAGTAGAGGATTCAAAAATCTCATCAGCATTTGTTGTGGATGGTGCTACTGAAGCTACAGGAACATCAAGTTTAGTAGACTCAGGCAGTTGATCACTAAACTTGAATAGGTGAGTACTGGGATCATCATCAACATCAGTACCACCAGATGGATGACTAGCTGCAGAAGGTGATGAATTCACATGATCTGCAACAGCTGGAGGCTGATAAGGAACATATTGCAGTATGTCCAGATCAAACAACTCCACAGGGTTTTGTGGAATTTTGTCCTTAGGGGATTCATTGAACTTCACATGCAAGGTTTCTTCAACCATCTTTGTTCTGCAGTTGAACACTCTGTAAGCCTTGCAAGTGGATGAATACCCAACAAAATACCCTGCATCCACCTTAGAATCAAACTTTTGGAGTTGATCCTTTGTGTTGAGAATGTAACAAGGACACCCAAATGCTCTGAAGAATGAAATTAGAGGAGCCAAATGATGTAGAACTTCATAAGGAGTCTTCATCAACCTCTGATTCACTAAAGCTCTATTTTGCACATAGCATGCTGTGTTGACAGCTTCAGCCCAAAAGGTCAGTGGCAAACCAGAGTCAGCCAACATGGACCTTGCAGCTTCAATTAGGGTCCTGTTCTTTCTCTCCACTACTCCATTTTGTTCTGGAGTCCTTGGGATGCTATACTGCCTCTTGATTCCTTTTGAAAGGTAGAAATCATCAAGTGTATGGTTTCTAAATTCAGTTCCATTATCACTTCTTATACACTTGACTGATAGGGAATACTGCTTCTCAACATACAACACAAAGTTAATAATTGTCTGAGCAGCCTCATCCTTTGAATGCAAGAAGAAGGTCCATACAAATCTGGAGTAATCATCCACAATTACCAGACAGTATTTCTTCTTTGCCATGCTCATTACTCTCACAGGACCAAAGAGATCCATGTGCAGTAATTGCAAGCAGGCAGTGGACTTTGGTTCTTCTATAGGAGGGAATGAAACTTTGTGTTGTTTTCCTTTTAAACAAGCAGTGCAGGTTTCATCACAGTGGAACTCCTTTATTGGTAGACCTCTCACTAAACTATTGTGGATCAGCTGATTCATGTTTTTGAGATTAACATGACCCAGCCTTCTATGCCACAGTTTAGATTCCTGAGGAGAGGCCTTGGAGAACAGGCAAGGATGACCTTTTAAATCAATCTTCTTTGACAAATCCAAGGCATATACTCTTCCTATCCTGTTGGCCTTCAGGAGAGTATGTTCATCCAATACCTTGTCAATCAGCCTCAGAACTTTGGAAGACAGAATCCGGCAGTTCTGGCTTGTGAAAAGTGCAACATGCCCTTTATCACACATCTGACTGACACTCAGTAGATTATACTTGAGATTCTCCACATGGTTAACATCATCAAATCTGATTTCTCCATTTGACACAAATCCTTTCCCGATGATGTAACCTTAGCATCATTTCCAAATGAGACAAATCCCTTCTTTCCTTGAGAGTAGTCATTAAGAAGAGAACTGCTCCCAGTCATATGCATAGATCCTCCACTGTCTACATACCAGATGCTTCTTTGGCATGCTGAAGAACCCTGCATTTATCATAAGAAACTAGTTAGCTTTAGAGACCCAAACCTTTTTGGTTTTGGGTCTGTTTTCATCAACAGATTTAACCATAACTTGTTTCTCATGATTAACAGCTGATGAAGGTGGAGATGGTGCTGAAATGGATTTCTTAGATTTGGGCTTGGATTTCCTTTTCAGTGGTTTGATCACAGGTGCATCTAGTTGGTTAACTCTCCCCAACAAATGCTGAACCATCATAACAAGTTGTGTCTGATTTGTTGCTAAAGCCTTCAGCTCATTTGACACATCAGTACTTGTTTTTGATGAGTTCCTGTGACCCACCATTTCCTCCTTCTTGAAATTCACAGACTTAGTCTGATGTTTATCATGAGGAACACTATCAGCTGTTTTCTGATAAACCCCATCCTTCTTTTTGGATTTTGGCGAGGCCTTGGGTTTATCAGTTTGAGATGACTGTGGTACAAACTTGGTCTCAAACTCATTTTTCATTTTATTAATCTCTTCTTTAATGAGCTTATCTCTGTTGAGTTTGGAACCCTTTTTGTACCAGCATTCATCAGATAGATGATTGAATTTACCACATATTTCACATGGCTTATTCTTCATCTTGGATTGATCAACTGCTGAAGTGGAAACTACTGAAGGTGTGATCTTCAGTACTTTCCTCCTTTCAGTACTTGTGTTAAGTACTGAAGGATCGGTAACAACTGAAGACTTGTTCTTCAGCTGTTCTCTATCCGTCCTGAAAGACCGTATGATAGATTCCTCAGCAGTTGTTAATCCTTTTATTTCAGCAGATTTGAAATGCTTTTCAGATGTTGTGACTTGCCCTTCAGTACTTGGAGTACTTTGAGGGACAACATCTGAATTGCTCAGCTTCATGTGTTTATCAGCATTTAAACCATCAGGCAATTGATTTGCTGAGATCTTAACACTGACTTCATCCTCTAATTTTGTTTTGTATTATCATTTGAGGATGAATCACATGATGATGTGGTTTGGAAATTACTTTCACCTTCAGATTTTACTATTGATTTTGAAGTAAAATCAGTAGGTGGTGCAGTATGATTGTAACCTATTCCAAACTTCACATTTGAAGCTGTTTGCTTGCTGAGAAGCATTTCAAATCCCTTGCAGGATGTTACCCAGCGGTCACACTCAACTTGGGTAGCTGCAAGTGTCTCTTTGAGACTTCTGTGGTTCTCAAGTATGACCTCTACCTTAGCCTTTTCATCATTAAGTTGGCATTTAAGCTTGTAAATCTCATCATCTTTGTCATTAAGAGCAGACTCATACTCAGCTTTTCTTTTGGAAATAGTTTTCTCAAGCTCAAGATTTTGATTGATTAAAGCTACATTTGCCTCTCTAATAGAGACAAAGGCAGCTATGCATGATTCAGAACATAACTTGGCTTTAGCCTCAGAAGATACCTGGGTTACCTGTGAAGATGATGCATCGGAGCAGGAACCCTCAGTAGACTCCAGGGCCATGAGAGCAAGATTCCCAAAAGGATGTTCACCACCATGTTGACCAGCACCAGCAAATAATTGCTCATTGAAACCAGAAAGATCATCTGGTGAGCTGCTCCAGTCAACAACTCCTGGTGTGAAGAAGCTGTGATGAGGTTGAGATTGTGATGGAGATGGTTGAGGCTCAGGTAGGGCTTGAGGTTGTTGTGCTATAGGAACTTGAACTGGATTTGGCTGTGGCATGTAATAGCAGGGATATGGATATGGCATTGGACCCTGAGGGACAAAATATGCAGGAGATTGAGGTTGTGAGTGATGACCAGAACTAGCAGGATGTTGCCCTTTGTTTTGTGAACTATTGCTTGGAAAGGTCACAAAGGGTGCAGAGGAGTTAGATCCAGTTGATCTACACTCTCTTGCAAAGTGCCCAAGCCTGTGGCATTTGTGACACCTCAACTTACTCTTGTCAAAACCAACTTTGGTTTTGCCAGAGAGTCCTGGAAATTTCCTACCAGTTCTCTTGTAGAACTTTTGAGATCTGATATTGATCAAGGCCATTTGGCTCAAAATATCCATCTCTTCTAAATCATCATCAGCAATACCCATCAAATCATCCATGATAAAGCATAAATTATCACTATTACACCCAGAATGACTGTCAACACCAACAAATGCATGATCAGAACTGTTTGAAGAGAAATCTATATGCTCATCATAATGGCTTTCTGATCCAGCATATTCTGACTCATGACCGACCAAGGCAGTGTTCCCTGGTACAAAGTCATCAGTGAGCTTTCCTGATGATGCCAGTTTCCTTTTCTGCTCTATCTCTCTTTCAAATGTAAGCAGTTTCCCATGGAGTTGGGTGAGAGATAGGCTATCCAGATTTGCACTGGAGCGTAGGACAATGGTGTATGTGTCCCATCTCTCAGGCAGTGATCTGAGGAATCTGTTGTTCATCTGGCTGTTAGTATACTCATGCTTGACCATTTTCAGCTCAGAGATCAAGCAGGAGAAACGCTCAAACTGTTGAGTCAGTGTCTCACCCTTCCTATGAGAGAATGTCTCATATTGTTGGGCGAGGATTTCTCTGTTGTTTGCTAAGACCTCATCAGTTCCTCCGAATTGTTCCTTCAAAGCATTCCAGAGGTCATGAGCAGTTTCATGATGCATAAGCCCAGAATAGATTTCATTAGGCAGTGCCATGGCCAGAATTCCATGGGCTTTAGCATCAATCTCAAACAGTTTACGATCTTCATCTGAGTATTGCTCCTTCTTCTTCGGAACCATTTGGTTGGTCTCCGGATTGTTCACCATAGGCTTGTGTGGACCGTGAACCACAGATGTCCAACAACCTGAACTGTTAACAGACAGGTGATGGAGCATTCTTCGTTGCCATATGTTATACTCACTCCTAACCAGCATCGGAGGCTTGGTTGAGGAGCCAGTATTGTGAGGGTCATTAGAAGGAGTAGTCATTCTCAGATTCAAACCAATTCAATCAAGTTTCAAAAGATTTAGCACAAAAACACAACAAACTCAATATGAACCAAGAAGAAACTCAAATTGACTAACCAGAAGCAGCAGAAGACCAATCTCTATAACCAATTCTTGCAAATATGCTAATTCGATCAAACTTTAGATATCGAAATAGCAGTTTCAATGATCAATTGTTAAACCGATCAATGATTAACCTGCTCTGATACCATTTGTCAGGATCAGTGATCTAAGTTTGATCAATTAGAGTTGAATCGCAGCGGAATTAGAACAAGAATTAGACAAATATAGCAAGAACACAATAGATATTCAATGGAACAGTACACGGTTATAGAGAAAGAGGGTTTTCTGCAAAATGGATAATATCATTCATGCACAATGCTTCGGTATGGCGGCTGCTAAGCTTTTCTAAGTTTGCTATAGCTGCTCGTCACCTTACAATTAGGTCAACATTCCTTATATAAAGGAATGTGACGTCTGCTGATGTCACTTGATAGTGACATCTAACAGAATTATTACAAACAACTGAAAGTAAGCAAACTACTGAGAATGTTCACAACAACTGAGAACATCTCAGAGTATGCTAAGTACAAGATGAAACTAAAACTACTGAAACTACAAGTACTGATTACAAGAAACATAAAACTACTGAAAGGAAACCATCACAACTACTGAAGAGGTCTTCTTCAGCTGTTGTGACAACATCTGAAACTTGGTCTTCAGTCTTTGTCTTCAGCTCTTTCACTTCAGACTTTGTCTTCAGCTCTTTCACTTCAGACTTTGTCTTCAGCTCTTTCGCTTCAGACTTTGTCTTCAGACCTTGTTATCAGTTGATGTCTTCAGCTGTTGCAGACTACTTCAGTTGTTGTAATGTCCGTGGGACTTAAAGGTTTTTTGATCAGGCTCATTGGTTCTTTTGGTCCAACAAAGAGTTTCATTCTAAAAATTATGAATCAATGTGATCACAGGGTCAAGATCATAAGATGTGATCAAGGAACCGAATTTAAAAACCAAATCCTTGATTTATTTTGTGATGAAAAGGGTATTAGAAGACAATATAGTGCTCCTAAGACTCCTCAGCAAAACGATGTTGCTGAGAGTAGAAACAAGACACTTATTGAAGCTGCAAGAACCATGTTGTCTGACTCTAAACTATCCATCACCTTCTGGGTAGAGGCAGTCAACACTACCTATAATGTGCTGAACAGAGTCTTCATAGTTAAGACACATGGTAAGACTCCTTATGAACTGTGGCACAAAAAGAGACCTTTCATTGGTTTTCTCTAGTCATTTGGATGTCCTTACACCATCTTAAATACCAAAGATCAAATAGCCAAATTTGCTGAGAAATCAGATGACGGACACTTTATTGGATACTCTTCCCAAGCCAAGGCTTATAGTGTATACAATCTTAGAACCAGAGTAGTTGAGGAGTAAGCCAATATGACCTTCAATGAGCACACAACTAGTATAAAAAGTTCTGGTCCTGATTGGTTGTTTAATCTTGATTTAGTTACCAACTGTTTTAACAAATATTGTGAGAATGTTTCAAGATCTACAGGTATCTTATCAACAAGAGATTTTGATCCAAGATTTGAGTTGAGAAGACCAAGTGTACAAACTACTTAGTTCTAGTGGTAACTAGCCCTATAGTTGGAAATCCTGTCAGCACAACCATGACAAATTCTTCAACTGACACATCTGAGGTGCCTATAAATTCCAGCACAGAGGCATCAAACATAGATGAAGGAATTTCCAATGTAGGAGGAGATGAAGGTACTAATAGTGATTAGGAGTTTTTTATGCTGATAACCACTCCATAAAAGACAACACCAATGATGTAACACACTCATTAGATCAAGTATCACGTGATAAGTGTGTTGATGTGGTGGATGACTTTCAAGCACCAGATCCGAATTTCACCAATGTAGATCTATCCATATAACTTGCTATGATTCCTTAACTGAGAATGCACAAGTCCCATCCCACCATAAACATCATTGGAGATTTTGAGACTAAGGTAAGAACAAGAGGACAAATCCATGACAAAAATGTTTGTCTTCGCTCTTGTTTCTTGTCCCAGATAGAGCCTAAGAAGATTGAAGAGGCTTTGAAAGATGGAAGTTGGGTTGAAGCAATGCAGGAGGAGCTGCTTCAATTTAAAAGGCAAAAGGCTTGGAATCTATGTCCTCTTCCTTAAAGGAAGACTACCATAGGTACCAAGTGGGTATTTAGAAACAAGAAGGATGATAGAGGACTTGTCATCAAGAACAAGGCTAGACTGGTTGTTCAAGGATACACACAAGAAGAAGGAATTGACTACACAGATGTCTTTGATCCTGTAGCAAGACTTGAAGCTGTTAGGATATTCCTCGCTTTTGCTACATCCAAGGATTTCAAGGTATACCAACTTGATATCAAGTGTGCCTTCTTATATGGGGTGATTGATGAGGAGGTGTATGTCAAACAACAACCTGGCTTTGCAGACCCAGATCATCCTGATTATGTCTGCAAGCTTGAGAAAGCTCTCTATGGGCTGCATCAGGCTCCAAGGAAGTGGTATGAGTCACTATCATAGTATCTTTATAAGCATGGATACAAGAGAGGTACTATTGATAGAACACTCTTCATCCAAGGAACATGAAATGACTTGATGTTGGTTCAAGTTTATGTAGATGAAATTATCTTTGGGTCAACTAATTCAAAGCTCTGCAAAGATTTTGAGAAGCTGATAAATAATAGATTTAAAATGAGTGCCATAGGGGAACTTAATTTCTTTCTAGAAATTCAAGTGAAGCAGGTTGACAATGGCATCTTCATAAATCAGTTAAAGTATGTGCAAGACATACTTACCAGGTTTCACATGACTGAGTGCAAGGTTGCTAAGACACCTATAGCCAGAAACCACTCTCTTGGACCAGATCTTGAGGGGGAGTGTGTTTGTGAACATCTCTACAAGACTATGATTGGGTCTCTTATGTACCTCACTGTCAGCAGGCCTGATATCATGTTTGCTACATGTATCTGTGCAAGATATCAAGCCAACCCTAGGATGTCATACTTGGTTGTTGTCAAGAGAATTCTTAGATATCTCAAGGGTGCTCCCAAATTGGGCCTTTGGTATCCAAAGAATTCTAACTTCAATCTGTATGCATATACAAATAGTGACTATGGTGGCTGTAATATGACTACAAAGTCAACATCTGGAAGATGTCAATTTCTTGGTGGAAGGATAGTCTCATGGCAATGCAAGAAACAATCCTGTGTATCTGCATCAACTGCTAAAGTTGAATACATTGTTGCTGCAAGCTGCTGTGCTCAAGTGCTTTGGATTCAGAATCAGATGCTAGACTATGGATTCAATTTCAAGGAGACTCCCATACATATAGACAACAACAGTGCTATCTCTATCATAGAGAATCCAGTTCAGCACTCAAACACAAAGCAGATCAATATCAGGTATCATTTGATTAGAGATAATTTTGAAAAGGGATTGATAAAACTAGTCAAAGTTAACACAAATGAAAAATATGCTGATCTGACATAAAAGCTATTAATGAGCAGAGATTTAAGTTTCTAGAATCAGCAATTGGACTGATTAACTTTGATTAGATTCTTATTAAACTAAACTAAAAATTATTTTTAATAATATGTGTGTCTTAAGTTGTCTATATCATCACCATATAATCCCTGTGTACTTTGGAAGAAACTTTTCAAAATGATATCCCTTAGAATTTTGAAAATTTTGGAAATATTTTCCTTTTGGAAGATAACAAGTTGTCTTCGGCAGAAAATTATGTCTTCAAAACAAATAACTACTTCTAAGAAATTAACCTTCGGAAGAAATTTGAACATATCTTCCGAAGCTTATACTTGTCACTAAGTACTTATATGTATTGAAGGACTATTTTCTTCCAAAAGCAATTAAGTCTCGGAAGACTTATTCTCTTATTGAATAAGATTTCTCATATTTGATATCTTCCAAAGCAAAATCTATCTAGGATATGAAAAATACTTTAAGTATTTTTCTTCCTAAGCAAAATTCTTCAAAAACTAAGGAATATCTTCTGAAGCCAATTTGGCTTCGGATTTTTTTTCTAAAATCTTCCGAAGACAAATTTTCTTTGGAAGATTTAGACTTCCAAGAAAACAACCTGTTTGGGCACTTTTTCAGAGGTGGGATGAACATTTGGATTTCAAATTTTATCAATTAATATTAACTTTGTCTCAAATCCATATCATATATATTTGTACAACAGTTCCCCCTCTTTCACTATTCTCCTTCATCTGCAAGATTCAAACCCTAAATTCACCTACAAACTGACCCTGTTCCTACCTTAGTTCATCACAAAGCTACTCAAAATGGCTAACCCTGATCCCCGAAACCAACTGGATTTTACCATGCACTTACACAGGCAACATAATCAAGTTGCTCTATTGTCGTTTGAGAATGATCCTGGTTTCTCAGACGTTTGCCGCTTCTTATCTCTAACCAACTACCTCACTGCACTCACTATTGACCCTCCATTATATGAAGATCAACTTTTAGAGTTCCGGAGGACCTGCCAAGAGGTCATCTTGGACGGTACGAAGGCATTGTCTACCACAGTATAGGGGAGGACAGTTTTCATCACTCCAGCCACCATCAACATCCATCTAAGGCTGGATAATGAAGAGGGTGACTTGTCCTTTCCTAAATATGTTGTTAATGACTCATTTCGGTAGATGGCCTATGAAGGGGATTACTACCTCCTCCATATGGTCATCCACTTCGTTTCAAACAAACATGGATAATGGGACCAAATTCCTGAAGACGTTTCCTCTATAGTCCATGGAATGGTGCAAGGGGTCAAGTTTAGGTATTCTCAATTTGTATTTACAAATTTGCTTGCAAACTTGGACTCCTTAGAATATTACATGTTCCTTAGATATGTTTAGTACATTCTTAACTGTGAACTGGGCTCACAGTTAAGGGGAAAAGGTAATGTTCTTAAATTGGGACAGATGAAGCCCAACATCTTCAAGACAATGAGAAAGCCAACTGTTGGCTTCTCAGAGATAGAAACAACCCTGGTCCCAAAATGTTCAAGCTCATTGCTCAAGGTGACAACTTGGTAGCACCAGCCAATGTTGAACCCATGCCTTCTACATCTACAACCCCCACACAGCCACAAAACACCATCACCTACCAAAGAAAACGAGCCCCTACTCAGTCTACTCAGGTTGAGCAGGCCCCCAAATCACCGACCATACAGGAGGAAGTGGACAATGGAGCTCCCACTTCTCCTGAGGAGCAAACCACTTCCATTCTTTCTATGATAAGTGCTGAGGTTCCTCATGCTTATCCTGATGAGCTCACAATCCCAGCCTTAAGCCTTCACTCAAAGTCTCAAAACTCTAGTGATCAACCTTGAAGGGAAAGTTTCCATCCCCAGCTGCTTGATCTTAACCAACCAATTCCTAACCTTGAATTCTATGATGATGAGGATATAGAATTCAGTGAGTACCATGAGTCTCTCTTCTCCACCCCTGTTCAAGGAGAGATGAGTGCTCCGGCATCACCTATATCTAGCCCACATCATCCATCCACAACTGAGGTGGACCGTCCTGAACCTATTCAGGAGGCCCATATGGAAGAGGCTCTCACTTTTGTAACTGATTACATAATTCAAGCCTCAACCAAGGCAACCCAGCCCATTAACACTTCTTTTGAAGCTGTTAATGTACAGGGGAAAACTAGCATCCAAGAAACTGAAGCTGGTGATGAGGAAGAAGACTTTGGTCCTATTCTCTTATCCCCCCGTGATTCTTTTGATGAAGATTAGAGGAGTATGCAACTAAAGGTGCACAAACTGACTCAACTCTGCACCTATTTAGTTTTCAAGGTTAGTCACCTAGAATCTCAGGTGACTAACTTACAAAGAAGGGTCAATGATCAGCAACTTGAGATCACCGATCTTAAGGGCAAGTTAGCTGAAAGACCCATCCAGAGGAGTCAACCAGGCCCATAAGAACCTGTGGATATGGTGGACTTAACTCCTAGCTCCGCTCCCCTGTGCAAGACGGTGATGCTACCAAAAAGGGGGAGCAAGTCCTACTTACAATCATAGAACCTGGGAGTTCCTCTCAGAGTATGGACATGGAGGACTCACCACCCTTACTTGCAGTTATCCATACTCAACAACCTCCTCAAGTTCATATTAATATGGACTCTCTCATTTAAAGTCTGTTTGAGGAGGGTATACCAAGGGCAATGCCTACTCCATTTCACCCAGCTGAAAACCCAATAGTGGGATGGAGATATGATGATCAAATGAGAGCCCTAGTAATCTCTAGGTCTTAAAAACAAGATATTTTCAACAACTACAACTTGAGATACTATGAGAGAACATATCTAGTTAACCTCCCACTTGCCCAACCCAAGTCAAAGGCAACTTGCAAGGTTGGCTGATAGGATTCAACAAAGCATGCTTGAACAGTTCAAGCTTAGAAGAAGACTATATAGACAGATTCTAGTAGGCAAGACTGTTGGTCAACTGGACGTTGAGGTGGACCATAAGATTAGTTTTAAAGGGGAAACCTTGATTGAAGGCCTAGCAGTTGAGCCTGTGAACCTTGAGACAAGAGCTGCTTCAACACCCTCAGCACCTATTACCCTCAATGAGGCACAAGCTGGTGAAGGTGTCTCACAGCCTCTCTCTGGCCAGAGCCTAAGTGAAGAATCAAGCAATGAAGGCTAAAGCTCTCTCCAACCTGAGTCACACAGGCCTGTGAGTGACAAAGGTAAAAGGAAGATGACTCTTGAGGAGATTAAAAAGGAGAAGAGAGAGAGGAAGAGGATGACAAGGGGAGAGAGTTTAAGTGGGACCCTTATCCTTATAGAATCTGCAATCAGGGCTGCCCCTAGGCTAAGCACTTAAGATGATGAGTTAAGGGCAGCTAGATTAAAAGTCTAGGAACTACAACATTGATGAACTCATCTCTTTTCCCTTGGAGGAATTGAAGGAACTAGCTAACAAAGAATTGTCAAAGGAAAGGAAGGAAGCAGAGGATGCAGAAATGCTCCTCAAGATCAAAGAAGAAAGAAGAAGAAAAGACTTTATAAAGCTCCTTCGCTCTCCCCAGTTCAGGAAAGCACTGAGACAGAGGCTGTAGCTGCTGAACAACAAACTCAAGAAGGTAAGGAACAAGACAGATAAAACATGATCACCTACCTGAGTGCCACAGTTCTCTATCAGGCAGCAGACCTTCTTCCCTTACCTTATGACTACATTGAGTTTAAATACCTCAAGCAGCTTGAGCAACAAGTTCAAAAAGAGCAAAAAGCTGCTAAGAGGAAAATGAGGGAAGAGGCTGCAAAGTCAAGAGCCACCATCAGAGCAAACTTGAAAAAATCTGTTGACAGACAGAAGATGGTGAGCTTCTTGAAGCTGTATGGATTCTCCTGAAGGAGACTTAGTCTAATATCTCTATCCACCATGGATGAGACATTAGAGTGATCAAGCAGAAGATCAAGAGGGGTGAGCTGGTTGACTTGCATTCTCCACCAAGTCAGGCTGCACCTGAAGCTGAGGTCAAGGTTGAACCACAAGAGACAACATAACCTGGACCTAGTGCTGCATCATAGTGAACCTCATCTTCTGATCCATAGTAGGGTCCTGACCCTTCTCCTTCTGAACCTATGAAGGACAAGGACCCAACTGAGGATGAAAAACAAGAGTAATCTGGTACTGCAGTCCAGTCTCCTAAGTTAAAATACAGAAAGAGGAAAAGGATGGCCATTAGAAGGGACAAGAAGAAGAAGAAGTCCAAGGCATCCACCTCTACACCTCAGGATGGATCAGAAAATCCTGAGGGTGATTAAGAAGAGGCTGCTCGTCCAACTCCTATTCAAGTAGAGTCTCTTGCTGTTGAGAGACCCATTATGTCTTGGATGTTTACAACCAATCCAGACAGATGGTATGTCACTAGAGATCAAGGAGGTCAAGATCTATATTTCTGGCAAAACATACTTGACCTACCTCTACATGATCTCTATGACATGAGGAGATACTTTGAGAGGCTGAGGAATCCTGACCAGCTGATGATCAAAGGAATGGTCTTCATTCTGATGAGGACTGTCAACAGATGAAGATCAAGAATCAAAGATCTCTTCAGTTTTGGTAGCATCAGCCTAGGGGGAGTTTGTAAGGACTACACTTAGAGGCTGATGCAACCAAAGAACAACCAAGAGCTCTCAGCATGCAGAATTGAAGTACAAGAAAGTTACTCTGAAAGATTTGATACAACTCAGTGAATTATGCTAAGTGTCAAATCTTATGAAGCCAAAAGACCATATCTTTCGAAGCCAAAGATGAAGTCTACCGAAGCTTCAAGGACAAAGTCTTTCGAAGCCAAAGACTGATTTCTTCCGAAGACAGAGAAGACATGCTTTCTTTGAATCACCTTTTGACAAAAGCTGAACCACTTCCCACTGCCACTCTGAAGACTCACCAACTTATATGAGTTGGTGAAAAGTCCATGCTTTTGTCAACTATAGATTAAGGTCTTTTGTATGTAACTTTCTAACTATGTACTTTTATCCTTTTTGTAATAGATAAGGATGTGAGTTATGGCATGTCATAGTCACTAGTCAAAAGGCAATCTGCCTCTCGACCCTACATTGATCTTGTTGTTGAGATTAGTGTCTCCAGCTGGCCTTTAAACAATGGTCGGCTGTAGGATGTAGTATAAAATGTCTCAAGTACTTGTATCTTTAATGCATGCTTTGTAATACCTTTAAAAACTTGAGAGCAATTACATTATTCTTGAAAACCATATTTGAGTGTTCTTGTTCTTGTTCTTTTACTTGTGTTCTTTTTTTCATCTTGTCGGTTTCATATTTGATCTGCTAAGTGTTTCATATCTCTCCACCTTGTGAAACTGTTGTATTGACCACCCTTCACCGGTCATGCATTAACAGACTCAAATGTGATGATTTAAACAAACCAAATGGATTCATTGTATCCAAAATAGTGTTTATTTGATGAAAACTTGAAGAACAGTACTTCGATACTGTTTTATCAAAAACCCTAGAAACCGATGAGGTTTTTAGAGGTTTTATGATGATTCTGTTTTGAAAACAGTGTATGAATGAAGTTAGGAGCTTTAACGACAATCAAAAACACAAAATCTTCTTCAAAATGCACTAAAACATATGATTAAATTATGTTTTTTGCACATTTGTTGAATGTTTGATGTAGAAGAGGGTTTTTGTATCGATTTTAAGCTCAAAGATGTTATGAAGCTAATGAACCATAGAGATCATTGTATTGATTGAGAGAATCAAAAATCAGTTATATGATTTGAGCCAAGGCTCTAATACCATCTGATGGATTCGATTTTTGAACTTTTTACAAAGAACAAAGTTGATGAATCCCCCAAAGACCTTTTCAATCTCTCAACAATAACAACATGTTGTTATAAATCAATACTCATATAATAATAGTGCGGAAACCCATGATTATTGATATGATCTCTATGTGTGTTTGTATGATTGTGAGTGTTTGTATGATTGAATGCAATGAATGATAATAACTGCATCTTTGATTGTTGAATCTTTAAAATCTTACAAATGATTAGGGTATACGGCTATTTATAGCCTATGTACAAACTATGTACATTTACAAAAATACCCTTATGTAAAACAAAATACATAAAAATTCTATGTCTATAAGATGTCCGTTGTGGATGTTGTCTAGTCCACTGTGAATGTTAAGTCGTCTTCTGTGAATGTTGTATTACTTGTCATTTGTGCATTGGATAGTTGAATTGCTTAACGCGAACACGATCTATATTTTTATTTATGTCAAGTACATCAACCCTAACCCTCACATACTTAAAATCATTTAACTTAAATAAACACAACACATTTAACTTCTTTATCTATACATGTCAAAATTAAGATCAGTGTTGTAAAATCACTAGGCGCTAGTTGGGTAGTGGGGTACCGATTAGAGAATGATCGTGATTACTTCGGATTAATCGAGATTAATCGAATTGAAATTTTATATGTGTTTTTCAGTTATATACATATATACACACAGATTTATATGTAATTATATTAAAATATTCATATTTATATACATACACACACATTTGACCAAAATTTTCAAGGTTTGACCAGAATTTCCAACATTTGGCCGGTATCTGGCCAAAATGTGGTTTGAATCAGGGCAGGATCTGACTGCCAATTAGGGGCTGATTAGGATCGATTACGGCCGATTAGTCCGATTAGGTCCGATTAGGTCTGACTTTCACCAACTAGCTATGAACGATTACTAATTTTATCCACGGATTACATGAAATCGCCAAGGTCAATAGCGGACTAGCGATTAACCACCGATTAATCGGGCGACTATGCCGATTTTTATAACACTGATTAAGATCATTCTCCCATTTACAACAATTGTAGTATATATTAATGATCTAAATGTTATCAAATCTACTAAAGATATTGAAAGGACTATAAACTATTAAGGTAAGAGTTTGAGAAGAAATGCTGCAATAGAATGAAATTATGTCCTAGTTTGACCGCTTATGTGATGATACTTTTGTCCATGAAACAAACTACATCCAAAAGATGGTGGGAAGTTTCAATGATGTCGGCAAAGCTCATCCATCAAGTACTCCAATGATTGTTCGATCGCTTGAAATACAAAAAAATACTTGTCGCACCTAAAAAGATGATGGATAAATACTTGGTCTAAAAGTATCATATTAAAATGTGATAATGGCATTAATTTATCTTTCAAACAATATGAGATCATAATTGTGTTATTAATTTTGTATTAACGTGATATAACTAAACAAACACAAGAACAAAATTAAACCTGTATTGTTATATCTTAATTTGTAAGAGTCAAGACATGGATTCTACCAAAAAAATTATAGATTCCAAACTAGCTGGTTCTGTTGAAGCATGCTGCCTCGTACATATCTTAAACTCAATTGCAATGTAATTTTACTTATGTATATCAGGCAATTTTATGGCGACTAACAAAAAATATATTAACAACATCATCATAACATCAAATCGCACTAAGGGAAATTGCCTTATTATGATGTTAAACGAGAATATATTTGGTTAAGATTAATGACTCAACTTATTCAAGTAGTGTGTAGAATGTCATCAATTTAAAAGAAGCATGACTATACCATATGAAGACTGTACCATATGAAGACAATGTAGCCTGTATAGATCAAATTAGATAAGGGTACATCAAAGGAGACAAAATCAAGCACATTCCACCAAAATTCTTCTCAACATTCGATTTAAAAAAGAATGATTAATTAATGTGCTCAAATCAAGTTAAGTGAGGACATAGCAAACCTATTTACAGAGTCATTACGATGAAGTATCTTTTGAGCAATTATCTAGAAAGGTTAGGGGCTGTTTGGCAACATCTGATTGAATAAGTGCTGAACCAGTAAGAGGTCTGAACCAATAAATGGTCTGAACCAGTAAATATGTTTGGTTGTGAAAAGAAAAATTAATAAAATAAAACAAAATAAAAACATCACCACTCAAACACCCCCTTCATTCACATGCGATCTTCTCCCTCACCCCACAACCCCCAAACCCTAGACCCACCACCACCCCAATTACATGCTGAAAATGACCAAAATCAACACCCTCCGTCGAAACCCTCGCTCAAAACAATCGAGAGAGACAGAGAGCTTGTGAACAATCGAGAGAGACACACTAATCTCAACCGACGGCAGCGAAGAAGACGCCATCGTCGCGAGCCGTCGTCGCGAACCACAACTATGAACCACGTCGCGAACCACCACTGTGAGGTATGTTTGGTCATCTTCTTCCTCAACCGCCGTCGAGGAACCACCACCGTGAACCACGTCGCTGACCGACTCCACGTCTGACTCGGGTCAAATGTGGGTTTAGATCTGACTGAATAAAGGGTTCGGTCAGACCTATTCTCCGGTAAGATGCAAACAACCAAACAAGACACGTCTGACCGGGGTCGGTCAGACCCAACCAAACAGCCCCTTAGTCTATCATACACTTGAAGGAAAGTATGCCAACTTAAGTGTGAGTATTATAAACACTATAGTCGTTTGTGCCTTCACAAAGTTTGGTCTCATAATGTTTTGTAATTAAGGTTATTAATGACGCAGTTTCAACTTACCTAGAAGTATTACCAATTTCATTCTAACACCTTGTTTTCTCGATATTTTTAAAAGGGTATTAAATACAAAAAAGGGATCTATTAAATAATAAAGAAAAAGTTTTAAGGACTAAAAAGGAAATTATAAAAAGATGGCAAAAACCCTAAAAGGTAATATCTCTGCTATTTATCCCATACTTTCCATAATTTCAACTTCAAGCAAGTTTAGAAAGAGAGAGATGATGATTCTCTCTCTCTCTCTCTCTATATATATATATATAGAAAAGAGTTTCAAAAAAAACCACATTATAATAGAAAACTACTTTTAAACCATTGATCAATCTTGATCAATGATTAAAATAAATTGTGAACTTATAATTATAATAAATTAAAATTGCCATATTCATGATCGAAAGAGTATAATAGGTAATACAAATTAAATAAATATGGTAACTATTTATCATAATCTAATCAAATCCCACACAATCGTCTTCTCTCTCCTCAAATGACTTTTTACATAATTTGCCAATAAACTCTAAATTATTATTTTTTAAATGAAATTAAGAGAAAGAAAATTATATGAAGAACAACCAACACATATTTTAAGTTACATATATCTAACTTTGATAAATAAGTTATGTATATCACAAAAGCACTGTAACATAGGTAAGTTTCTGAGTTATGTATATGTAACATTTCCTTTGTCTCATGACTCCAATCTCCTACCAAGACAGTTGTACTTACGTATATGTAACTTGCCAAGTTACATGTAAGTAATACTTAAAAGCACAATAGAGTAAAATTTGATAAAAAAAATTATCGAGTTACATATACATAACTTATAAGTCTTACATATATGTAATTATTTTTCGATAGATACGTTAAATACCATGTAAAATAAAAAACACATGGCCTGCAAGTAAAGTATTACCAAATAACGGTGTTACACATAGAACGTCAATGTTACTAACAAGAAATCTATTCATATGTATTATATATAACAATAACAAAAATAATATTTTTATGCTCAATATTTGGTACATATATGTAACAGAAGCAAAATATATAATCTTAAAATATATTACAGCTCTGATACGTATATGTAAGGATGCAAAACAATATATTGCTTATTCAAGAATAGAGATGAAGGAGAACGTTGTAGATATGTATTTCTTTAAAATTGATAGTCTAGTGATTTAATTAATCTTAAAATAAAGGATTTAGTTAATTAAATAGAAGATACCATAATTAACTTGTAGATAAAACTACAAAAACACCCTTTTCAATAATTCTATTTAAAAAATTTATGATTGATTAAATGTGATTTGTGGTTTTCATTTATAAATATGGCTTTCATTTGATCTCTTCTATATATATATATATATATATATATATATATATATATATATATATATATATATATATATATATGTTAGCAAAATTGCACCATTTTAGTTTCAAAGAGGGTTTTCACTTCAGGACTAAACTACACACAATAGACAAGTATATCTATCGTATAATAGTATAGTTCTTGTTAAAAACCGGATATCAATCCATGGACATAATCCTAATAGTTAACATTTATAATCGTTTAATAGAATAATTCAATTAGGATCATAATTAAGCTAATGTATCATGCAATCAATAGTAAACTAGAAATAGAGTACTATAACAACAATTATGCAAAAGATATATCATTTATATTTCAAACCCATTTAACTATAAAATAACAATAATTTTGAAACTATTATGAGGACTCAATTAATGTTAATATTGATTAAACTCCCGTTCATGATATTTAATCATATGATTTGTTGGAAACCTAAAATGATGATACACTTTATCCACCTAAAATCATGCAATAAACACATGAGACATAATCATGTAAATATGATATATACCAATTAACTTTGATCAAGGTTATTTAATCCTACAACTCTTAGGAATGATAATATGCTGTGAACACACTAACTTTTTGTAGTTATATTATGTAGATATTATTAATGTAATATGCTTAACTGAATATCATTTCATGAGTATATAAACTAGAGATTAATGCTAACAAATTCTATATAAACATAAAAAACCTAGCATAAATTCTTAGCATGCATAATAGTTTTCTCATATATATACAAAAGGATGCATGCTTATCACCATCAAAAACCAAGATCTTCTTCAACTATTCTTGGTAAAAATCATACAAGAGATAAATGAAGGTTCAATATATATGATTAGTTTTCTAGCAAAATATGAGTTAAACATTCATTAGTTCAAGATGGCATTTTTATATAGAAAAGCACACATCTTCATTAAAGAATAATCAAGAAATTATCATAACATTTACATAGTCATGATCAAAAAATCCATACTATTGTCAAAATGTATCTAAATCCAATTTATAACAAGTAATATTCATGGTAAGAAACAAGATATTCAAACTAAAAACCAAGTAAAATATGTGGTAAATATTTCTTGATCCTTCTTAATGATGTTATTTAAACTTTAAATTTACTCTCGCGCCTTCAAATCCTTCAGAGAGATGTTCAAGAACACTAGGTTTTTACTCAAAAACTTCACCCCTTTGAATAGAGAAATGAGGCCCTATTTATAGGCAGAAAAGTAGGGGAGACGACCTTGCCTAGTAAACGCTATCATGCCTAGTATTAGCACGACCATGTCTAGGCGGGCATGGGCATGCCTCTTGCGGACCACTACTGATCTTCTTTGTGCTATCAAGTTCATACTAAGCTTGTACCTTTGTTCATAGTAGAGCTAACTTTGGAATTTCAGCACGATCATGCTTTATAAAGGTACAGTTATGTTGATCTAATATAATGTGTGGCACGTGGTATGCTTCAGCTCTTACCAAATAGGATGCTTGGGAACACAAGCAGGCACGACGGTGCTTTAAGGGGACACAGTCGTGTTTGCTAGTCTTCTGACAGGGCACAAGCTATGCTTTAGCTCGTGTAATCATTTTTCCTTAGAAAGTTTAATAACCCTACAATTTGACAAAATGCATAAATTTAAGTATCAATTTGGAATAATTCACATAAAGTGTTCATAAATGTGGGCATTAATATGCATAAAAACATGCATGTTTAATGACATATCAAGAGAGTAAAGAGAAAGCAAGGATATTGCAAGAAGAAAGAAATGTATTAGCACATTTTAGAGCCGTCCAAATAGCTCGCGGCTCATAGCTTGCTCGAAGCTCGCTCGGAAAAATCTCGAAAAAAGCTCGCTCGAAATGGTTCGGTTTTAAACTAAACCGAACCGAGCCGACTCGATATGAAAACGAGCTGAACACGGCTCGGTTCGTAACGAGCCGGGCTGGCTCGGTTTAGCTCGCTTGTTAGCTTGGCTCGGTATGGCTCGGATTGTTTTACTTGTAATATATATGTTTTTTATGTATATAACATATATCATTGTATTTACTTATTTGTTAAGAATATAATATATTTTTTAACTAATCTTTTTATCAAAATATTAACTATAATGTTTGTTTTGGATTGTTTCATGTGATGCTTATATATTTTTATATATTAGAATAAATTATTCAAACATACTTTTAATTTGTTTACTAAAAATATACTACTGGTTGTATGTGTGTTACGAGTTTCATTCCTTCAATTTAGATAATGATAAAGTTATTTGTATTTTGATGAAGTTGAACTTAGTTTCTTTAAATTAATTCATATTTTGTGAAACTTGTTATAAACCGGTAATGAGTTATGTAGTATTTTAAATTTATTTTGCATTTAATTTTTTTAATTTTTTTATGAAATTAAAACCGAGCCAAAACGAACCGAGCCGAGCCAACTCGGTTAAAAACCGAGCCTAGCTCGAGCTCAGATTTCTAGCTCGATTTTAAAACCGAACCGAGCCGAGTTGGCTCGGTTTAAATTCGAGCCGAGTTCGAGCTTGCCCTGGCTCGGCTCGGTTCGGCTCGTGAACAGCCCTAGCACATTTTGGTGTGAAAATCCACATCGTGTCTTTTTCAATTAGGCTATGATAGCAAAGCAAGATTGTATATATCAATGAGGGAGTGAAAAAGGGCTAGCTGCTAGTGTACCGAATGGCTGGCAAGTGGGGTTAATCTGCTGTATCTCAGATTGGCTAGGAATAATGGGTTATACTAGTGTAAAAGTCGTGACGACTGCTAAGAGGTTAATGTGACCTCGTAGACATTAGTGTTTTGGTAGGAGCTACCTAGCATTTGTTTGTGGCTTAGAGCTCTTAGTTTGCACAAAATGTTACGTTTAAATATCATTTCATTTATCATTTTTGAATTGAAAGTTATGGATTTGCAGCTATAAAACTTAGAATTTACAAGGATGCTAACAAATTTTGGTGTGCGTGTAAGGGAAAAGTATATGCTCTAGTAGCTAGAGCTAGGAGGTTGATCTGAGGGAAAAGAATGCTAACAAATCGGAGCTGGCTACATTCTATGAAATAGTTTGTATAAACTCTTGTACTAACTTTAGTTGTACTGAAGCATGAGTTTGACTTTTATTTTTTACAATAATTTTTATAATTGGGAAAATAATAATTAAATTTCTATATTGCAAGAGTTTAAACATACAATCATTAGTTGGAAAGTATGTCATTTACCATTAAACCATCCTCTTACTTAACAAAAAGGAAATCTCGTGCTCGCGTGCCATATTTTTATTTGAAATACAAACAGTCCAAGTAAATGAACTTATCATACAAAAATGTTGATGTTATCATCCAAGAGAAGAAACTTCATTTGGAAATATAGTTCTATCATCTTCTTTTCATGTTTAAACTTTTCTACTGTTCTATAATATAATAAAAAATAATAATATGGGTACTGACATAGTCTAAAAACATATCATATTGAATCATTTTCAAATTTAAAAATCTATAATAATTTAAATATTACGTTAATAATCTTCTTATATTATATATCATCATAATAATCGTCCATGCCGATGAAGAGTTCACATTTGTGACTTGAAAAAAAAATTAAGAAACTTGGTACTACGTAGTCAATTAACAAGTTTTGTGTAAAATATTGTTAAAATTGGTATTAAAATGTATAAATACGATACTTATTATATTATTATGAAGCAATTAACACTAGACAAACAAATCAAGAATCTTTGAAAGATACAATGGATACATTAAAAAATGATTCCCATAACCACTCCAAATTATAATAATCGGTAACTGAAATCTGTAGCTAAAACTTCCGATCACTAACGACATCACTAAATATCCATGTGTTTCCAGTAATATATTATTTAGAACAAGCTTGGACAACTGTGTTTGTTTAGTTCCAAGATCCTTCCTAAACATCTTAATAATAAATAAATGAATAATAACTTTACATGCCTTATATTTTATTAAATATATGTAGTTATTTAAAGTTATAAAAATAGATGTTAACTTGCCCCTTAAACTGTTTATAATATGATAAAAGTGACATTTCAAGTATGTAAAATACAATTAGAACATTTTTTCCCCTCATTATGACGGTACAAATTTGTATATTAAGTGGTTAAAAAGATTGTAAGATAGTGTCCCTCGTCAAAATATGCATGTCCTCGCTACATCAACCAAAATTCGTCTATATAGCATATCCATGTGAACTAATTGGCGTTTATTGTTGATTTCACTCATACATAAATGTGAAACAAATTCAGAACATTTCATATAACAAAATCAGATTAAGTGATTTTCAGCATAATATAAAGAATCAATGTAAAGAAATATGTGGAGCTTTTATGGTATTAGCCTTTTATTTATATATTATAGAAGCTAAGTATTATTTAATAGTACGAGTTCTCAGGATATAGTGATTTAAACTTAGATCTTATACTTAAGTATTATTCATTAACTAGTACAAATTATACTTTTAAGATATATTTGTTTAATACCCTTGAGGCGTGTATTTTATTTAATTGTATTTTGGTTATCATATCTTTTATATATTTCTAGCTAATTCTTTTTTTTTTTTTGCTGGAATATTTTGATCTAGAGGCTAATCGTGCTTTAGATCATTGGCAGGAATACAACGTGAAATTTACATGTACTATCAAAGAGCTTTTAGGGATAGAAGATATGACATGAAGAAATATATTTTGGATCAGAGAAGTTATGATGATATAGAGTTGACTAGAAGTCATCTTTCAAACAGCCAGACTCTAGAGGTATGGGAAAGTTAGTTGTGTTGTTAATAATTGAACAATATAAACACCTTTCACAAAAAGGTTATGACAATAGAGCTAAACAGCTCTATCCAAGTTTGCATGGTAGTCCTTTCTACGCCCAAAGGCGATATCTTCAAGTAAGAAAATATGTTTTATCCAATTATGTTTTATTAGTTTTTTCAAATTTGATAATTATTAATTTTAATAGTTAAAGGAGCAACAAACTGGAACCTCGAGTCACATTGAGACGTGAAGGAGGGTACATTATAGGGAAAGGTTTGGATGGGTCAACCCGAGAGCAGAAGAAGATTGAGTAAGTTTAAAACTTTCTTTGTTATTATCATGTATCTGTATTTTGCTAGTACTTTAATTGAATTTAGTATGTTGTTATTTTGTTAATCTAGCAAGTTGTTTAATTTAAATATATGAAAGTGGTTCAGGTCATTTTACTATTTTAAATTATAAGTTAGATATTTAAAGTCATTAAAATAAGTTTGGAGAATTTTAAGTAACATTTAATTTAAATAAGGTCAAACATTTGAATATTATTACTTTCATTGTTGGTTATTAAAACTTTAGAATTGTTATCTTTTATTACTTATATTTGAACATGATGGTTTTTTTATTTTACAGCAGTTATGCTACCGAACTTTCATAAAAATATTAATAATTTTTTTATTTTGTTCTTTAGTACTGCAGAAAAAAATTGAAAATCCATATGCACAAATGAAAATGGAGGCGGGTGAGTTGCCCGTAAATGAGGTGGAATGTTTGAAACTAGCCTTAGGACAAAGGCGTGATCACACAAGAGGTGTTAGACGAACGGTAAGAAACATCTCTCGTTATGAAGCATCAAGCGAGTCGTCATCACATCGGGATAAGAAAATTGATGCACTTAGGTAACAAGTTCGTGAACTACATGAACGAATGAATGAATTTGAAATAAGAAAGTCAAACCCCGATAACGATGAAGATGATCAAAATGACAACAATTAAATAGTTAATTTGTATGGTTTGTAAAAACTTAAATTATGTTTGCATTAGTAGTTTCGTTAATATATAACTCAAATCGTCGAATCGTATCAACTTTCTTTTAGGTATTCATAATATTAACTCTCGTTTTAGTATATAAATTTGTTTTCAAAAACCTGTAATATTAAAAGAAATCTAGAAATTATAATAAATTAAATATTAAAAATAAAATGAGTTGGTCTATGGCGACGACATGTTGTTGACATAGTGTCGTCCAAATTTATTTTATTTTAATTTTTTATTAAAATAATTTAAATTGAAGGACCTATGGCGACGACATTTTATCGCTATAGACCAGAAAAGAAATTTAATTTTAATTAAAATATAATTCTAGAAATTCTTTGCTGACAACTCTACTGTGAGGACATGTTATCGGGATAAACCTTTGTGGCGACTACAGTTTTGTCGACAATATTAAAATGGGTTATAGCGACAACGCTGTGTCTACTACATGCTGTCGCCATAGCCTATGACGATGACAACTGCATCCTATCGCAACGACAAATATCGTCGTCATATCCTATTTTTCATGTAATGTGATTTTAGTGTGTTATATAGACTCCCCCACATCATCAAATTTAACAATTTTGAAGACATGATCAAATTTAACAATTTTGAAGATAAATTCAGACTATCTTACATAATTAAAAAGGAAATTATCCACATTACCAATCTTTTTGCCACTTAAAACATTATTCATAAAATCCGGACCCGGCCATTTAAGTTATAGATAGCAAATTATTTTCAAAATATTCTCACACAATACATACTCTAAATTAAATAAGAGTGTTTATTATATCTAAATTATGCTGTTAAATTTAATCCAGTACACAAAAAACATTCAGATGATAATATGATTTTGCTCTATTCAAAAGATCAAAGATAATATGATTTGCCTCTATTCAAAACATCCAACACTTAAACATTTCAACATATTATTATAAATTATAAATAGTAAATAAAAGTAAATTATCAATTACCATAATGAAAAAAAAAACGTAAATACAATCCATTGTATGAAATTAAGTAATTAACCACTAAAAATAGATACAAAAACAAATCTAGTACCACAACTTATCAATGACGCAAGCTTTCAGGGGCTTTGTATATCACAACAAAACACGGCAGAATAGCCCTCGGATTAAAAACGTACAACTCCTCAAGGCTAGAGTACAAGCCCTCAAAGCCAGCCACCGAGTCATACATCCCATCCTCCTCCGGCGGCGCGTGTCCCTCCACGCGCTTCACTCTCCCCGCAATAACCCTACACACCATCATCGCCCGCCGCCCATGAGTCTCCACCCCAAGACAATCATGCGCTCTTCCACTACTAGCAGTCGTCCGTACGCCACCCTTTACGCCATCGTCGACGGCGGCGGACTTTGGCCCGAAGCCATGGCGGATGATGGTGCAGACGCCGCAGGCGCCGGGGGCGGCGGAGCAGAGGGCGGAGGAGCTGCGGGAGCCTAGGGAGCAGGCGACAGTGGTGCAGTGAAAGCGGAGGAGCTCGTTGCCGTCGGCGGCGCAGCGCGTGGCGGTGGCGGTGGCGCGTGTCTTCACGGCGTCACGGCAGTCTTCGAACCGTTGGATGGTCCGGCGGGTGTTGTGGACCTTTAATATCCGTTCGATTGTGAAGATCGGATGGTCCGTTTTCAGCCAGCTGGATTTGAATATTATTTCCACTATGTTTCGACCCGAATCTTCCGGACCCAATTCAGAAACTGTAATGAAAGTTTATAAAAATTAATAAATGGAAGTTGTATAGATGGTCCTGAGGAAAACAGAAAGTGCAATTAATACCCTAGATATGTTATTTTCTTGTTTGGAATATTCAAGTGTTTGTGTCGGTGGGTGATCTGTTGCTATCTTTTTATAATTGTTATGTTTTTAATGGATTTGTTAATTTGTAAAATGCAGCGAAATCTTAGTGTAATGGATTCAGTGTATATGTATTTTAAAACGAAAATCGAGCAGTTGTGTTAATGAAAACGAACTCACCATCTTATAAAATAAAGGAAAGGCTTGTGATCAAAACATATATTTCAAATCATACCGATACTTTTTTTATTGTTATAAATGAGAATTACTAGATGCATTTGTTTGAAGGCCCTAAAATACACACTTCTATAAGCGAATTTAATATCAATTGTTAAGCACGTAAAAGCCTTGAAAACAAAACAAACTCAAGAGTTGAAATAAAAAGTGAGGGAAAACTTTTTTACTTTTGTTCGGAATTAATAACTTTTAACTTAGAGGTAATATAAAAAGAATTTTACTTTTGATATGATGAATCTAATATCGATATAATTTATGAGGTACTTTAACATAAAAACGACTATACTATAACATTAGGCAATAAACGCTTTTATCCTTATGCATCTACGTTCCGTGTTTTTGAGTTGTGAGATGATACACTAAAGTTTCAAGAGAAAATTATAATGCTAAATGGTGCACACCTCGATCAAATGTTTGTAGTTTCTAACCTTGTAGAGTTTATGATGCTATATAATTTTATCTTATAAAAGAGAGTTGACAAAAAATAACTCTGGGTAAATACGTTGAAATTTAAAAAATATTGTAGTACAAATTTTACAGATTTAGTTACCCTATTTTATTAACAAACTTATAATATTTAATTTAATTTGTTTTAGATAAAACTAAACAAAATAAAGTTAATTACCAGCATGTCTAACAGCTTGATGATGTTCCAAACTCTCCATTTTGGGGAAAACCTCCCCACACTGAGAACACACACAAATTGTGCTTCTTGGTATTGTATACCTGCACATCATTAACAACACAAACATTAAAATCTATCATTTAATTACCACAACAATTAAAAATAAAATGATTAGGAGAATTAAATTGAGATATATTACTATAGACCTTGAAGGATCGACAATGGTATGACATTCATAACATCCAGAAAGCTTTCTAAACTGCATGCCTCTTGAAGAAGATGAAGTATAACTCCCATGATGACCACTGGATCTCACCGAACCAGTTAATGACTTTGAAGAAGAAGACGACCCACCATCGGAGACCTGTTTTTTCAGGCGGAGAAGGCCGGAATCTGTGCCAACAGTGCTACTCTCCGGCGAGTTATCAGCTCTATGAACTACCCGTGTGTTCCCATGCACAACATCCCTAAAACTGCATATGGAGCTACAAGAACTCAATTTGGAGTACCCATTGGAGTTCTTAATAACAGGATCATGAACCTTGTTTAACCCGACGACGACGTCGGTTTGTTTGCAGGTTAGCAAGTTCTTGAATTGATCCCATGAAGATGATGAAGGGTTTTGTTGTTTGGGTTTGGATTTAGGGTTTGGTTTTGGTTTTTGTTGGTGTTGGAGTTGTTTTCTCCTGCTGCTTGTGTGCTTTGATGGTTGTACCTTATGGGTTTCTGAAGAGGATGGGATGGTTATAAGTGCCATGAAAGAAAGCTTGAAGATGGAAGAAGATAACAATCTTTGTTGTTTTAGAGGAAGAGAGAGAGAGAGATGGAGAGATGCTTGTTGAAGGTGTTTTGGGTCCTTTAATGGTTGATGAGGGATCCAAGAAGGGTAGATTGACTAAGAAATGGAGAGGGTGGGACTTTATTTTATTTAATTCTTCTATGTATAGAGTTCAATTGTTATATTATTTATTATTTCCTTTGTGCACTATTATGCAAATAATATGAAGATATTGTAGGAGTCCTTTAGTTGTTACGAAATTTTATAATTAGTGGTTATGAGTTTGAGATTTTGGAGTATTATAGTGGTTGCATGAGATCGTCATATCAGGTATCGGTTCACGGTCCATGAAGAACCCAGTTTGACAAATCGGGAATAAAAGCTACAAAACCCGATCTTTCATATATATTCACTCTCACTCTCAAAAGGTGAGAGGATGGACTCAAGACTGAGTCACTGATCATCTCGGGGCATATGTGCGTTTAGTTGGATCCATCTACGTAGGAGGGACCTTATTTGTAGGTTTTGATGTATGGATGGGCTCTTGATAGAGTCATCGATCACCGGGATTGCAATCCTTCATGATTGGTTGGAAGTGTAGGATTGTTACTGTTGTCTGTTACCGAAGAACGCAGGATCGCTAAGGCTGTCTGCAACCCGAGAGTGTAGGATCCTTCGAGCTTTCTGCTACTATATGTTGTGACGCGTTAGGATTTGGTCGGCTGGGGTGCCTTTAACCTACTCATTTTCATGTTGTGAAACAGAAGTGGCATATATGTTGACAGACATTTTCCTAAGTGTGTGGGTGTTAGTGACATTTGATTTGATAAACAATTTGCTTACACACGTGTGGTTATGTTGTCTAACTGTTTAGATTCATTGATTATGACAAACCAACAACGTTATTGTTGATGTTATTTAGCTCCTGATGCAGGAGCAGGTGGTGCTAGGATTTCCTGCTCCTGAATGAGAAAGTGGATTTTTTATTCCTACGGTCTTGGTTTGAGAAAGTAATCTTTGAAACTAAAATGGGCTAAAAAGTAATAGAATAGGCTTTAGAGTAGCTCTTTCCAAATAGGTCGAGTTCTACTTTATAGTATAAAAATCAAATGAAAAGGAGCTCTCTACTTGGGATTTACACGCACAGCCTTCTCCTATGAGTCTGCCTATGTTAGTTAGGTCGTAGGGCATTAGTTAGGTCGTGGAGGCTTAGTGGTGATGAATAAATAAAGTCTTTGTGTAGAAGACAATGACTGGGTTAAGACTGCTTGGGGCAGTGCGTGTAGTTTTATTTTGTATTATTAATGCAAGGGTAGTGTGGATTATATGTGCACTATAAAGTTCTAATTCAGTCCTGATTTAGTGGTCTTAATTGTATGTCTTCCGTTGTGTTATGTTGTGAGATTGGTAAAACAGGTCGCGCCTGTGGATTGGGGTGTGACAGGTTGGTATCAGAGCCATAGGTCTTAGCATGTTAAGGTTCAAGTACATCATTAAGCTTTAAACTGAAAGGCTCGGACTAGTATAGGTTGTTGATTACATTTAGGATTGTTGGAAAACTTGATGGGTTGTTGTTAGTGTGCACACTTGAGAGAATGAGACAAACACGCCTGATCAACGTGTTTGTCGAGTTATCTATGTGTGAACATGCTGATTACCATCTATCATGAGGAACGACGTAAAAGCCTTGTCACAAAAGACGAAGCGCGCATGGCATGAGCATCGCATGGATATTAAGTACTACTGAATACTAACGTAAATGGATGAATTACAGGATTTTTCTGAGAAGATGAAAAGTTCTTATGTCGAAGGATTCTTTGGATGAAGTAAATAATCTTCGTCGAAGTCACAGTCTGAAGACTAGAAGAGGGAAAAAGTTTAAGCATACCTAAGTAATTTGCTGAGCCTATACGTAAGTCTACTACATCACAACACCTACGGCCACGAGGTCAAAGAAGTTACCTTCTCAAGTGATTAGTGTGATGGCGAAGATTAGGCGGGGAACGCGTGAGACTACCTAGAAGACCAAGCAACTATCGTTCAAGAGTCCTTCAGGATACCTAAGGGAATAACTGCTAGCACACCTTCCACACCATTTGAAGATGAGGATGAGCTTGAGGAGGAACCAGAGGTTCCAAATCATATCATGATTTCAGACGACATACTCATGTTAGGACAACTAGCCACAACGAGCCAGGGGCGCAGGGCGGTAATGATGATGACGAGGAGGATGGCGACGGGGAGTTAGAGACTAAGGGGCATTATGCTCCGAACACGAATGAGTTGGTCCTGATAGACTTTGACTACACTAAGGCGACTACACAAGCGAGAGGTTCGAGCTATTGGACTGGACCAGGGCAGCAACTGCAAGGTGGGCAGGAACGCCCTGATATTTACAAGGGGTATCAGAGGTTTTGGCAATAGGAGAAGCCTAATATTCGCAAGGCCATAAAGGGTAGTCACTATGACTATTATTGACCATCTTATTCATACTAGCCGACGCCTGTTTACCAACCGTTATAGATGTACCCACCTCCACCTATCATTTATCAGCAACCTCGAGTAAGTTATGCACTATCATGTTATCCCACCTATTTATCATGCCGATTTATGCACCTTCTTATCCTTATCAGGTGGCAGCACCATATCTCCGCCTATCATTTATCATCATTGCCAATGTTTGGGCTTAGGATTAGTATTCAGAATATAATGTAATAAACTGGTAATGTAGTAGAACATGATGTACTCTATAGAACAATATAATGCATTATGGGATGGATGTAACCCTATATGGCAATGTTTGTGATTACTATTTGTTTGCTTAATGATGATGCTTCAATTGATTGCCTGACGCGATGATCACTTGTAACCAGTGTTGGGATTATGACTTTTATAACCATATCTGCATGAGTTGGGAATTTACAACAACTTATAATATCTGATATTCATTCATGTGATGTTATCCTAGAATGACCAAGGATAAGGGCAACAAGGTTGCTGAGAAGACTAATGAGGGTCCATCTAGGAGGACCATGGAAAAAGTCCAATGTCATGTTATGACACATCGGGATTCGGTAACTCGGGGCGCCTTTAACCTACCCACCATCATGTTGTGTAACCTGGAGTGGCATATATGTTGACAGACATTTCTCTAAGTGTTAGGGCGTTATTCAGATTTGAGTTGATAAACAAATTGCTTACACACATGATTATGTTGTCTAACTTTTTAGAGTCACTGGTTATGACCCACCAACAATGTTATTGTTGACGTGTTTTAGCTCGTGATGTAGGAGCATATGGTGCCGGAAGGCAGTAGCTAGGTCATGGAGGCTTAACTATTGTGAATAAATAAAGTCTTTACATAGAAGACATTGACTGAGTTAAGACTGCCTATAGCAGTGCATGTAGTTTTAATTTGTATAATTAACACAAGGGTTGCATGGATTATGTATGCAGTGTAAAGTTTTAATTCAGTCTTGATTCGATGGTCTTGATTGTAAGTCTTCTGCTGTGTTATGTTGTCAAAACGGTACAACAGGTCGCGCCCGTGGAATGGGGTATGACACAATGTTATTCTTGGTTTGAGAGAGGAAATTAAAGCAGAAATAGGTGAGTCTTCATCGACTACTGAGATTCCAGATATTAGTACTTTGAACCTATTTCAAAGACTATTTTCAAGTAGAGTGCAGATCAAGAGAATACAACTTCTATAGTGAAAATTAGGAGGGTACTTGTAGAACTACGATCCAAGTTGCACCTAACTTGTATAACGCTATCATGAAAGCTCCTCTACCGATAAAAGACAAGCATGAGGCGATCTACATTAAGAGAGAGAACAAGTATTATGAGTCATAACCTATTATGAGTTGGATGTATGATGTGAAAAATGAGTTATGGGATCAAAAGAAGGAACATGAGTATTGAGTATTACAACAATGTTAGTGATTTTAACACACTATCAGCTCTTGATATGAATAATCTAAATAGCGGTATATTTTTCAATCCAAACAACAAATCCAAGGCAACATGGTTCAATAACTTATTATATAAGTAATGCAAATTTGTGTTTAACAACTTGAAGCCTACTAAGGCTAAGAGACTGGTATACAAGACTAGGCTTCAACCGAGCACCAATGAGTACTCAGTAAACCAAATACGCATGAGGCCTAGGATTGCCAAAAAGATTTGTGACATGCACCACTGTCAATGAACAACTAGCTAACTTTGTTTGATGGACGTGTGAGTTTAATATTAGGCATACAGTAATATAATGAACGTATAAGGAATATAGCCTAATGGAACATATTGATCTTTTAAAGTCTGGGAATGAAGACTTATTGAGATTGCAGGCCAACAGGATCAAAACACCAGTGACTATTCATTTCATATCTTCAGGGTTTGAGAAAATGATGAATAAAGCCTAGAGAAAGGCATGCATGTTGGAGTTGGAAATTACCATGCATGTAATATTGATGAATGATGATAACAATTCACCGGTCCTAAGGGGAGTTTGTAGAGTTTGAAAATAAAGGCTTGAAAAATCAAAATATGTTTTGTGAAAACTAAGCAAAAAATGTGAACTTTGGAAAAGTGAAACCGTCTTTGGTTGCTATTTTGCGTAAATTGCTAAGGAAGCTGGTGTTATGCGAAAACTGTTATTTATGTGAGAAAACTTTGGATGTTTGTGAGAATTGTATCTGTTTTGATTTTATTTTTGTATAAATAGTTTGTACGTTTTATTTTTAGTATTTTCGTCATTTTCATATTTTGTAAAAATACCCATTTTGTAATGAAGTCATCGGGCCTTTATTTAAATGTTGTGTACGCTTGTTTTGATTTTATTATTATTATTATTATTATTATTATTATTATTATTTTTATTTTTATTATTATTATTATAATAATAATAATAATAATAAGAATAATAATAATATAATAATAATAATAATAATAATAATTATTATTATTATTATTATTATTATTATTATTATTATTATTATTTATCATTGATTGATTATGTTTAGCAATGAATTGCTTTGATTTCTTCTCTAGTAAATCAATAACGTATCTCCAATTTGATTAAGTTTGAGAGAAAATACGATGCATGCAATTTTGTTAGATAGGGAAATTATAAATTTGAAAAAGGAAATTATATTTCAATTTGTAAATTGTTTTGTTATGAACAAAAAGAATGTAAACCATCTCATCGAGCATCTACTTTCCTTAAACAAGGGATGCATGCTATGCTTTCGTATGACATTAAAATAATAATTCTTTTTAGATAAGGTGGGTTTAATGAAGAGAAACTGCATACAAATAAATAAAGAAAACAAAAGGAAAGGAACAAAGATAAAGAAAACAAGGAGATATGTTAACCAGTGAAGGAAACAAGCAGCACTAGCATCTTAATATAAAACCAATAACAAAAGGTTAAACCATTACCTTCGGATGATCAATATGTCGAAGAGGAACGGAGGGTGCCTTATGTGTTGTTACGTGGTGGGCCTTTACATTTTTCTCTTATATTATATACACCAAGAGATATTTAAATAAAAAAAAAGTTTCTTTTAGAAAAAAATTTTAATGAACGCGTTTCTCTCTTTCTTTTATATATTTCACATGACAAATTATGTGACATATTTTTTAAAGTAGAAATTTATAACTACCTTATTTACTCTCCACAGTAATGACTTAAGGTTATTTATTATTCCAAAGTTGTTATTTGTGATGATCCGGATTGTGGCATTTATCTTATCTTATTGTTTTGTATCCCTAATTGTTGAAAAATAAAATGTGTTGTTATATTATCTAAGTTTGTACACGTTTTTGCCTTTAAGAAAAATAGCTAGAATGGTTATTTCCATTGTTTTTTTTTTTTTTTTTTTTTTTTTTTTTTTTTTTTTTTTTTTTTTTTTGGTATTTTTACTATCTAAAACTTATTCGGGTTTGTAGAGTGTCAAATTATTATAATTGATAAAAAGAAATTGAATGCGTGCATGATTTCTTTCTTTCTTTTTTTTTCTTCTTTTTTTTTTTTTGGGATAACACAACGGAAGAAAGCTAAAACAATAAAAATTTGATCCCAATATTGTTCATAATTATAAATTTGTGTACTTTTTTCTAACATGTATGTATGTTATGTAAATAAAACCATCTATGGTTTTCTTCATATATTTTTAAATTTGTACCTTGCATTTAACTATATATGTGATTTAGCTATATATATGTTGGTTATATACATAAAAGAAAAATCAAACTAATTTATTTCTTTAGTTATAATTGAAGCTATGCAAATGGGACTATTAACCAAACTATTTTGTATCATTTTATATAATTTTAACTACATGCGAAGTGTAAAAAACATGCAAATATATGGGACCACTGATCAAAGTTTTTAAATGGATAAATCGAAGCTATGACGATAAATATTATAAAGTTAACAATGATTGAAAGGACAAAGGAGAAATAATCTTCATTGTTGACCTTTTGGGTTTAAATTTCAAAAAGAGACATTTTTAGAAAAAATGGTGAACTAATATGTCAACGTGTTTAAAGTACTTACAGTGAGACATACGTCTAGGTTGTTCAATCACAACGACGCTTTGAATCTAATTGTGATGGCATATTCGAACAAATTACAACGTTATCTTGAATATTGTACCATTGCGACTAACTACTAAAACGGTGCATCTGAATATCACTAGAGGAAGCATATAACTTACTATAGAATACGCATTTGGTCCTAGACCATTCAGTGACTTCACTTGCGTTTTTCACTCGTGGTTGTGTGGCCTATATGTTTGTTTTCTTTTTATGGAAAAATGTATGATCATACTTCGAAGGATACATGTTATTTTAATTGGATTCATCTATCTATTTCCAGCCAAAATCGAACCCCTAACCCTCTTAAGTGGAAACCTACAAACTGGGAATACCCTCTAGCTTTACACAGAGTGAAACTCAAACTTTAAATCTTCTTATTTTTAATTGTATTGATTACCTCACGTCAATCACTTGATTAAGGATTATATGTTTGTTTATTACATAGCATCAAACCATCAATGATATACCAAAGTTACAACCGGCAATGAAGTTAAAAAAGTTTGAAATTCTAGTTGTAAATGCTACACATGAAAGCGTACATCAAGTGGTTGCCATTTTAATGGGAAATCTTGAGGAACCAACTACCATTTTTAATGCTAGTACTAGTATGAAATGTATTACAAGTACAGTTTTACAAGTATGTGAAATAAAATTTAAAATAATACTTTTCTCTAAATATTAATACCTCATTCATATAAGGTTTCACGAAAATAGCAGGTGGAATGTTGGGAAATTTCCTGATTTTTTTTTATACTCAAAGGGTTTATCAAAATTAAAATGTACAATAATGAGTAATATAAACGTATCTAGTATAGAATATTTTTAAGCATTAAAACAGTATAAAAAAACTATGCAAACAACAAATCTAGCAAAGCAATATGAATCAGGTACAGGCTAGATTTTCTTGTAATCAAGGCACGAGTTGGCTTGAATTGTATACGAGCCACTATAACAATTTTACTCTATACCGACAAAGGCTATTGCAACGACATATGTCGTTGGTAAAGGAGGCTCTGTGCCGACGACATGTCGTCAGTAAAGCTAAAAGTTGCGCGGGTTATAGTTGCGCGGGCTACCAAAAAAAGGCGATATAATAAAAACTTCTATTCCGACGACTTGTTATCGTTGTAGGTAAAAGTTATTTTCTTTTTTTTTTTACTTTTCGCTTAAGAAAATAAAACAAAAACTCTGTGTTCTCTTTCCCGACGACAAGTCGTCGGGATAAGTAATATTAAATTTATATATTTTGTTTTTTTTACCATTCGCGTACGAAATAAAACAAAAATAAATGTGTTATTTGTCCTGACGACATGTCGTCGAGATAGGGATTTTTTAATTTCTTTTATTTTGAATCTATAGGGATGACTCTTTTTACTCTATAGGGACGACTTGTCGTCGTTATAGAGTGTAGATTCCTTAAATCACATTTCAGACCTTCTGCCCCATTTTTCAAACAAAAAAACCCCACTTTCTTCTTCCGATTTCATCTCAGTTTATAGGCTTATTTGGCATCAAATTGGAGTATTTGAAGGTAAGAATGATGTTTCTTTTACTATAATGAAGTTATATAATCTTGTTTTTATAAGTTTTATCTAAATTTTTGTTTTTTAGGTGGGATTAAAGTTTAAAGCTTGAAATTAAAGGATTTGAAGATTTTCAAGGTATGAAATTCATTTAAAGTTTATGATTTAAGTGTTGTTTAGTGAATATGTTTGTGATTAGGCTTGTATGATTGTAAAAGTGTATATATTTGTAAGTGTATATGGGTTTGATGTTAGATTAGATTATGCCCACAAAGTGTTTGATGAAATGCCACTATATATATTTTCATGGTTTTAAGTTTGTATGCATTTTTATATGTGTTATTTTATATGTATATGGTTTGATGTATTTAGTTGTTTATGTATATGTTTACATGTATATAATTATATCAATTTTGTATGCGAATGCTTGTATGTGTTTATGTTTATATGTTTGTTCATTAGTATATTATATGTTTGTTTTTTTGTAATTATGTATGTAAGTATGTTGTATACTTGTATGTTTTTTGTATACTTGTAAGTGTGTATGTAAGTATGTTGTATACTTGTATGTAAGTATGATTGTATTTTTGTAATTGTGTATGTAAGTATGTTGTATATTTATATGTTTGTATACTTGTAAGTGATTATGTGTTGTGATTATGCTTGTATATATGTATATGTAAGTGTATATGACTTTAATGTTAGTATATCTTTGTGTATATGTTAATTGATAAAGTTGTATTTCCATGTTTTATAACACCATAGATATGACAATTGATAAGAGTTGGATTAAATTGCGAAATCAGAGTTCTCCGGAATTTATAAAAGGTCTTCATAGCTTTCTAGAAATTGCCAAGAACCATGTCGATAGTTTAGGAAAAGCTTTTTGTCCGTGTAAACAATGCTGCAATGGGTGTTGGCAGGATCTGGATATCATTATGTGACATCCGGTAATTTTCCGTTACCAAACTCCGTTAGTTCCGTTAGGTTTTGCATACACGTTTCGTGAGCACACACTAGTTGTCGTTGAACGTTGGTGACCTAATCATAATTAACAATGGTTAACTGATAATAACTTAATTAATAATATTGATTATTAGTTTGGGGTTATGTGATTTATAGATTTTAAATATTATTTGTGAATTTTACTTGATAACGTGACAACGTGTTATATTTATTTCATGTGTTTTGTGGCTAGTGGAAAATATACATGGTTATTATTTTGGGTTAATAATGTTTGTGTTGTATAGTTAAAATTGTTAAAAGTGCTAAAAAGAATTAATTTTTACAAAAGTTGATCAAGGAAGGGTTAATTTGTAAAAACTTCAAAACTTAAATTAGTAATAACCCAACCCTAATCCCCCTCCCTATCCCTTTGTGCGGCCGAGACTCCTCACACACACACATTGCGATTTTGTGAAGAACAACTAGCAAGCATCGATTTTGATTGAGATTCAAGTGTTCCAAGTTGTTTGCAAGTGCTAATCATCATTTAAACACACCTAAAGGTAAGTATTTATCAAGTTTTTATGGTTTTTGATTCATGATGAACCTTAATTCGAAATTGGTGAAGAAAAGTTGAAATTGATGTTGTTTGATGATAGTATGATGTTAGTTGTATTGCATTGATGTTAGTTTATGTGGATTATGCAAGAAATTCATGCTTTTGATGTGTTGTTCATACCTTACTATTAGTAGAAACTTTTGTGCATGATGTTTGGGAATTATGATGAATTGATGATGTTTGTCATGTTTAGATGATTGTTATAAACTTGATTAGGTATAATATAAATGAATCTATGATTGAAATTGATGAAAGATTGGTTTTTTGGGTGTTACTTTCCTGAAAGGGAAACTTTAATTATATGAAACATGTGATCTTGTGAATTTGGCATGTATATGATGTTAGAATCATGCTAGAATGCTTGTTGAGGATGTTGAATGTGTTGATTTGGGTCAATTAGGTGATTGATGAACTATTTGGAAAATCTTGGTTTTCTTGGAAAATATGCAAGTGTACAAGTATGGTATTATGTGTAATTCATGTCATGATGAATTGTGATTGTTGATTATTATAGTGTTGATGTCTTGGTTGTATGAATTACATGTGTCTTGGACAGGGTAAGGGTGCCTAACACAATCAGTTTCATAATGAGGAGAGACTTGGAACACTTAACAGTTCAAATAGGGAACCGGGTTTGATTACGATGATACTATGAACACAAGTAAGTAATGAGACAGAACAAGCAACAATAACACAGAAATATGGTTTTCAAGGAGTGTTGTATATTGCTCTCAAGTTCTATTACAAGTGTTACAAAGCATATCTTAATTACAAGAACCTGAGACTCTTTATACTACATCCTACAACCGTTAATACTTAGAAGGACAGTTGGAATTGACTAATCTAGACAACAAGATCAATCTAAAGTTAAAAGGGAAATTGCCTTTTAACTAGTGACTATGACATGCCATAGCTCACATCCTTTTCTATTATAAAAAGGTTTATAGGTACAAAAGTAGGAAGTTACAGACAAAGACCTTAATCTACAGTTTACAAAAGCATGGACTTTTCACCAACTCATACAAGTTGGTGAGTCTTCAGAGTTACAGCGGAAAGTATGTCAGCTTTATATAAAGTAGATCAGAGAAAGCATGTCTTTCTCTGTCTTTGGAAGAAATCAGTCTTCACAACAAAATGGCTTCAGAAGACTTTGTCTCTGAAGCTTCGGAAGACTTCATCTTTGGCTTTGAAAGATTTGGACTTTGGCTTCAGAAGATTTTACACTTAAAGCATTTTCTGATGTAGTGTGTAAAACTTCCGAAGCACTTCTACCTTTGTACATTAAGTGCATGCATGCATAAAGACCTTTGGTTGTTTTGGCTTCTTTGGTTGCATCAGCCTTATAATCTTCTGATATTACCTTACAAACTCCCCCTAGGCTGATGCTATCAAAACAGAGAAGTACTTCAGATGTTGATAGTCCTTATTAGGATCAAGACCAAGCCTCTCTTCATCATCTGGTCAGGATCCTTAAGACTTTCATAGTATCTTTTCATGTCATAGAGATCATGTAGAGGAAGATCAAGCATGTCTTGCCAGAAGTAGTCATCTTGACCTCCTTGATCTCTGATGACATACCATCTGTCCAGATTGGCAGCAAAACTCTAGGACAAGATGGGTCTTCCAATGGCAAGAGGCTCTACTTGAATAGGAGTTGGTTGAGCAGCCTCTTCATGCACTTCCTCAGGATGCTTTGACTCATCCTGAGGTGTGGAGGTGGGTGCTTTGGTTTTTTTCTTCTTTGAAACACTTTTTTTGGCCATCCTTTTCCTCATCTTTGAAGTTTTCAACTGAGAGGACTGGTCTTCAGCACCAGATTGTTTTGTTGTGTCCCTTTCAGTTGGGATCTCTTCTCTCACAGGTTCAGATGGAGAGAGAGGAGAACCCTACTGCGGATCAGAAGATGAAGTTGGCTGAGATGCAGCTCTAGGATCAGGTTGTGTTGTCTCAGGGGTTTCAACCTTCACCTTAACTTCAGGTTGAGCTGGACTTGGTAGAGAATGCAAGTCTACAAGCTCTCCCCTTTTAATCTTCTGCTTGATCACTCTTATATGCTCATCCATGGTGGATAGAGACATAGGACCAAGCCTCCTTCCGGAGAATCCGTATAGCTTCAAGAAGCTCATCATCCTTTGTCTATCTTCAGACCTCTTTTGGCTTTTATGAATGATGGCCCTTGACCCTGCAGCCTCTTCCCTTAGCTTTCTCTTAGCAGTTTTTTTTTCTTTTATGGCTTGTTCCTCCAGCTGCTTGAGATATTCAAACTCTATGAACTCAAAGGATAAGAAAGAAGTGCAGTGGCCTGATAGAGTCATGTGGCACTCAGGTAGTTGATCATATTCATTCTTTCAGCTTCCCTATCTACCTGAGGTTATGCCTGTGCCACAGTCTTTGTCTCAGGACTTTGTTGAACTGGGGAGAGGACAGGAGCATGTTTGTAGAGCTTTTTCAGTCTCCTTTCTTCCTTAATCTTGAGGAGCAATGCTGTATCCTCTGCCTCCCTCCTCTCCTTTGACAGCTCAGTGTCTGCCAGCTTATTCAACTCTTCTAAGGGGAGAGATATGAGTTCATCAACATTATAGTTTCTGGTCCCCAAGTAGTTTAGCCTAGCTACCCTCAACTCATCATCTTGAGTGTTTGGCCTGGGGGCAGCTTGGATAGAAGCTTGCATGAAGCCTGAGGACCCTCCTGAACCCTCTCCTCTTAGCTTCCTCTTCCTCTCTCTCTCTTCTCATCCTCTAACTCCTCGGAGGTCATTTTCCTCTTCCCTTTGTCACGCACAGGCCTCGGTGACTCAGGGTGGAGAGAGCTTTGGCCTTCATTGCTTGGTTTAGTAGTCAAGCTCTGGCCAAGAGAGGTTGTGAAGCACCATCACCAGCTGGTGCTTCATTGAGGGTACTGGGTGCAGAAGAAGATCCTATCTCATGGTTCACAGGCTCAACCTCTGGGCCTTCAGTCAAGGTTTTCCCTTTGAAGCTAATCTCAGGGTCCACCTCAACATCAAGTTGACCAAAGATCTCACCTGCTATCCTCTGTCTATATAATCTTGATCTCATCTTGAACTCTTCTAATACCCTTTCTTGTATCCAGGCTCCCATATCACTAACCTTCAGTCAAGGTTTTCCTAGGTTCTGTGACTGTTTGGACTTTCTCCCCCTTTTTGGTAGCATCACCTTCTTGCATAAGTGAGCTGGGGTTGAGTCTTTCACATTCATAGGTTCTTGTGGACCTGGTTGAGTTCGTCTTGGTGGTCTCTCAGCTAGCTGGCCCTTGAGATCGGTGATCTCAAGTTGCTGGTCATTGGCCCTTTTTGTAAGATACTCACCTGAGATTCCAGGTGACTAATCTTAAAGACTAAATAGGTGCAATTAGTCAATGTGTGGACCTTTAGTTTCGGACTCCCCTCATCTTCATTAGAAGAATCATGAGGGGATGAGAGAATTGGACCAAGATCCTCCTTCTCATCACCAGCATATTGTTCTTGGTTGCTGGATTTCCCCTACCTTATGAAAGCTTCAAGAGAATTATCAAAAGGCCTGGTTGCCATGGTTGAGGTCTTAAAGATGTAATCACTTGCTAAAGTGAGAACCTCTTCCATATGGATTTCCTAAACAGGTTCAGGGAGATCCACCTCAGTGATAGGTGAATGATATGGGATAGACTTGGGTGAGACAGGAGTACTCATCTCTCCTTGAGTATGTGTGGAGAAGAAAGACTCATGGTACTCGCTGAATGCCATGTCTTCATCATCATAGAAGTCAAGGCTGGGAATTGGTTGGTTTAGATCCAGCAGCTGGGGATGGTAACTTTCCCGAAAGGTTGTCACTAGAGTGTGGAGACTCTGAGTGAAGGCTTAAAGCTATTTGGGGTGTGAGCTCATCAGGCTGAGCATGAGGAACCTCAGCACTGATCATATGAGAGATGGGAGTGGTTTGCTCCTCAGGGGAAGTGGGAGCTCGAGTGTCCACTTCCTCCTGTAAGGTTGGTGATATGGGGGCCTGCACAAGCTGAATAGCATGTGCAGGGGTTCGCTTGGTTTTTATCTGGTAGGTATGGTTATTGTGAGCTGTATGTGAGGTTGAGAGATAGAAGGTGTGGGTTCAACACTAGCTGGTGCTGCTAGGTTGCCACCTTGAGCAATGAGCTCAAACATTTTTAGGGCAAGGGTTATTTCTACCCCAGAGAAGCCAACAGTTGGCTTCCTCATTATTTTGAAGATGTCGGGCTTCATTTGTCCCAATTTAAGAATATTACCTGTTCCCCTCAACTGTGTGCCCAGTTCACAGTTGAGAATGTGCTGGACATATGTAAGGAACATGTAATTCTCTAGGGAGTCCAAGTTAGCAAGCAAATTTGTATATACAAATTAAGAATACCTGAACTTGACCCCCTGAACCATTCCATGGACTATGAAGGAGAGGTCTTTTGGAATCTGATCCCATCCTCCATGCTTGTTTGACAAGCTGTGTATGACAACATGAATTGGGATGAGACCTTCCCCTTCCTGAAGGTTTTGATGGAGAAGTCACCCTCATAGCCTATCTGCACAAAGAAGTGGTTGACTGCAGCTTTAGGGAAGGACAACTCACCTTCAACATCATCCAACTGAAGATGTGTGTTTATAATGGCCGGAGTGATGAAGAATTGTCCTCCCCAGCACTGTGGCAGACAGTGCCTTCTCCCCATCCATGGTGACCTCTTCGTAGGTCCACCAGAACTCCAACAAATGATCCTCATAGAGAGGAGGATGAACGATGAGAGAGGTGAAGTAGTTGGTCAAAGAAAGGTAATGACAAACCTCTGAGAAACCTGGATCTTTCTTAGAGTCTAATAGAGCAACTTGATTATGTTGTCTGTGAAGATATATGAAAAAATCGGGTTGATTTCAGCGGTCAAGGTTGGCCATTTTAAGTAGCTTTGTGATGAAGGAAGATAAGAACAAAGGTGGTTTGTGGGTGAAATTAGGTTAGAGAACAATGTAGATGAAGAGGAGAGTGAGAAGAGGGGGAACCGTTTGAGAATATATATGAAATGGATTTGAAGTAAAGTTATTGTAAAAGGATAAACTTAGAAATCCGGATGTCGGTCCCACCTCTGAAAAAGTGCCAAAAATGTAGTTATTTTGGAAGTTGAAAATCTTTCAAAGGTAATTTAGCTTCGGAGTTTTTAAGAAAAACCTTCCGAAGGCAATTTGGCTTCGGAAGATATTCTTAAGAGTTGTGAAAATTTGGCTTCGAAAGAAAAAATACTTGGAGAGTTTTTATTCTGACACATATTTGATTTCAGAAGATATTAAGACTTGGAAGTTTTATTCTAAAGAGAATAAATCTTTCGAAACTTAATTGCTTTCAGAAGATATTTGTCCTTCAAATACATGCAAGTACTTAGAAACCTATTTAAGCTTCGGAGGATATTCTCAGGATTTCTTCCGAAGGTAAATTTCTTATAAGTAGTTATTTGATTTGAAAATATAAATTTCTTCTGAAGTCAACTTGAAATCTTCCAAAGGAAAATATGTTTAAAAAATTTTCAAAAATCTAAGGAATATCATAAAAAAAATTTCTTCTGAAATAAACTTGGCTTATGAAGGTGATAAAATACACAACTTAGGACACACAGGTTTTAGAAATAAAGTTGATTTAAGTTTTTAAAAAATCTACTCAAAGTTAATCATCCCAATAGCTGATACAAGATATTTGAATCTTTGTTCATCAAAAGATTTAATGAATAGATCAGCATATTGTTCATTTATGTTAACTTTGACTAGTTTGATTAATCCCTTCTCAAAATTATCTCTAATCAAATGATACCTGATGTTGATGTGTTTCGTCCTTGAGTGCTGCATAGGATTCTCTATAATGGAGATAGCACTGTTGTTGTCTATATGGATGGGAGTCTCTTTGAAGTTGAATCCATAGTCCAACATCTGATTCTGAATCCAAAGCACTTGAGCATAGCAACTTGCAGCAGCAATGTATTCTCAGTAGTTGATGCAGAGCCACAGGATTGTTTCTTGCATTGCCATGAGAAAATCCTTACACCAAGGAATTGACATACCCCAGATTTAGACTTTGCAGTCATGTTGTAACCTCCATAGTCACTATCTAAAGATCAAGCATAGGTTGGACTCACCATAGATTAGATATTAGTTATGTTTAATTGTAATAGGTTTAATGTTAGTGTCCTTTTGTAAGTTTGTTATGTTTTCCTGTCCAGCGAACCTATGAGCAAAACTGTAGTTTTGCTCATAGCAAGCTGCTAGTTTCACCCGGCAAAACTGTCAGGCTCTGCCTGGCGAAACTGTGTCAGTGGCAGAATAGTTTCCCTGACAGCGAAACTGTCAGTGAAACTATACCTACTATGTATATTGTTTGATCTTGTTCTTTGTGGGTAATCATTGCAAAAACCCTAAACATTTATCATTGTTGCATGTCTTTTTGTAAGCTGGTTCTTCATAGAAATATATTGAGCTTTGTTACCTTTTAATGTATTGGATCATTATTGCTTTATGATTAAATACTTTTGGTTATTCTTCTTCATCATTGTGTTTGTTGTTTGGCATCATTGTTGATATTGAACGAATCAACCACACAAGTGTACTGATATTCGATCAAATGGACCAACAAAATGGTATCAGAGCCTTAGTGCTCTTGATAGTTTGAGGTTTTTTGGTTGTTTTTGTTCAAAATCAATATTTCATCATTAGGGGTCAAATATGGGTGTTTTTGTCTTGGAATTTGATTGAAATTGGTTTGTTCTTGGTTGGGAAAGCCTTGGTAATCATCAGATCTCAAGTTCATCAAGATTTGGGTGATTTCAGATTGATTTCGTGTTCAAAAAGTTTTTCAGATTCAACGGGCGAAACTAGTGTTCTTCCAGCGAAACTAGCAGCTTTATCCAGTGAAACTACAAGTGTTTTACATCTTGTGTTAGTTTTGAGCCTCTCAGCAAAAGTACTATTTTTGAACGAAAGTTCAGTGGTGCTAGTGTTCAACTTTCAAGCGAAATTGCCGCCGAAATTATCTCTGAACGAAAGTTCAAGCTTGTTTCTTGCGAAACTGTCGCCGAAACTAAGCATTTTCAGGGATTTGACTAGCGAAACTGCTACCGAAATTTCCAGCGAAACTGTTTGCCGAAATTACTGCAGCGAAACTAGTGTCTCTTCTGCGAAACTAGATTACTCTTGTGTAATTGCATTTGTCTACCTGCGAAACTAGTTCTATCCAGAGAAACTGCATTTTTCTTCTGCAAAACTATCATGGCTAAGATAATTACTCTCACTCTTGCTGATCTTGAAAGTGTGGCACCCAACAGACCACCGAGACTCATCAACGGAGACAATTTTGAAGATTGGAAGAGATGTCTCAAGGCCTTTTTCTTCTACACAGATCACAATCAATGGGAATCAACCATCTCTGGTCCACACATACCAACCGTTACTGTTGATGATGTTGTATCTCAGAACAAGGACCCAACTTCCTTCAATGAAAAAGATCTAAAGTTGATTGACAGAGACCAGAAAGCCTTTGGAGCCTTAACTCTATGTCTAGCACCAGTCATCTACAATTGTTTTGCTGAACACAAGAATGCTAAGTGTCTTTTTGATGCTCTCTGTGAGTTTTATGATGGAAATGATGAGTTGGTGAAAGATAAGAGTATTCAAGCTGAAAAGGAGTTCAACTCTTTTGTGGGATACATGAATAAGAGTCTCACAGATCTTACAAACCGTTTTCCGATAGTTTCGAGCACAATGAAGAAATATGATGAGAAACTTTCAAATAATGAGCAGGTGAACAGGTTATTGGACTCTCTCCCACCTCAGTGGAGTTTACAGGTGCGGATGTTAAAGCAAGAAAGAGGTTTCACTGACTATAAGCTTATGGACATCATTAATAAGCTTAAATCATTTGAATTGGACATGAAATGAAGGGAGTTCAATCAGACCTTGATGCCTTCACCTGGTTTCACTCAGAATGCTGCACTACTTTCTTCCGCTGCAAGCTCTCTAGTGCAAACATCATGACAAGGAGAAGTGAATAATGGTGGTCATTCTGGTGGTAATGTTAATGGTGGTAGAGATCAAGCCAACTCAATAGCAAATGCTGGAACGTCAATTCCATCTGAAACGATGGCTCTATTTGGCATGTTCGTTCAGAGTTATGAGGCATTAGTGGCTAGAGAGTTGAAAGGAAGAGGAATGACAATGGAGGATATGTATCAGTGGATCCTGATGATCTAGAAGAGACTGACATTCAGTGGCAAATGGTGATGTTGACTCTCAGAGTTCGAAGATTTATGGAGAGAACTGGTAGAACGAATTTTGGAGGTCAAGGCTCTAACTCCAAATTGGGATTTGATAAATCCAAACTGAGGTGATTTAATTGCAAACAGTTAGGGCACTTCAAACGAGAATGTCCATTGCGAATTGTCACTGATAAAAGCAATTCAGAATCCCAAGATTGACCTCAAGTGGAGATAAAGAAGAAATGAAACAGAAGAAAGAGACAACTTTGATCTCTAACTTTGATTGGAGTGCAGAAGTAGAAGAGACGAAAGAAGAAATTAATCAAGCGTTGGTGGCTGAGATTGTTGAAGAAAAGGAGAAGGTGAACTATGAGGAAAAGTTTGATCCATTCAAAGAATTTAGAAGTGAAGCTGAAGTGGCTGGGGATACTCAGAAGTGTGTAAAGATAGTTCAAGATGAAGACTTGAAAGCTGAGGTTATGATAGAGGGTGAAGAGAAGAAGGGGTTGAGAATTGGAAGCCAGACTACAGAGCAAAGGAACGAGAAAGATGATGCTGCAACCACTGTCGAGGAAACAAGCTGAGTACTCCGGTGTGTCACTGTGAGAAAGCTTTGGCTGCAGAAAAGGTGATAATGGGACTTCCATACAAGGTAATTCAGGATATGTGTTCCTCAGCATGCAAAATAAGATTATTTGGTGTCTATAAAGCAAATCGTCTGTTAATCGATAATGAAAAAGATTTAAAACGAATTAATGAAGAGCTTAAAATAATGAGTCAAATATTTTGTTAAATTAAATGAAGCTTTAAAATAAAATGATCATTTAAAAAGAATTGTTTTGGAAAGAAATGTTGAAATTAACACTTTGACCGAAAGGGTCGCACTTGCTGAATTTGAGACAAGAAAACTTCAGTCAAAGCTTGATAAATGGACAATATTTGGGATGAAACATGACGATTTATGCAAATCTCAAAGGGGAGCTAGGATTAAAACAGGTTTAGGATATGATGATGCTAAAGTTTATCCTCCTCCCAGCACTTACTGTTATTCACCTATGCCTGTTCTGCATCCTTCTAATGATTTGATCAAAATAGACACTAACAATGTCTGCAGGTTTAGAAGTGTGAACACTAAGCATGTACGTGAAGACTATGGTTATGGACCGACTAGCGGGCTTGGATGCAATAGTCTTAGTACACCTGAATCTCAGCATTCTGTTTTAGATAATAAATCTAGCTTAAGTTCTATTTTGTTTCAAAACAATCTGTTTCAGATAATGTTTCATCTTGTTCTAGTGATGTTTCTATTTCCTTTTTAGATAATTTGCACTGTAATGATGATGTCTCTGTTGTTTGTATTGATGTTGAGAATGATTCTACTGTGCAGAGTAAAGAACAAATTAAAAGTAATTGTTTTGAAAAATTCTTTTCTCATCCCATCCCATCTTTTAGCCCAACTAATATTTTTTATCAAATGAAAGGGTAAAGTCATCATCTCATGCAAGTACAAGTGGCACTAGTACCATTCGTACTTCAGATGAAACTCATCATCTAATGTAAATAACCACTCTTTTCCAAATAAAAATAGACCCAAAGACATGTACATGATCTATAGTGATGTTGATTCGAGACTGTCTGAATACGATGAGGAGATAATCATTGATAAAATTCCCACTTTATTGCATAACAGTCCTAGATTAAAATCACACTGTTTTAGATGTGGTAAAGATGATCATGTCGTTAAATATTGTCCCGAGCTTCATCATAAACATGGGAGCAGGAATTCGTTTGGTAGTAGATTAACTCATTTGGTTAATAATTTCTTTTGCAAGAAATTAACTACTCCATGACCCAAAATTGTTCATTCATGGGTTCCTGTTTCACCAGGTTAATCTGTTCTTTGTATTCATGCAGGAGTCATCCACTAAAGCGGTAAATAGTGTATGGCATGTTGATAGTGGATGCTCTAGACACATGACGTGGTTGAAGGATCTATTGACAAACTATTGAATTATTAATGGAGGTTATGTCTCGTTTGCTGGCGACAAAAGGGTGGCAAAATGATTGGTCAAGGAGATGTTGCCAACGGGTCTCTCACTTTGGAGAAAGTGAATATTGTGCCAGAGCTAGCTTTCAATTTATTGAGTGTCTCTCAGATTTGTGATAAGGATATTCCGATCTTGTTTAAATCTAATGAATGTATCTTTCTGAATTCGAGATTGACATTCCAGAGGAGATGGTGCTTATGCGGGCACCGAGAAAGAATGACACATATCTTCTTGACATGGCTTCAAGAGAATCAACGTCTAACGTCACCTGTCTTCTATCAAAAGCTTCTTCATCAGAATCCTTCTTATGGCATCGCAGACTGGGCCACGTTAATTTGAAAACTATAAACAAATTAGTTAAAAACAATCTTGTTAGGGATTACCTTCAAAAAACTTTTCAGTGGTTGAAAAATGTATGGCATGTGCCAAAGGAAAACAACATAAGAACCACATAAATCCAAACTTGAAAATAGTATATCCAATCCCCTCGAGTTGTTACATACTGATTTGTTTGGCCCAATAGGTGTTAAATCAATTGCTAAGAAATGCTTTTTGGCTTGTTGTCGCAGATGATTTTTCCAGGTATTCATGGGTGAGATTTCTTGCCCATAAAGGAGAAGTGGCTGACGAGCTGTAGAAGTTGATTATTTCTATTGAAATGATAAGCAAGAGGAAGGTTATGGCGATTCGAAGTGACAATGGTACCGAATTCAGAAATCAAATTTTTGATTCATTTTGTGCTGATAAAGGAATTCTGAGACAGTTCAATGCTGCAAGAACACCTCAACAAAATGGTGTAGCTGAAAGAAAGAACCGCACTCTTATTGAAGCTGCTCGTACTATGCTGATTGAGTCCTCCTTACCCATCATTTCTGGGCTGAGGCGGTGAATTGTGCTTCATATGTTCTTAACAGAGTGTTGATTGTCAAAGACAAAATGAAGACTCCATATGAACTGTTTCATAAGAGGAAGCCTTTGATTGATTTCTTTCGGCCTTTCGAATGCTCGTGCACTTTACTCAATACCCAGCTCAGAAGACGAAATTCGGTGCTGTGTCTGATGAATGTTACTTTGTTGGCTATTCATCCTCTCAGAAAGCTTATCGAGTGTAAATCCCTTTATGGCCTCCATCAAGCCCCTCGGATATGGTACGAGACTCTAACACAATATCTGTTAAGCAATGGTTTTTCTCGCGGCACCATTGATATGAAGTTATTCAAGAAGGAAGTGAATGGTGAGATGCTATTGTGCAGTCTATATGGATGATATTATTTTGGCTCCACCAATCCAAATCTGTGTCAGGAGTTTGAGGAAATCATGTGTAACCATTTTGAAATGAGTATGATGGGGGAGATGTGCTTTTTCCTTGGGTTACAGGTTGAACAAAAACCAGACGGAATTCTCATTCATCAGGAGAAGTTTATTAAAGATATTTTGAAGAATTCAAGATGGATGATGCCTCTTCTGAACTCACTCCATTCACTGCTCAAACTTGCCTCACTCCAGACGAGAATGGGAAACCTGTTGATCCTCATCTTTACAGATCTATGATCGGTTCCCTTATGTATCTTACAGCAAGCCGTCCTGATATAACCTTTGCTGTAGGATACTGTGCTCGGTACCAATCTGCCCCGACAGAGTCTCAAGAAAAGGTTGTCAAACGGATCTTTTGCTATCTTAAAGGCTCTTCTCGTTTAGGGCTTTGGTATCCTTATGGTGGGAATTTTGACTTACATGCTTATTCTGACAGTGATTCAAATGGTTGCAAGTTTAACAGAAAATCGGTTACTGGAGGCTGTCAGTACCTAGGAGATTGTCTTATATCATGGCAGAGCAAGAAACAAACTACTGTCTCTCTTTCTATGAGGGAGGCAGAGTATATTGCTGCTTCAAGCTGCTGCTCCCAAGTGCTCTGGATACAACATCAGATGATTGACTATGGCATAAACTTCCTCCATACACCATTGTTATGTGACAATGAAGCAGCCATTGGCATCGCAAAGAATCCTATTCATCATTCCGAACCAAGCACATCGAGACACGGATTCATGCAATCCGTGATGCTCAGGAACAGGGTTTTATTGATATTATTCCTATTGACACTAAAAATCAAAAAGCCGATCTTTTCACTAAAACTTTTGACAAACCTTGTTTTTATGAACTGATCTCTATGCTAGGTTTAATATCTTTTTAAATCTTTTCCTTTCTTTATCTTAGGTCTTGTGAATATTGTTTATTATTTGTTTCTCTGTTTTATTTGTTTTATTTGCCCCTTAACCCTTTATCTTTTCACATTTGTTAAAAAAATTATATACTTTCGTTGAAATCTTTATTTTGAAATTTCTTCTATCTCGCTGATTTGTAGAAATTTCGGGGAGAATAATAACTGTCTCTCTTGTTACCTTTTGCAGTATTCTCCTTAATAAAATTGTCTTGCCTGGATGATGTGAAGGAAGTCTATAGTTTTGGGCTGGGATACGCTTGATAGGTTCAGCCTGAAAGCGAAGTAGACAGTAATCTTGTGGCTAAACTAACAGTATAAGATACTGGATGATTCGGATTTTTCCCTTGACATTCTTGGCCTTCACAAAGTTATAAGTCCTTGTTCAAAAAGGGTTGAGAACATGACATCTCTGCGTTGCTGCATTTGTTGTTTCCTGTCATTGACAATAGCTATATGGTTGTTCGTCTTTGTTCTAAGGAGCTCCTTACTGTATATTTCCTCATGCTTATCTCCTCTGCTATGTGTGAACATTGACCTGGAGTGATGATCTCCTTTGCTGTACGATAGTACTGACCTGGAGCTTTCATCGGCACCATTTGATGATCTTCTCTGTTATACGTAAGTATAGACCTGAAGCTCTCATCTGAATGACTCAATTGATCATCTTCTCTGTTATACGTGAGTATAGACCTGGAGCTCTCATCATTTGATGTCTTTAAGGAATGTGCTTCTCTTGTAAAAAGGTTCTTTGTTTCTTTTTAAAGGGAAATAATCTTTCAGGGAATGCCATTTGTTCAATATATCATGAGGACAGGATATGTCTCTTTGCCAAATGTTTGTGGGAACTGAGTCATTCAGTGTTCTTCAATCGAACCAAAACATGATAACTGTAGCTGCAGTTTATTTGTTGAAAAAAAAAGAATGGATGGACTTAAAAGGACAAATATATCAGCAACTCCACCAATCTATGACTATCCAGAAGATCTCTTCTGTTTCTCGTTCTTATCTACCTTTATTTTAATTTCTCTTTTATTATGTTAAATTTTTGTGAAGTCTGGTAAGGGCTTGTTGGGGCAAATCCTTTTACTTAAAAAAAAATTGGTTTTCAGCGAAATTATACTTTCGCTGATAGTTTCGCAGGGTGAAATTTTAGATTCGCCTGCTCTTTCGCTCTTATCTGTGTCATTTTGACCAAAACATTTACGGGCTAAACTATAGTTTCGCTACCAGCGAAACTATATACTATATACCGCTCCTTGCGAAATTAAGACTTCATTTTTGCACCATCGGGGTTTTAGGTCATCGTGTGTATACCGTGTCTATCTTGTGCAAATCTGTGGTTCTGAGCGTGTTTTCATTGTTTGTTGGTCTTTTTCTCTTCTGTTGAGAGTTTCGAACCATCGGTTGTAGTTTAATCTTGGTTTTATCCATTTTTTTTGGGTCCGATTGGACTGTGACTCTTTGGTGCCTTCGCAGTTCTTACCGCGAAAGTACTGATAGTCCTACCAAAACTGAACAAAAGTTCAAAGGTTTTTCAGCGAGACTGTAAAGTCATGCTGTCCGAGCTAACTTCACAGTTTCGCTGGTCTTGTTTCAGTTTTGCTTTGCCGAATTTATGGTTTTGGCACGATCTCCGTCATGCTGAAACTGCTTTTTGCTGGTTGCCGAAATTATATTTTCGCCTGCCGAAACTATACTTTCGCTTAGAGAATTTAAATTCAAATTTAAATTGCCTTTTCTTTTTTTTATTCTTTTTAATTATTTTTCTTTATTATTCATTTTAATATATATCTTACTAATACGTTTCATCTGTTTTTCAGATTAATGGCTAATCTAAAGTTTGATGAGAGGAATAACATCACGGCCATCTTGGATGATACACATCCCAAAGCTGCAGGATTTAGAGACTGTATCCGTTGGCTTCAGAGTTCTCCCATTGCATATGCTCTCACTCATTCTCCCACCATCTGCGATCTACACATCAGAGATTTCTGGCGTACTGCCGAGTACGACACAAGAGCCAATCCTCAAAGGATTGTTGCGAGAGTACTGGAGAATGACATTGTTATTACTGCTGAGATCATTACACGCATGTTAAGACTTCAAGAGGATAGGGGGAATGAGGTCGTGTCGACAGACCAGGAGGTTTTTGATGCATTCAGGAGTTTTGGTTACGAGGGCCCTCCTTTTGGCACTAGAAAGGAGATCAAGAAGTCCTTTCTGTCCAAAGAGTGGAGATATATCGCTCATGTATTCATCATGTGCTTAGATCACCGAAAAGGTGGATCCGATGGGCTAAATCTTGACTGGGCCAAGCTATGGTTATATTTTGTAGAGGGCAAAAGGCCAATATAGTCCAACTTATCTTTGACTGCATGGCGGAGAACGTAATGGCCCTAAAGAAAGATAAATGGCTGTTGTATCCTCGATTTCTGCAGAAGATTATTGATGATCTTATTCCTAATGTTTCGAGGCACGGGGAGATAAAGAGATTAGTGCAGATGAACTCTCGCATTTTTGCCGACTGCTGCGCAATAAGGCACGATTTCAGTGGGAAGATTACACATCTGTTGGAAAATATGTACCCTCCTGGAAGATGGAATTATATTCGAAGGGTGGTTGAGTCAGAGGATAAGAGGGCTGAGGAGACGAGACATAAGCAGGTTGAATCTATAAAGAAACGGAAGAGATATGCGAAGGAAAAAGAGTATGACTTTGAAGAAGATATTCATGAGGCTGAGTAGGAGGTGAGAGCAGAAAAAGAAAGAAGAACAAAGAAAAAGGCTTAGGAGGGGGAGTTGGAGAGGAGAACAAAGCATAAGCATCAAGCATTCTCTAAGTCCCAGAGAAGGGATGAGAGGGCAGGGCTGGATGAGGACATTATCAGGAATCTCAACACTTCTTTAGCCAATGAGTTAAGCATGATTAAAACTAAGCTATCCAATCAAGAGCTAAGGGAGAAAAGAAAGGATGAGATATTAGAGGGGATGTCCAAGATGCTGGTGGATCAGCAGAAGTTAATAAAGAACTATTGGTGGATGTGAATGAGCTGAAGGCTACAGCCGGCCTGCCCAATCAGCTAACTCAAACTGAGTTAGATGATATGACTGATCTATCTAGTACCCATTTCTGATATGGGTACATCATCGAGGGCAGGAGAGGGCACTAGTGGTGCAGAAGCTGAGACAGCAGGAGGTTCAGGGGTGAGAAAGGATGTTGAGACTGAGAATGTGACTGGGAGGTCTAAGGATGAAGAAGAGGTGATTGAGGCTGGGTTTGTAAATTTGGACTTTGATATAGAGAAGGATCTGGTGGGAGAGGAGGTTGTGTGAGATAATCTAGTGGAAAGAGCTGATAAGAGTTTGATAGATGAGGAGGTAGAGGATGAGCAGCTGGTTGACTATGATTCGGACCTGATTATTATGAGGTGGATGAACGACCATTGACGTATGTGGCCAAGAAGGGCTCGGATGAAAATGATGTGTTTGAAATGGATAAGGATGAGTGGTTCGTTAGGGAGAAGGAGGCTGAGGAAATAACCCCATTATTTCAAAATGTTCAGGGGCCCAGCAAGAAGGAGGCGGATAAGAAAATCATTAGCTGGAAATACAACCCTGAACTCAAGATGTTCATGATTAAGAGAAGAGGGGAGGGATCTCTTACCTGCACAAAAGGAAGGCATTCAAGACCTTACCTAAATGGGATCTGAGTAGATTAGCTGCAATTCCTTTGATAGATTTCGATTTGAGTGAGAGGGCTAAGATGTTGGAGGAAGAAATAAAGAAGGGCTGTACGATAACTTCAAGGGTTTTGGATTTATGAAGGCAGAGAGGCGGAGGTCAAAGAAGGATAAGGATTAGGAGACGGAAAGGGTCGGATTGTGTTGAGAGTGAAGCCCCCAAAGATAGTGAGTCGAGTGAGGTTACCTGACCCCCTTCCAAAAAGGCTTGAGAAGTTTGAAAAATGGTTTTATGATAACAACACGGGTGAGGCAGTAATTCGCGTAAAGGATGGAGCTGAAATGAGACTTTTTGATCCAATGGAGATATTTTCGTTTTCTGATGAAGATCTGGTGATGTTATGTGAAAATCACATTAAAGCTGAGGCTAGAGCTGAGACGCGCAAAGAAGCAAGCCTGTTTATGATGGTTGCTAACAAGGTAAGGGGTGTTAGAACTGAAGTGAGGGAGCTAGCCCAGAAGGTTTGGCAAGAAGATGTGTTGAGGATGGACGTGAGGGACTTAACAAGACAATTTGCTCAGGCAAGTGCACGTGCAGAGAATGAAGCCGCAGGAGGTAATGAAGAAAGATCTGCCAGAGCTGAAAAGACAAATGAAGATTGATCAAGACGGTGAGATCCAACCTAGGGGAGTATTGAAGGTCAAGCATAGGTTGGACTCACCATAGATTAGATATTAGTTATGTTTAATTGTAATATGTTTAATGTTAGTGTCCTTTTGTAAGTTTGTTATGTTTTCCTGCCCAGCGAAACTATGAGCGAAACTGTAGTTTCGCTCATAGCAAGCTGCTAGTTTCACCCGGCGAAACTGTCAGGCTCTGCCTGGCAAAACTGTGTCAGTGGCAGAATAGTTTCGCTGATAGTGAAACTGTCAGCGAAACTATACCTACTATATATATTGTTTGATCTTGTTCTTTGTGGGTAATCCTTGCAAAAACCCTAAACGTTTATCATTGTTGCAAGTCTCTTTGTAAGCTGGTTCTTCACAGAAATATATTGAGCTTTGTTACCTTTTAATGTATTGGATCATTATTGCTTTATGATTGAATACTTTTGGTTATTCTTCATCATCATTATGTTTGTTGTTTGGCATCATTGTTGATATTGAGCGAATCAACCACACAAGTGTACTGATATTCGATCAAATGGACCACAAAAGTCACTATCTATATAAGCATACAGATTGAAGTCAGAATTCTTTGGATACCAAAGGCCAAGCTTGGAGCACCTTTGAGATATCTAAGAATCCTTTTGACAACAACAAGGTGTGACATCTTGGGGTTGGTTTGATATCTTGCACAGATGCATGTGGCAAACATGATATCAGGCCTGCTGGCTGTTAGGTACATAAGAGACCCAATCATAGCCCTGTAAAGATGTTCATCCACACACTCCCCCTCAAGATCAGGTCCTAGGGAGTGGTTTCTGGCTATGGGTGTCTTAGAAACCTTACATTCAGTCATGTTGAATCTTGTAAGTATGTCTTGTACATACTTTGACTGACTTATGAAGATGCCATTGTCAACTTGCTTCACTTGAATTCCCAGAAAGAAATTTAGTTCCCCCATGGCACTCATTTCAAATATGTTCTTCATTAGCCTCTCAAAGTCTTTGCAGAGCTTTGGATTTATTAACCCGAAGATAATGTCATCCACATATACTTGAACCAGCATTAAGTCATTTCCTGTCCCTTTGATGAAGAGAGTTCCATCTATAGTACCCCTCTTGTAACCATATTAACAGACATACTGAGATAGTGTTTCATACCACTTCCTTGGAACTTGGTGCAACCCATAAAGAGCTTTATTAAGCTTGCAGACATAATCAGGATGATCTGGGTCTGCAAAGCCAGGTGGTGTTTGACATACACCTCTTCATCATCACCCCATACAGAAAAGCACACTTGACATCAAGATGGTAGACCTTGAAATCCTTAAATGCAGCAAAAGCCAGGAATATCCTTACAACTTCAAGTCTTGCCACAGGAGCAAAAACATCTGTGTAATCATTCCCTCTTCTTGTGTGTACCATTAAACAACCAGTCTTGCCTTGTTCTTGATGACAAGTCCTCTATCATCCTTCTTGTTCCTAAAACCCATTTGGTTCCTATGATAGTCTTCCCATGAGAAAGAGGACATAGGTTCCAAACCTTTTGTCTTTTGGATTGAAGTAGCTCCTCTTGCATTACTTCAACCCAGCTTCCATCTTTCAAAGCCTCATCAATTTTCTTTGGCTCTACTTGGAACAAGAAGCAAGAATATATACAAACATTTTTGTCATGGGTTTGCCCTCTTGTTCTCACCCCTGTATCAACATTTCCAATGATGTTTGTGGTGGGGTGTGACTTGTGGATCCTGTGTTAAGGGATCATAGCAAGTTGATTTGACAGATCTAGATTAGAGAAATTCAGATCTAGCAATGGAGTGTCACCCACCACATCAACACACTTATCAAGTGAGACTTGATCCAATGAGTGTGTGACATCATTTATGTTGTCATCTAAGTGGTTATCAGCATCAAGAAATTCTTGATCACTATCACCACCTTCATTTCCTCCTATATTTGAAGCTCTTTCTCTTGAGTTTTGAGCCTTTGAGCTGGAATTTTAAGGCATCTCAGATGTATCAGCTGAATTTGTCATGTTTAAGCTGATAGGATCTTCATTTGCAGGGTTAGTCACCAAAGGAGCTGAAGTAGTAATCTTGCTTGCTCTTCTCAACTCAAATCTTGGGTCAGGATCTCCTATTGATATGTTATTTGTAGATCCTGAAACATTCTCACAAGACTTCTTAAAACAGTTGGTAACTAAGTCAAGATCAAATTGCCAATCTGAACGATACGTTTCATACTAGGGGTGAGCTCATTGAAGGTCACATTGGCTGACTCCTCAACTACTCTAATTCTGAGATTGTATACTCGATAAGCCTTAACTTAGGAAGAGTATCCAATAAAATGTCCATCATCTTACTTCTCATCAAATTTGGCTACTTGATCTTTGGTATTCTAGATGGTGCAAAGACATCCAAATGACCTGAGGAAACCAATAAAAGGTCTTCTTTTGTGCCACAACTCATAAGGAGTCTTACCATGAGTCTTAACCACTAAAACTCTATTCTGTACATAGCAGGCTGTGTTAACTGTCTCTGGCCAGAAGGTGGTGGACAGTTTAGAGTCAGACAACATGGTTCTTGCAGCTTCAATAAGTGTCCTGTTTCTCCTCTCAGCAACACCATTTTGCTGAGGAGTCCTGGGAGCACTATATTGTCTTGTAATACCTTTTCATCACAAAATGTATCAAGGATTTGGTTCTTAAATTCTGTTCCTTGATCACATCTTATGGTCTTGACCTTGTGATCAGATTGATTCTTAATTTTTAGAATGAAGTTCTTCAAGATCTCAGGAGTCTCATCCTTAGTTCTAAGGAAAAAGACCCAAGTGAATCTTGTGAAGTCATCTGTGATTACTAAACAATATGAGGTCCTTCCTAAACTCATTATACTGGTGGGCCAAAGAGATCCAAGTGTAATAAGTGTAGAGGAGAAGTGATAGAGTTTATTTCCTTTGGCTTGTGAGACACTTTGTGTTGCTTCCCTTTCAGGCATGCAACACAATGATCATCACTTGTAAACTCTTTCTTTGGCATTCCAGTTACAAATCATTCTTAATTAATTTATTCATGTTTTTAAAGTTTACATGGCACATTCTTTTATGCCATAGGAAAGACTCATCACTATTTACTTTAGATAGAGAGCAAGAAACCTTTCCTGAGGGAGATGTTTTCTGCAAGTCCATCTGTACATGTTCCCTTTCCTGGGAGCTCTGAGTAGGATATGCTCTTGAGAAATAACCACCCCGGGCTTGAGAACAATGTACTCATGCTCAGTAAAGAGCATGTTGTGTCTCTGATCACAAAATTAGGATACACTCAGTAGATTGTATCCAAGCTCCTTAACAAAATTTACCTTCTTAATGGTGAGCTTACCATTTGTGACCATACCCCTTTCAGTGATGTAACCACCCGCATCTCTTCCAAAAGCAACTGTTCCTCTATCAATTTTCTCAAAATTGTGAAGCAAAGAACCATTGCCAGTCATGTGCCTGGAACAGCCACTATCAATGATCCACATATTTTCCTTGGTCCTTAGTTGTTCCTGCATAAAAGAAGTGTTAGTTACACTTGGAAACCCAAGCCTCATTGGTCTTGGGCTTTTCAAAGTGATCTAAAGACAATGTATAGTAACAGATCCTATATTCAAGCTTTGAGGATCATTAGTTGCTGTTGATAAAGAACTCTCAAACTCCATGTCTTTTTTCATCTTCCACACCATCTTTGGAAGATTGGACTTGACCTTCAACACTTCGGAAGTTTCAATAACTTCTAAGGTTTTGGATACTGGACCTTCGAAGATCTTGCTTTCACTGTAGCATGCTTTAGTACTTCGAAAGCATTCCTTTCTTCCGAGACCAAAATTTCTTCCAAAGGAAGTTCTCACTTGTCTTCTTCTTCACTTTGGAGCTTTCGAAGAAAACATATTTTCCTTTTGAAGCTTGCTTTTCCTTCTTCTTCCCAGAAGCCTTTCTTTGACCATGTGGATAATGCTTTTACGATTGTAGATGCAATCCTTAGCCAGATGAGAAGTACTACCACACATGATGCAGTCCATTTTCTTCTCTTCTGGGAGTCTTCTTTTGAGAGCAAGACTGAGTTTGATCACTTTCCTTCTCCATCTTCATCTTCACAGATGATGCAACAAGCTTCTTAGGGAGAGGCTTGCTCTTGGAGTTGAATGGTTCAGGCTATATAGCAGTGGTACACAGCTGGTCAGTCTTCTTCTTCTTGCTGGAATGGTTTGGAACTAAACTAGAGCTCCTGGTACTAGAGTTCATAGTTGAGTCTTCAGCCTTTACCACTTCAAACCCTGCAGATATGAACACTTGTTTCTGCTTGGAGTCAAAAGCGGCCTTGATCTCTTGTGCCTTCTTTGATCTTCTCTTAGCTCTTCTGATCAAGTTCTTCCTCTTTGACTTGGTCATTCCAGACTCTTTTCTCTCCTCAGTAGTATAATGACCTTTCTTAGGATGATCTTCTTCACTCTTCTCAGAGTCATCCTACACTATCTCCTCTTTATCCTCTTTAATAATAGGGTCTATCTGGGGAAGCTCATCTTCACAAGTTTCACACCTTGGAGATCTTTCAGACAATAGAGATTGTGGAGGAGCTATCTCAGTAGATCCCAGTCCCTGCTTATTCTAATAACAAACTTATGCATGTAGGGATGAGGATATTATGTTCTTGAAGGTCTCTTCTTCAAGAACACATTTTTCTGCCCTGGCTTTGCCGATCACAAGCTCAGCCTGACATTTAGTTAACTTTGAGATGAGATCTTTGATTTGAGTCCTGTAGTTAGTGTGCTTATGCTTAAGAGTTGAAATGGTTTTCTCTAGATCTTCTATCGTAAGTTTATAATCATTTTCAGCTCTTTTAAAATCAGCTTTTAAGATATTTAAGGACTCAAGATCAGATCTCATCTCTAAGTTATAGGACCTGTATCTATTAACTTTAGCAATACATTCAGGTGTACAGAGATGTTCCAATACCTTGGCTTCATCATGATCTGCCATCAATGCTTGGTTTGGAGATGCATCTTCCACCTGAAAGCTCCAGTCAAAGCCTCCTTCTTAAATAGCAACTGCGACTTGCTGTCTTGGCTTCTCATTCTGATGAGCTCCTTCAGTGTAGTTTGGCCTTGTTTGTGCTTGCCCACCATTTGACCTTGGTTCCTTGCACTCTCTGGCAAAGTATCCCATTTGGTTACAGTTGTAACACTTCACTTTGCTTTTATCAAGCCCAAACTTTCCACTGGCTGCATTGCTAGGAAACTTCCTTCTAGTCCTCTTGTAGAATTTGTTGGCCCTGTGAGTGAGAAGAGCCATCTGCTAGACTATTTTCATATACTAGATCATCTGGATGGATACAGTCCAGATCTTCAAGGGTGAAGAGAGAGTTTCCTGAACTTTCATCAGAAGACACAAAAGCTTGTAAGAGCTTGTCTCCTGGAATGGGCTTCCAGGGATGTAGCCTTCCCTTGGTGTCTCCGTAAAGGTGATGAAAGGACCCTTTTGTGATTTTTCGGGGTAACAGATGAGACGGTGTTGTGGTTCTCTGCAATCCCTTTCAACAACATGAAGGGCTGAACTCTATTGGTTGTTGGAGTTACCAGATGGATTTTGCATGTTCATCTCCATATGGTAGCCACTGAGGATACCATACAAGTATGTGAGAGTAAGTGTCTTGAGGTTCTCAATCCTCTTGATGACCACACAATAGTGTGTCCATTGTTTGGTAAGAGAGGACATGAACTTCCTCACAATATCCCTGTTCTCAAGAGTTACTCCAATATCAACAAGAGTATCCACAATCTCAACATACCTAAAGTATTGTTGAGTCATGGTTTCACCTGTCTTGAGGGTGAAGTTCTCAAACTACTACTTCAAGAGGTCTTTCTTGTTTTCTTTTGCATCATCAGACCCCTCATACATCAGCTTCAGTGCATCCCAGAGTTGCTTGGCAGTCTTGCACTTCTTGTAGCCTCTGTAGATAGAGTTTGGAAGAGCAGTTTGGAGGGCGGTCATGGCTTTCTGATCAATATCAATTCTCTTCCAGTCTTTATCAGAATAGTCAGCCGCTTCCTTTGGTATCATACCACCAGCAGGAGCAGCTGAAGAGGTGGATGGAACAGGAGGTCCATCAACAACAGATCCCCGCATCCTGGAGTCTTGAGACTTGATAAAGCCTTCCATTCTTTGACACCAAGTATCAAAGTCTTCCAGAGTGATTAGTGGGGACTTTGTCATTGTCCCAATTTCCATATCAGCCTTTGTGATAACTGCCATTTAAGATGTTAAGTGACCTATAAACTGAGAGGATTAAAGATGGTGAGATCTTATAATCAAGAGCCTGAAATGCTCAGATACCAATTGCAGGACCGGGTGAGGGTGCCTAACACAATCAGTTTCATAATGAGGAGAGACTTGGAACACTTAACAGTTCAAATAGGGAACCGGGTTTGATTATGAGGATACTATGAACACAAGTAAGTAATGAGACAAAACAAGCAACAATAACATAGATATATGGTTTTCAAGGAGTGTTGTATATTGCTCTCAAGTTCTATTACAAGTGTTACAAAGCATATCTTAATTACAAGAACCTGAGACTCTTTATACTACATCCTACAACCGTCAATACTTAGAAAGACAGTTAGAATTGACTAATCTAGATAACAAGATCAATCTAAAGTCAAAAGGCAGATTGTCTTTTGACTAGTGACTATGACATGCTATAGCTCATATCCTTTTCTATTACAAAAAGGTTTACAGGTACAAAAGTAGGAAGTTATAGACAAAGACCTTAATCTACAGTTTACAAAAGCATGGACTTCTCACCAACTCATACAAGTTGGTGAGTCTTCAGAGTTGCAGCGGAAAGTGTGTCAGCTTTATATAAAATAGATTAGAGAAAGCATGTCTTTCTTTGTCTTCGAAAAAAATCAGTCGTCACAGCAAAATGGCTTCGGAAGACTTTGTCTCTAAAGCTTCGGAAGACTTCATCTTTGGCTTCAGAAGATTTGGACTTTGGCTTCGGAAGATTTTACACTTAATGTATTTTCTGATGTTGTGTGTAAAATTTCCAAAGCAGTTCTACCTTTATACATTAGTGCATGCATGCAGGAAGACCTTTGGTTGTTTTGGCTTCTTTGGTTGCATCAGCCTTATAATCTTCTGATATTACCTTACAATATGGGATTGTGATGATGAGTATCATACACGTGTGCGAATCTAAGGCCCCTACTTAGTAGGATTGGCAGGGTTTAGGATGTGAAGTCGTGAGTGGCTTCACATGGCATGTAATGCATGATTAGACTCCATGTATGACTTATTACTTGTGATGTAATTATGATTATGTTGAGCATGTTGATTGTTTGAGATTCATATGCAATGTATGATAATATATATGTTGTATGATAAACTATGTTAGGATGATGATCGTGATAGAACTTATGATTATGATGTACATGAATAACTTGTATGATAATCATGTGTATGAGTTGCTATACGTGATCAAACAAGATTTCAATTAGCATGTCACCAACGGGTCAAACGGGTGAACTTGGTCAAATGAGTTTTGTTTTCAAAACCTTGGGACAGCGTGTTTATTGAGCACTTAGGGTTATCAAACCTTCTATGTACACCTACTTATGTACTTGCATGTTCTAGGTAACCTTTGAAGGGTTGTCTTTCCACTCATCGTTAGCTCTTTGTTATTGTTCGTTGCGCACCAGGTGAGTTCATGCCCCACTTTTTAAACACTCTATTTTGGGGGGAGATAGCATACCCGTTTACAAATGCTTTATTATTGTAAGTTGTGTATAGGGTAACATAGTATGATATACCTTGAAAGTCCTCACACTTTCGGATCATTAATATTGGTAACTAGCGGGAAATTTTGGGTAGTACTACTGGGTCTGACAAGCCCCACCCATGTGACTCGAGGTCAAATGGGTGCAATATTCTCCTAACACAAACATCGTCACGACCTGGAATGTCGTGAAGGGAGGCAAACAAACGAAACACGATCAGCTTCGATCGCGAAATCACTATGGTTATTACTTATGAATATAGACTAGCTATCTATTTCAATGCACTTCTTATGTTTTACAACTGTTACTGATTATGTTTAATGCAAACTCTTGAACTCACCAACCGTTGTGTTTACTCTTTTAGTATTCTATTCTCAGGTCGTTACTAGCAGCTGCAGTAGGAGCACGCACGAGTCATGCATGCCTTGAAACAACATTCAATTGTTATGTCTTATTAAATATTTTCATACTTTGGTTTGGGTGCGTGTTTTGCATAGTTTATATTTGGTACTAAATGTTTGAGATTCTTACAAAACGCTTCTGCAAATGTTTTAAAGTTTGAAACTGAATTATTTCAGTTGTTGCATATAGGATCGTTCTGAGTAACTAATGATTGAAATCCTGGTTTGTTCACTCGCCTCGTGGTAAACCCCACACATGGATTTTGTGGGTGTGATATATTTGTATCAGAGCCATTGGTTATAGGGAACTAGGTTGCATACACACTAGTCTATAACCGTAGAGTTTGTTAGTTACTCGTTACTTATCCCTTACTATATACTCATTGGCATACACATCACGTACCCTACAGCATGGCATCATCTTCACGGGATCTAGGTAAGAGACCTACACGTTTTGAATCACTTAATCCTCCTCCTGTACCTGATAGAGGACCTGAGTTTCCCTGACACTCTTATCCTCCAGAGAGATAGACTGGGATCAACTATTCGCACTGCCCGAATGCAATGCACCACGAGATTGGAGTTACTATCCCACCTATGTTGACCGTATGCTTTTTAGGGAGTGTGTTCCTAAGCCCCCACTTACTAGATCGAGGACTAGGTCCACTCATGAGTTACCTACACCTACCCTCCCTTCGTTACCACATTCTAGCGAGCTGGTGATTGCAGCGTTAGTTGCTACTCTAGACACGAAGAAATGATGCACGAATGAGCTGAACAAAGTGGTCGGCACTTTACGACATGAACTACGTGAGACTAAGATGATGGTAGAAGAGCTGAAGGATCTACAGTTGGAGTGCTATAACCATCAACGCTCTTTAACTGATCGTGTAGCTCAGGCTATTCACTGTTCCGATGCCAGGGATAACACCATCCACGACCATGGGGTAAGACTTGGTGATCTGGAGGCTCAGTTCGCAGCGATGCATATTGTCATAGAACCCAATGAGGAATCTGAAGAGGAACCCGAGGAAGAGCCAGAGGAAGCTCTAGAAGAAGAAGAACCTGAAGAGATGGAAGAGGACATTGATGGGTCTGATGTACTAGACTGATTTCCTTATTCATCTGACTTGGACTATGTAGCATTTTTTTTAAAACCTATGTGGAAGGGTTGTTTCCCACCCAACTGAAAAACTGAAAATTTTGACAATGATAGAATATTTTGTGAGTTAATTACAATCTATTTGTCTTTTATTATTATTATTATTATTTTGGTTATAAATGTTGTGGGTGATGAACTTTATTGTTTTTCTTACTATTTGCTATGCTTAAATGAGATAAATATGTTAGATATTGCTCATTATTGCATTTGTGAATGTAAAGTGAAAAATGGAAGTTGAAGGCAGAGGACGTGGTAGAGGACGCGGCGCAGGACACAGACATGGCGCAGGACGCGGACATGGCGCTGCAACAGTGAATATGATGCCCGCTAAATTGGCTGCCCTGATTAATGAACATGTCAGGCAACAGTGGTTGTTGCACAAGCTGGACAACCAGCAAGTAAATGATACGAGTGGCTTGACCAATACTCTAGTTGCTTGTAAGCTTCTCAATTAATGTTTTGGTTTGTTGTCACAGGATCCCCACCCTATACCTACAAATCCTTCATGGATTGCAAGCCTCACACCTATAGTGGAACTAAAGGAGCAGTGGGATTGGTGCGGTGGTTTGAGAAGACCGAATCAGTCTTTGCAAAATGCAATTGCCCACCAGCCGATCAAGTGAAGTATGCTACTGGAATCCTAGAAGGCGCAACACTCTCCTGGTGGAATGCCCAGGTGCAGATGCTGGGTCAAGCGATGGCCAATGACCTACCTTGGGAAGAATTAAGACGATGATGACTGAGGAGTATTGTCCCCGAGATGAAGTGCAAAAGCTGGAAGTTGAAATCTGGCAACTAAAGATGCAAGGTTCCAAGATTGAGTTCTATACTACCAGGTCTCATGAGTTGGCAACTTTGTGTCCGGGAATGGTGAATGAGATGCATAAAAGGATCGAGCTTTATTTACATGGGTTGGTTCCTAAGATTCAGAGTATGGTGACAGCCTCCAACCCTGCCACCATAAAACAGGCTATTAGGTTAGCCCACAGCTGACATATCAGGCAGTGGAACAAGGGAAGTTACCCAAATGGGGCGCGGTGGCTAGCGTACCCGATAACAAACGCAAGTGGGAAAATACTGGCAATAAGGGCTCATCCTCTAGCAATCAACACCAGCACCAATAACAACAACAAAGGAGATTCGACAACAACCAGAATTTTAATCTGTCATCTTCCTTAAACCAAGGACATGGTGGATACATGGGGAAGCATCCAAAGTGCAACCGGTGCAACTATCATCACTTCGGCAGGTATGACAACTTCAAGTGTCAGTGTTGTGGAAAGTTACGGCATGCAGCAAAAGATTGTCATGGCGAATTGGTGAAGAAGCCATAACAAACACAGAAAACACCAAAAGGCTGCTTTGAGTGTGGAAAAGAAGGGCATTACAAGAGGAACTACCCTCAGTTGAGGAAGAATGGCAATGGTGCTGGGAACAATGGGAACAATAATAACAACCCTGGTAATGGCGACAACAATGGTGGCAACAATGGTGGAGCCAAAGGGAGAGTTTGTCATGGTTCAGGTGAGGCTCTAAATGATACTACTATTGTTACTGGTAAATTTCCTATTAATGGTCGTTAAGCTACTGTACTATTTGATACTAGGGCCAATAGAAGTTTTATCTCTACTAAGTTTAGTAGTCTCTTAAGTGATATGCCTTCTACGTTGGAATCTAGATATACCATAGAATTAGCTGACGGTAAGCAAATCTATGTTACACACATCCTTAAGGGTTGCTAGATAGAACTTGCTGGTCACACCTTTGATATCGACCTCATGCCTGTTACACTTGGGAGTTTCGATGTGGTCGTGGGCATGGATTGACTGTACGAGAAGCAGGTGGAAGTCATTTCCACAAGAAGATATCCACATTCCTCTCCTGGATGGGGAAATTCTCTCGGTTAAAGACGAGAAAAGTGGTGCTGTGATAGGCATAATATCCTTTATGAAAGCGCAGAAGTGGCTACGCAAGGGTCGCTTAGCCATATTAGCCCTTGTAATTGATTTGACTCCTGGAGCAGCCATATTAGCCCTTGTAAAGGTTTAGGATATGAAGCCGTGAGTGGCTTCACATGGCATGTAGTCATGATTAGACTCCATGTATGACTTATTACTTGTGATGTAATTATGATTGTGTTGAGCATGTTGATTGTTTGAGATTCATATGTGTTGTATGATAATATATGTGTTGTATGATAAACTATGTTAGGATGATGATCATGATAGAACTTATGATTGTGATGTATGTGAATACCTTATGATAATCATGTGTATGAGTTTTTATACTTGATCAAACAGATTTCAATTAGCATGTCACCAATGGGTCAAACGGGTCAACTTGGTCAAATGAGTCTTGTTTTCCAAAACCTTGGGTCAACGTGTTTATTGAGCACTTAGGGTTGTTAAGCTTTCTGTGTACACCTACTTATGTACTTGCGTGTTCTAGGTAACCTTTGAAGGGTTGTCTTTCCACTCATCGTTAGCTCTTTGTTATTATTCGTTACGCACCAGGTGAGTTCATGCCCCACTTTTTATACACTCTCTTTTGGGGGAGATAGCATACTCGTTTACAAATGCTTTATTATTGTAAGTTATGGATAGGGTAACACAGTATGATATATCTTGAAAGTCCTCACACTTTTGGATCGTTAATATTGGTAACTAGGGGGAAATTTTAGGTAGTACTACTGGGTCTGACAAGCCCTACCCATGTGACTCGAGGTCAAATGAGTGCAATATTGTCTAACACAAACATCGTCACCACCTGGTATGTCGTGACGGTAGGTAACACAAACAACACAGTTAGCTTTGATCGCAAATCACTATGGTTATTACTTATGAATATAGACTAGCTATCTATTTAAATACACTTCTTATGTTTTACAATTGTTACTAGTTATGTTTAACGCAAACTCTTGAAGTCACCAACCGTTGTGTTGACTCTTTTAGTATGCTATTCTCAGGTCGTTACTAGCAGCTGCCGTAGGAGCACGCACGAGTCATGCATGCCTTGCAACAAACATTCAACTGTTTTGTCTTATTAAATATTTTCGTACTTTGGTTTGGGCGCGTGTTTTGCGCAGTTTACATTTGGTACTATATGTTTGATATTTTTACTAAACACTTCCGCAAATGTTTTAAAGTTTCAAACTCTGAATTATTTCAATTGTTGCATATAGGGTCGTTCTGAGTAACTAATGACTGAGATCCTGGTTTGTTCACTCGCCTTGCGGTAAAACCCCGCACGTGGATTTTGAGGGTGTAACAATTTATTCCCACATACATTACAATGGGTTCTACAATCATATAAGATGTGGACTTATCATGGTGAGAAATATCCACGTGCTTCAGAAATAGAAGACCTTTTTCCTCCAAGAAAATCTATTCCAGCAACAAATAATGAGATGTTTGATGCAATTGATGATGTTTTGGTGGAGCAGAATGTTAACGAAGAAAACGTAGATGAAGGTTGAACTGGTTTTGACCCGGAGTTTGATGCATTATTTAAGGAGCTAAATATCGAGTTATACCATGTTTGTAGTTGGATGTCTTCTTTAAACATTTTAGCAAAATTGATGCATATCAAGGTTATCAACAAATGGATGAATAGTTAATTTAACCAACTTTTAGAGTTTTTGAGAGTTGCATTCCCTAAAGAAAATCAAATTCTAGCCTCATACTATGAAGCTCAAGATGAGGTTAAGAAAGATTGGGTTAGGATATGAATCTATCCATGCTCTCATTAACGATTGTGCTCTGTTTTGGAAAGAAAATGAGTTGATACAAAATTGTCCGTTTTGTAACGATAGTAGATGGGTTGACAAAAACACAAACGGGAATAAAGTACCTCAAAAAGTGTTGCGCTACTTTCCTTTAACTTCCCGACTTTGACAAATGTATAGCTCAAGATTCACAGCAAAAGAAATGACATGGCATCATAATAGACGCTCAACGGATGGTATGATGTGTCATCCAGTTGATGGGAAGGCATGACAAGACTTTGATGAAAAATTTCTGGATTTTTCCAAAGAACCCCGAAATGTATGTTTGGGTTTGGCTGTGGATGGTTTTAATCCATTCGGTAACATGAGTCAATCTTACAGTATGTGGCCAGTGGTGTTGACAACATATAACACACCACCATGGTTATGTATGAAAGAGTCTTCTTTTATGTTGACCTTGCTTATTCCCGGGCCTAAATCTCCTGGAAAGGACATTGATGTTTTCCTAAGGCCTTTAATTGATGAATTGAAAATGTTATGGGCCGAAGGAGTTCAAATGAGAGATGCATCACCAAAAATATATTCAGGATACGTGCAACTCTATTATGGACTATAAACGATTATGCTGCTCGTAGCTATATGTCTCGATGGAGTGGTCAAGGTTATATGGCATGCCCTACTTTTAACGTAGACACATCCTCGTGCCCTATAACAAATAAAATAGCTCTTCACAAAAAAGCATAGTTTGAGAGATGATCTTTTGTTCAATGGCAAAAGAGAGACAAGAGATCCTCCTAGATGTTTGAGTAATGCACAAATCTTAAAAAAACTAAAAAGCCTCCCTGATCGTGTTCCAGGGAAACATCCTACACATGGAGGTGTGAAAAGAAAGCATGCTGCAACCTAGTTGAATTGGACCAAACGGAGTATCTTCTTTGAGCTGGAATATTGGTCTTTACTAATTTTAAAACACAATCTTGATGTCATGCATGTAGAGAAAAATATTTGTGAGAGCTTGTTAGGTACTTTGCTAATGAATGAAAAATCAAAAGACATGCACAAAGAAAGACAAGACTTGAAAAATATGGGTATTCGACATGATTTATGGCTAGTAAAGAAAAACAACAAGGTCTACCAACCACATGCTTCTTATTCTTTCATACCCGATGATCGTGAACATTTTTGTCAATTTGTTAAAGGAGTGAGACTACCTGATGGTTTTGATTCAAAATTTAAACATAAAGTGCTTTCTAATTATTCGAACATAATCATGTTAAAGTCTCATGATTATCACATCCTAATGCAGCGATTGCTATCGATCGGATGAAAGTTGGTCTCCCAAAAAATATGTCCACAGCAATCACTGACCTTTGTACATTTTTCAAATAATATGTGCAAAATCAGTAAATGTGAGTGATATGTATAAAACAAATATGGAAGTGGTAAAGATATTATGCAATTTGGAATTGATATATCCTCCAGCATTGTCTAATATAATGGTTCATTTAGTTTTTCATTTACCTGAAGAAGCTATTCTTGGTGGTCCCGTTTATATGAGATGGATGTATCCTTTTGAAAGATAAATGAAAAAGCTCAAAGCTATGTTAGAAACAAAGCTAGACCTGAAGGCTCAATAGCAGAAGGTTATGTTGCAGATGAGTCATTGACATTCTGCTCTATGTATCTTGAAGGTATGCAAAGCAAATTCAACTGACTCGATAGAAATGCAGATTCTGGCATCCCAATAAGACAATTCCATGTGTTTTCATCACAATGTCGACCAATTTCTAAAAAGAAAATCATTGTGCTATGTGAAGATGACTACAAATCATTACACTGGTTTGTACTAAACAATTGCAATGAATTAGTGACTACAAATCGGAATTCGAATCTAAATTTCCTGGACGTAGTATGAAAACAAAATTTACTTCATTGTTAAAGTATAAAGCTAATACATCATCATCATCATCATCATCATCATCATCATCATCATCTTTGTCTCAAGGGGGTATCAAAGAATTAAAGGCATTGGCACATGGTCCTTTAAATGCATATTCTTACACTGCTTGCATAGTCAATGGTGTTAGATTTGTGGTTCATTATCGTGAAGTTCGACACACTGCTCAAAATAGTGGTGTTGTTTCAATAGGAGAAGACGATACTCTATTTTATGGTCAGCTAGAGGAGATCTTAGAGTTGAACTACATAGATGGTTACTCGGTTGTACTATTTCATTGTAAATGGTTCCAAACATCTGGTAAGAGGTTAATCAAGCAAAATAATGTCACTGCTATCGATGTCAGTGACACATGGTATGATGATGATCAGTACATTTTAGCCACACAAGCTAAACAGGTGTTTTATCTTGAAGATCATTCTAGAACCACCGACAATTACAGGGTTGTTGAAGACGTTCACCATCGAAAACTTTGGGATCATCCAACCATGAGTGTTGTTAATGAGATAGATATATTGCACGACACCTAATCATCTGATTATAACTTGGTTGTCGACTTAGGCTGTGAAGTTGGTGATCAAGTGCACAATTCATTGATAATGAGACAAATGTCTTACAGTACGCGCAATCAGATAGATTTGGTAAATTGGTAGTCGACTTAGGCTACTTGCCCATCAAGTCAACTTTAGATGTTGGTGAATCAAGTGCACAATTCATTGATGATGAAATTTTTATTGATGATAATGAAATAGATGAAGATGAAGACGAATTCAATTCTGATGAGGCAGATGATATAAATGATGATAACGAAAACGTCGAAGAAGATGTTCTATTAGATACCCTTTAATGTAGTGATGATTCCGATTGAAAGTATGTTTATTACTTTTGTTTAGGTTTATTGTTTATGTTTATTATTATATATTTATAACATATTTATTTTTGTATGTGTTTATTGTTAATGTTTATTATCTTTGCATAGGTATATTGTTAATGTTTATTGTCTATTTTTGTTGAAGCTTGTCAACATATATTGCTCGAGGACATGGTGGGGATGGCGGGGATCTACCTCCGCATGGAGATCCAAATAGGATCCCAACAGGTTGCGAGTCTTGTAAGTTATTTGTTAAAGTTAAAAAATACATCTTTATGTTGAACATAATCTCTATTTCCTAACTTTTCAATTGCCATATATTAATGTAGAACACCCGCAAGAAAAAGAAGATCAAAGAAAAAAATTAAATTATTTAAAAATTTTGAGCAAAACAAAGGCCAACCACTACCAATTGAAGTTGAAAGCAAGGGGGGCCAATATAAGTTTGTTGGAGAGAACAACTTGGACTTTATAAGGTTAATATTAGTAAGGTTATTCTTTCCATTATCCCAGTTGGCAAGCTGTTCCCGATGAATTTAAAAGAGCCATATATCCCACACTTTTTATAAGTATAAAATGTTATGTTTTTATTGTATTGAATTATATAAGTGTTACATGTTTTCTAATTACATGCTTTGCATGAATGTTTTAATTTTGCTAGATGGAGAGAATCTGAACAGTGGAAGGCATAAGGGTCGGAATCACCGCCAAGTGTCAAAGAGCCTATAAAGATCGAACGCAAGATCTAAAATCTCATTTTGATGATGTGGGTGGTTATGATGATGTGGAAACAACGTTGACCTGTCCTCCTAAGGGAACTGACTCGCAAGCATGGGCTTGGGTGATTAATGAGTTGTTCTTAGATCCCGCTTATAGGAGCCGATCTGAGGCAAACAAACTAAACAGAGATAAACAACGCTATCCAAGCCATAGGAGCCAATCATATGCACAGAAGAGACATATGGAGGTAAAAGTATAATTGTTAGTATAAAAATAAGTATTAACTGTCGGAAGATGCATTTCTAAGAATTTTTATTATTCACAAGGGAGTCGTCCGATTGATCTCTTTCAGAAGATGCATTTCAAAGAAGGCACGGGATGGGTGAATGCAATTGCAAAATCGGACTAGGTAAGTTTGAACTAACTTTTGAGTGATTTTAGTATGTTTAAGTGTGTTTGGGTAAAAATGACCCATTTGAACTAACTTTTGATTGATTCTTGTATGTTTAAGTGTGTTTGGATCAAAATGACCCATTTGAACAAACTTTTTGTGTGATTCTACTATGTTTAAGTGTGTTTGGGTGAAAATAACCCATTTGAACTAACTTTTGATTGATTCTAGTATATTTAAGTGTGTTTGGGTCAAAATGACCCATTTGAACTAACTTTTATGTGATTCTAGTATGTTTAAGTGTGTTTGGGTCAAAATGACCCATTTAAACTAATTTTTGATTGATTCTAGTATGTTTAAGTGTGTTTGGGTCAAAATGACCCATTTGAACTAACTTTTGATTGATTCTAGTATGTTTAAGTGTGTTTGGGTCAAATGACCTATTAAAACTAATTTTATTAGAACTAACTTTTGATTGATTCTAATATGTTTAAGTGTGTTTAGGTTAAAATGACCCATTTGAACTAATATTTTCAATATGTTTAATGCAGGAAAGAATTCAAGAGGAGTATGTGAGATCCTCTAGCGACATCGGTGGAGACTCATCTGCTGTTGATGAGATTCAATGCATTGAGCATGCCATAGGTCAAAGGCAAGGACATATACGAGGTGTTAGTCGCGTGGTGAGACATCCCACCCCTGATTTTTCTAGCTCGCAACCTCCTTCAACACAACATTTGCAAGATGAAGTTGCAGAACTTAGACAACAACAACAACAAAATCAAGAAACTATACAACAACAACAAATCCAACAACAACAACAACAAATACAAGAAATGCAAACTATTGCTTCAAGCGCAGATGGAAATGATACACTACTGGCAGCCGCAACGACCACCTGGTGGTCATTAGTGTTAGTATTTTTGTTAAATTTTATTGAACTTTAAACTAATTGTATGAATTATTTGTTTGTTAAACTTAAATTTAAAGTTGTATGAATTATTTGTTTGTTAAACTTGCGTTGGATTTTTATTGATTATATGTTTGTTAAATTTGTAAAAAAAATTAGGTTCCAGCATAAAATAAAAAAAATTAAATTTGTAAGAAAAATATGAAAAAGACCTATAGCGCTGACAAGTCATCCCTATAGATCATTTTCCTTTTTTTTAAAAAAAAAGAACACGATCTATAGCGACGACATGTCGTCGTCGTCGCTATAGGTCAAGTTTTTTCTTCTTTTTTTTAAATTTTTTTATTCGGTAAAATCAGAAACCACGACACTTATAGGGACGATTTGTCGTTCCTGTAGACGAACTTGTGCCGACGATATCTATCTCGATGATAATTCCGCCTATTACTACTAATTTATGCGAACTAAGTCTATAGCGACGATAAGTCGTCGCTATAGAGCAAGATAAGCAATGGCGACGACATGTCATCGCTATAAGGTGTCAAATTTTCGTTGCTATAGACCCACTTTCTTGTAGTGAGCCAAGTATAGCTTAAAATTTCAACTATGAAGGGAGATTCTAAGCCAAGCCAAACTAGCTCATATAGTTTAAAGCTCGAGTTCAAGTTGAGGCCCGGTCAACTTAACTCATTGTTGAACACCTTAGTGATGATGAGAAGGAAAATGACAAAACAAACAAAGACACTTGTCTTACGGTTCTTTCAACAAACATGTATAAAAGAATAGGGTAGTATGAATCAAGTACAAGAATCTGGTAATCTCAAATATAACCAAAAATGTCAAGTAGAATCATGAGAACGAAGACAAAGACAATTCACAAGTATAATGAACCAATACAAACTCAAGACATGACCACAACCTCTAAATGATTCTTTTTGTAGGTTTAAAACATAAACCCTAACGATGAGAATTCGAACATGAGAAGAAGACAACAGAAGAGGCAAAGCGATTGAATAGAATAAGTTGATCCATTAGCGGTTATGCCAAAATGTATACGCGACTATCTTTACCCTTTGAATACATTCAACCTTCAATATCGTTTACTTTTGCAACCTGTTTTTGGGATTAAGTATCAACACATATCAATTGATTTACTATGAACAAATAATACTCGTAGCGGAATGAAAATCAAAATAATTGTAATCAAAGCATTCAATCAACATTGAAGACATCATCACAAATTTCAATAATTATAAGAACTGTTTTCCCTTTCGGACAGAACTCTCAATTCTCTGTGGTGGTGATGAACAATTTCACATTACATCACAATCTAGATCTATGAAATGTTACATACATAATTGCAAGGAAATTAAATGTAACAAACTTGCAATTTGGTTAGATTGAGCTAATACCAATAATGTTGACTCATGTTAAAGGACAAATCAACTGTAACTGATTTGTGCTTCACAAGAATCTAGCCTTGATGAGTTCTAAAATATCTTTAATAAAGATTATTTACTAATTAGTAGAAATGGATCAAAGAAATCTTCCTTTTAGTAGAAAATTTAATTGTTCATATTCAGTTGAATCTTCACATCAACTGCTTAGATTAAATCATCGGAGGAATTGAATTGGACAATTCTATCACCTGATTATTATAACTTAATTAGTTGATAGTCTTGAAACAATTCTTCCAGGGATCATCATACAAGCATCCTTTTAATATAACCTACCCAATTATAAGTGGAAGTTGATTAGAAGATAAACTTTAAGGGATTTTTTTTTCAATAATCAGATGTGAGTTTTGTAATAACTGGTTTAACAAGGTCTAACAAACACCCCTTATAACTAATGACGCCAAAACTCACTTATATCTTTTATTTAAAATTACATTCCGCCATGCTGATCGCATGGTTTTTCAACTACTTGAGCTTCAATGTCATTAGTTTCTCTTTGTAAATGATATTTAAAAGGGAACTATGTCTTCTTTTGATAGCTTCAAAATCTTAAACCATATATTAGTCTTTATAACAACTTCATATTATCTCATAATTTTATGTTTGTTTCATAAAACATTTCGCATTAAGAACTGGTTTATTGATTAGTTAGATCATTAGCACCAAAAGCATATCTAGAAAATTTCTTCTCATCATAGTCACAAAATATAAGACCACAAAATTTCCAAGGAATCAAAGAAAAGCAAGAGTTCTAGTGCAAAAACATATTGAAGTGAGGAAAGCCTATAAAAGGGTGAGGGCACCCCTTTTTCCCCACCCTTATGTGAAAATTATTACTACTATTCTAGAGAGAGACAAGAAGCTACAGAGAGAAGCAAGACGAAGTGGTGTTTAAGGTATGTATTTTGAGTCTTTGATTCATTTATATAACAGGAAATAATTAGTGATGATTATAATGCTCAAATGTGTAGCTTTTTGAATTGAGAAGCTCTCAGGAAGGGTTTTGTTGTGGGTTATCTCCAAAATGAGTTCTAATCCCTTTTTATACAAGTTTTTTTCACATTTTGAGGTTGTTATGCATACTACTATGTTTATATATACTTAATATGATGATTCTGATTGAGATGGTCACAATATGGATGAATTAGCTAAGATTAAGTTGATGTGTTGTTTGTGCTGTAGTGTTTTCGGATGTAAACCGGTACATTATCGCACAATAAAAGGTTCTCATGCGAAATAGGTGACTTGGGCTACAAGGCTTTCTAATTATATGTTGGTCTCGCGTGATAATGATGTTCTCGTGCGATATGATGTTCTCGCGCTATATGATATTTCGCGTGACGATGTTTTTGCATGTCGTGATGCTCTCACGTACCTATATGTTCTAGCTTAGTCTTAGAGCTCTCGCATGATTAGACTTTGTTAAGTAAATTCCCATTTAACCAAGTGTTATGCTAGGTGTTATCTTATATGTTTTGATCTATTTTCATAAATTTAAAAGTACTACTTATAAGTAAAGTATTATGTAATAAAAGTGAAATGTAACGTAAATGTAAATGAAACGTAATATATGAATGAATATCTTGCAAGTAAAATATATGGAGGTTCACAACCCAATGAGGGGTTGCTAGATCAACTTTATGCGACTTAACTAGCCCATAAGGATGCATACAGGGGTTTAATCCTTATGATTGACCATGTATGAATAAAGCTTCACAACCAACATGCTGTTAGCTTAACTGTGGGCGACTTTAATAGCCCAGAAGGATACCCACAGGAGGTCTAGTCTTTATGATCAAGCATGAATGGAATGGGTTCTTTCTCGTCTGGCCTTGAGATTGTGACCAGTCTCGTGATTTATGTTGGAGGTCTACCATATGACACTGATTCGTTACAATGAAGATAATGATTAAAAGAATGAACGAAATGAGCATAATAATATGTTGTATTATTAAAGAACCAAAAATATATTTTATTATAAACTAGAACTCACGCAGTATCGTTGACTTTGTATGCATAATAATTAGCAGGTAACTGTTGATGCTTAGGAGGTGCATGCATGAATAATAAAGCTACCGGGATAGTTCATGTTTGTCATCCAAAGTTTTGAAACGATGTTTATAGGATTACCATTTTGATGTTTTAATGAAATTGAACAATATTTTACGACAAGTTTTATCTAATGCTAAAGTATGATTTCCACTGCAAATGATACATTTATAAATGTTTTATGCTATGAATGACAAGTTGTAAGCGTTCTCGGGTCCAGGGCCTTACCCAAACTTGAGAAAATCTTCTACTTTCTTCATGTTCTTTACCCTAATTTATATTGCTCAACATTAGATAGTTGAATTTGTTCAGTGGTCACAATAATGGTATTAACAATTCATGTTCTTTACCCTGAGTTTGAGCAAAAGTTGAATTTGTTCAATGGTCATAATAATGGTATTAACAAACAAAGGTAGTGATAGATTATCAATAATGGATTGTAAAAAGATGGGTGGCATTGATTCTTGTTCTTTCTTCTTAGCAGTCATTTATATTCAAACTTTTGATTGTCTAAGACGATGAATTTGTTTATGAGCCTTTTTTCATGCATTGTAGATGTCATATTTATATTCACTTGGACATTAAACAATTCTTGTTTTAGTTCTTCAATTTTTATTATGTACTTTGAGACTTTGGCGTCATTATATATGATTTTTCTTTATTAATGTTTTTTAAAACTAGCTCTTTTTTGTTTTAGCCAATTGCTTATGCACCTTTTTTCCATCTCCCTTTTATGTTTAAATGCTTTAAGTGTCCACCCATTTTGTTGTTTTTTGGCTCACTCTTATTTTTTCAAAGCTAGTAATTCTTCTTGATATTCAATTGCCAACCTTTAATAATTCTTTGTCTTTATTTCCTTGAAGTTTAGTACATTAAGAGCTTCTTGTTCTCTTTACTTTTACAAAGGATCAAATTTAACTAAGGATCCTTGAAATGTAACGTACTAAGTGAGATGGTTAGTTTGATTCTTGATTTAAAGGAGGTCTTCTTAGGAGTCGTTTCAGCTCATCATCATGATCATTTATATACACTCCTCCCGTCTTATTAACTTGTAAGGAAGTTTGATTATGTGGAATATTTATAGTGAATGATACAATGAAAGGAGCAAGAGAAACAACACTAACAGATGTAGGTAAGAACTAGAGCTAGCTTAAGTTTCCACTAATGGCTTAATGTGCTACGAAGATGATTCTTCAGCGGATGAGTTTTCAATAATGGCTAAGAAAGAGCACTGAGACATCATCACATGTTCTTTTAGTTCAGGATGACCAAAGGGTGTAGGTTGGGTGCATGCTCATGGTGAATGAGAGTAGTTTATTATTTTTCCAGTTTCTCTAAGGCCTCTTTCTTAGCTATTTCTGCTCTTAACACTCTTTCTACACCTATTGTTTAACCTAATACTTATAGGCTACATTGTGTGAGTTTTGAGTACTTAATACAACTTTTTATAACATAACACTAGTCACTAAACAAACATAACATCTGGCTTCCTCAAATTGTGAAACTAGGCAAATTGTCCTTAGCTTCCAGTTCCTAAAAACATGCTTAAGAATGTTAACCAAAAATAATTAGTAAGTTTGTAGGTTTTAATCAAGTAAACAAATTGTTTAAGAAAAGTATTTGAGTTATGCTATGTTAATCATAAGTTCATAGATGGAAGCTTATGAGTCCACAACCAAGTCTTTGTGATATAAATTGTGCGTGCCCAATGCGTTATCTCGGGCCATTGGTAAATATGTGGAAATACATATTCATTATAAAAGTCTATTGTGTAGGTTCTGAGACCAAACGTGAATAAATGGAGTTGTCTATTCTGATAGTACTATCCATATTAATCAATCAACTCATATCTATGAGTTAAGTGGTTGTGTGTATTTTTGGGGACTTAATGTGATAATAAAGTCTCATGAAATCTAAATCATGTTAGCAAGTGCATAGTATATCATATAGCAAACATGTTTCAAAGCGTATTAAAATATGTTTCAGAGCATAATAAGCATGTCTCAAGCGTAATTACATGTGTTCAAAGCATACTATATATGCTCCACGGCGTATCAATTTTAAAGTATAATACGTGCATTTCAAAGCATAGTAATTAAGCATATCCACCCCCTCCCCGAAATAGTTTAAATGAAAAGGCCGGGGCCGTAAAAGCTCACTTGATAATGTGATCAACAGTAGTGAGTCTCCTCCAAAGGTATTGCCAATAGTTACTCCTACTCGGATTATAGGGATGCTAATGAGTTTGGTAGAATAGCCTTAATTCAGTGGTTAAGTTTAAAATTATGTCATCAAAAATAGTACGCAAAGTGACGGTGATAATGTGTTTGTTTATTAAGAAAACGATCAGACACCATTTTGGCTTGTAATCGAGTTTATAAGTCTTATCCAGATCATGTGCACGAGATCAAGTTTCTAAATGTTTTGATGGTATAGATGTTGCGTTTATAATAGTGATAATAATGTCGTTATGTATTCAATGTACTAATAATATCAAAATTTAACTGGTTTTTGTTAATCTAGAAAACTGATATTTACAAAATAGTTAAAAATAGTAATTTATACTCTTTTTTGTCAAAAATGGTTACATATAAGTAGTGTAGATTGTATACATAATTATTTAAGACGAGTCAAAATGTCTGCACGTTGCGTGACAATTTCTGTTAGGAAAATTTGTGTGGTATTCCCAAATTGCAAGTTCATTCTTCATCAAACATGACATGTTATTCCTTTTGTTGTTATTCTTGTCTTAGTGTTAATTGAATATCTGCAATGAAGTCGTTCGGTCTAGCGGTATGAAACTGCAGGTATAATAATTAAGAATGCCTTTGGAATTGTAACAAAAACATTTCAGCTATAATTTTAATTAGTACGTGTGTAATAAAAAACACTTACATATATAAGAATCTGTATTTTAAATATATAATATCGTAGGGGTTATGTTTCAGGTAGAATTTGATATGCATCATTTGATAGCTCAAATAGACACATATAAATAAGTTTCCACTCTAGCTGAGAACATCTTCGGAGTAATAAGACTGCTATCTATTATATTTACCAAATCCTCAAGCTTTATTATTTTTCACTAAAAGCTTAAAACCTCCATAGTTGATTCTAGATAATATATTATGTTGAGATTAGGTTATGCTTGTACTTTGTTCTTGATGAACAATAATGATGCACATTTCCCACCGCCATAATATATTTCCATATAAAAGTATTCAATGTAAAATTTGTTAATTAACTGCACAGATCGATCACATAATACGTCATGTCTCTTTTGATGTACAATAACATATAGCATTGACTTAGAATTTAACTGAATATAACATTATATATTTCTAATGATGAAAGAGTGGAGATAATTTCATCGGTTGTTATAAGGGACAATACTTCTTAGAGAAAGATGATTTGACTAAGAAGTAAAAGAGATACTCATAAAAAGATATTGGTGTTTAGGATTTACCACTATAGTTTTTTAAATGTGCAGTAGTAACATAGAAACAAGGATCAATAGTTAGGGTAGAGTAGATGGATGAAAATGTAAGCATGTTGATCATGAGGTAAAATTGAAAGTGCTTCTTGAGTTTGATGATAAATGGAAGAAGATAAATTAGAAAAAGTTTAATGTTGAAAGCCCTGGCACGTTAGGTTTACTTGCTAGAATACCTTGTTCTTCTTGTTGAAAGATAGTGCATTGTACTACATTAATCTTGCGTACATGTTAGAAAATTACAAGGAGTTTTTGCTAGTATATACTTTTACATCTTGACATGCTTTTAGTTAGATCCATAATGTCAATTTGGTCCATAATTACAAGAAGGAGATTTTGTAATCTTCTTGTTAGAAAATTACAAGAAGGTAGCACCATCCTTGAAGGTTTTCTGCCTGGTGATACTTTGAACTCTTCATCCATCAAGAACACGTATTTAAGTAATGACTACGCTACAAAGGTTGTAATTCTAAACTCCCTATGCTTTTTATTTCACTAGCTTGCATTTTGATCCATAATGTCAATTTGGTAAAAACATTTTTACAAAGTTTATACTTACACGTGTCTATTGCTAAAAATTTTCTTGAAAGCATAAATTCACACACACAACCTTAAGAGCCAAGACAAACTATGAAGAAAGTTTGTAGTATATAGTATGATATAGTAAATATGTGTAGTATGTATTCTACGTATATGTAGTATATCAAATTATACATATTTAGTATCATAATAGTACATATATGTATTATTGAAAAACTTATGACGTGTTAAGTTTTTTTAAAAATAACATGATACTCAAATTAAAGATAAAAAAGCTAGTGATTTTATGATGCATTTTCCAAAAAAAAAAATATAATAACGCATGAAAAGATTATATATGTTTAAAGATGTAATAGGAAATTTTTTTTAGTTCTCTTGTAAAGAACTAATAAACCCAACCATAACGTTGAGAATGAATGTTAACCATTTGTTATTGTATTAACCCGCATTAATCTATCAGGATCAATCAATATCATAAATTTTCTTTTCGAATAACATAATTATGTATATACAATATTATGTTCTTTTATGTATATGTGTAAATTTAAAAGTATAATAAAGTTAAGACAGGACTTACACCTACAACTATATATATATATATATATATATATATATATATATATATATATATATATATATATATATATATATATATATATATATATATATATATTTATATTTATATTTGCCAGTGTTAGTGTAACATACACGTTTCAACTATCATACAATTGTGATTTAACAAATATATATATATATATATATATATATATATATATATATATATATATATATATATATATATATATATATATATATATATATATATTTGCCAGTGTTAGTGTAACATACACGTTTCAACTATTATACAATTGTGATTTATACAAATACATAAAAAACATATGTTGTATATGTCTAATAGTATTATTCAAAATAAAATAATAATTTTGATTAGTTATCGCAAATGAACAGAGGTTCAACATTTGTTGCCTTCCCAACCATAGGTTATGGTTTCTTTAAAAACCCACTATTATTGTGAAAACCCATTAACTCTTATCTAATGGATACTCATATTTTAGATGCAACCAGATCATGCCACATGTCCTGCTTAATTGTTAGTTCAAAAAGCATTTTGTGTAAGGTAATATTATAAGATTATAAGGCTGATAAAACTAAAGAAGCCAAAACAACCAAGGGTCTTTGTGCATGCATGCACTGGACGTACAAGGTAGAAGTTGCTTCGGAAGTTTTACACTCTCCACAGAAAAATACTCTAAGTGAAAAATCTTCCGAAGCCAAAGATGAAGTCTTTCGAAGCTTCAGAGACAAAGTCTTCCGAAGCCAATTTGCTGTGAAGTCTAATTTCTTCCGAAGACAGAGAAGACATGTTTTCTCTGATCTACTTTATATAAAGCTGACACACTTTCCGCTGCAACTCTGAAGACTCACCAAGTTATACAAGTTTGTGAAAAGTCCATGCTTTTGTAAACTGTAGATTAAGATCTTTGTCAGTAGCCTCCTACTATAATACCTGTAAACCTTTTTATATTAGAAAAGGATGTGAGCTATGGCCTGTCATAGTCACTAGTCAAAAGACAATCTGTCTTTTGACTCTATATTGATCTTGTTGTCTAGATTAGTGTTTCCAACTATCTTTCTAAGTATTGACGGTTGTAGGATGTAGTATAAAGTGTCTTAGGTCCTTGTAATTCTTTTATATTTTGTAACACTTGTAATAGAACTTGAGAGCAATATACAGCATCCTTGAAAACCATACTTCTCTATTTGTGTTCTTAGTTCTGTCTCATTACTTACTTGTGTTCTTAGTATCATCTCACTCAAACCTGGTTCCCTATTTGATATGTTAAGTGTTTTAAATATCTCCTCTTTGTGAGACTAATTGTATTGACCACCCTTCACACGGTCCTACAATTGGTATCAGAGCATTTTAGGTTCATGATTGTAAGATCTCACCATCTTTAATACTTTCAATCTCACAAAATACTTAACATCTCAAATGGGAGCTATCACCAAGGCTGACATGGAAACTGGTACTATGACTAAGTCTCCACCGATCACTTTTAAAGACTTTGACACTTGGTGCCAAATAATGGAAGGCTTCATCAAGTCTCAGGACTCCAGGATGTAGGGATCAGTAGTCTTTGGACCTCATGTACCATCCACCCCTTTAGCTGCTACTGGTGGTGGTATGATACTAAAGGAAGTGGCCGATTATTCTGATGAAGACCGGAAGAAGATAGATATTGATCAGAAGGCCATGACCGCCCTCCAAACTGCTCTTCCAAACTCTATCTACAGAGGCTTCAAGAAGTGCAAGACTACCAAGCAACTGTGGGATGCACTGAAGCTGATGTATGAGGGGTCCAGTGAAGCTAAAAAGAACAAGAAGGACCTCTTGAAGCAGCAGTTTGAGAATTTCACCTTCAAGACAGGTGAAACCATGACTCAACAGTACTTCAGGTATGTTGAGATTATGATTACTCTAGTGGATATTGGAGTAACTCTTGAGAACAGGGATATTATGAGGAAGTTCATGTCCTCTCTTTCTAGACAATGGACACACTATTGTGTGGTCATTAAGAGGACTGAAAACTTCAAGACTCTCACTCTTACTGAGTTGTATGGTATACTCAGTGGCTACCAGATGGAGATGAACATGCAAATTTCATCTAGTAACTCCAGCATCCAATAGAGTTCAGCCCTTTATGTGGTTGAAAAGGATTGCAGAGAACCATAACACCATCTCATCTGTTACCCTGAAAACTCACAGAAGGGTCCTTTCATCACCTTTCCCAAGAAACCAAGGGAGAGTTACATCTCTGGAAGCCCATTGCAAGAGACAAGCTCTTCACAAGCCTTTGTGTCTTCTGATGAAAGCACAGACAACTTTCTCTTCACTTTTAAAGACCTGGACTGTATCCATCCAGATGATCTGGAGTATATTTAAGGATCATTACAATACAATTAGATCGATCTCGTGATAAGAATGCGAAATGTAATCATCACGAAAGATAAGATTGAATATAGAAATGATGAACACACAGGTAAATAAACTTCACAATCTATTGATCTCTAATTTGATTACAAGTGCAGTAAGTATAAATCAGGAAAGTGAAAAATCTCTATATCAAAGTTCTATCTAATTACAAAGCTAAACTTCTATTTATATACAAAAAGAAGTTCTCGCGCAAAAACATCAGTTCTCACGCTACTAGTATTTCTCGCGCGAGAAGCAGTTTTCGCGCAGTAACTCTAGCTTCTCGCATGGACTTGATCTTGATCTCCATCTTGATTTTGATTTCCTAAGCCTCTAGGTTCAACCCCTACAATCTCCCCTTAGGCTTGATAAATCAATGATGTTAGAAGTCCACGTCTGCAACCTGATAGCTGCCCCCATACACGTACATCTTGTTATTCAGGGCCTTCGTAATCATCCAATTGAACTGTGCTGCTATGAAGTGTACAGATTCATCAGCTGTAATTGGACATGCCTGCAACTTTATCAAATCTTCTTTACCAAACTATAGCAAATCCACTGGGTCGATGATAGGGTACTCTTTGTCTTTACATTCAATCAACGCGTGACCCGTCTCTTTTTCACAACTCCACCCCTTAAGCTTAGACAAGCTATTAATAGGCACCGGAGCAAGAATTGAAATTTTCTTAGCATACCTCGAATGCTTGTAAACCCTTATCTTTATAGGCTTGTTTGTGTTTGGGTCAATCCGGGTATCATCTTCAATGACTTTAGATTTAGCATTTTTGAAGTCATTGAAGTTGGTTTTGCTCTGCCTCCAAATCATGTTTCGTATCCAATTCGCCTTGCTGTAATTGCTCGGGTTAATGACATCTTTTATCATATAGTATGTATGTCTATGGCATATCTTTTATTAATGTGCTCATTGACATCTTTTATCTTATATAGCCTTTTGGCTTCTTTTTGCTCATTTTGCTTGTTTTTCTTTTGTATTTTGTTTTTATTTGTATATATATTTTTGTGTTTTGATTTTTACATTTATATACAATATCTGAAAGAAACTGAATCAGAAGGTAACTGACTTGAGTATGACCAGACTATAACTCTCAGTTTGATTTAGCTTGGAATCAGAGTTACCACAAAACCTTGATGAGTTACCCACTTCAGTCATAGATAGTTACTCTCAGTGCATCACAGAACATAGTGCTTTTCTTTCTTGAATGTCCAGCCTATCAACATATCAAACATAATCCAAGTTAGTTCCTTGTAAGCCTTAGGATGCAAAGAATCAAAATCAAGAAATACTATCATTTCCTGTAAACTCTTGAAAATTTAATTGTCTCAATTTGTTGTAAATCAAAATCTTTTTGTACTTTTCTTCAAACTATTTACTCACCCTAAGAACAAAATATTTTTTTTTATATTTTCAAATTTTCTCCCCCTAAAATAGTGATTATCTAGATAGAAAAAAATAATTTTACCAAAAAAAAGAAAAATATTTTTGAAAAGGGTGTAAGAATAAGTGTCAACCAAGTTAATCATTCTCAAAGATTGAACTAAAAAGTCAAAACGGGAATGATCAAATGCCTTAGTAACAAATCAACAATGTTGTCATCTGTGGAAATTGATTCCAAATGGATAAGTTGGCATTCAAAATAGTCACGAATGAAATGCATGCGGATGTCAATGTGTTTTGTCTTTGATTGCTGAATTGGATTCTTCACAATATTTAAAACTGTAGTATTATCACAAAAGATTTTAGTATCATAATGTTTAGGCTATAATCAAGGAGTTGTTATTAAATCCAAATGATTTGTGAATAACAACTTGATACAGCCACATATTCAGCCTCTACAGTGGATGTGGATACTGTGTGCTGTTTCTTGCATTGCCATGAAATCAACCTATTGCCAAGAAATTGACAACCGCCAGTAGTAGATTTCCTGTCCCAGTTTCATCCTGTATAATCACTGTTAGTATAAGCAAATAAATTAAAATTAGAATTTTTAGGATACCAAAGGCTTAGTGTTGGTTGACCCTTGAGATACTTAAAATTCCTCTTGACGGCTTTCATGTGAGATTCCTTTGGATTACTTTGATAATGTGCATACTGACAAATAAGAAACATGATGTCCGGTCTACTTGTAGTGAGATACATCAGAGAGCCGATCATTGATTGATACATATACTGATTAACATCTTCTCCCGTGAGACCTGGATTCAAAGTAGGACGAGAAGACATAGGAGTAGGAGCTGTGTTGGAGTCTTGGAATTTGTATTTGTCTAGGATACTGTGAATATACTTTTCTTGATGTATCAGTATTCCCTTATCATCTTGTTTAACTTGAATGCCCAAGAATAACGTCATTTCTTCAAGAGAACTCATCTCAATTTTCTTCTTCATGACTGCTTCAAATTCCTTGCACAAATCATCATTGGTAGATCGAAGATAATATTATCGAAATAAGCTTGAAGAAGAATAAGATCATCACTGGTCTTCCGTATGAATAAAGTTTGATCAATGCACCTCTTGTAAAACCATTTGCAAGCAAATATTCAGTGAGAGTGGCATACCAAGCTCGAGGTGCTTGGTGTAAGCCATAAAGTGCTTTGTCTAACTTGTAAACATAGTCAGGATGATCTGGATCTTCAAAACCTGGTGGTTGATAGACATAGGTTTCTTCTTTCATTTCGCTATACAAGAATGCAGTTTTCACATCCATTTGATAAACTTTGAAGTTTTTGTATTAAGCATAAGCCAGAAAAATTCGTATAGCTTCTAGTATTGCAACAGGAGCGTATACTTCTTCATAATCAAGCCCTTTAATTTGATAGAATCCTTGAACAACAAGTCTGGCCTTGTTGTGGACAATCACATCTTTTTCATTTGTCTTGTTCTTAAAAATCCATTTTGTACTGATTGGTAATTTACCCTTTGGTAATTCAGACAGATGCCAGACATTCAACTTCTTGAATTACATCAGTTCATCATGCATGGCCTCTACCTAACTGTTTTCTTTTAATTCCATTTCAACATTCTTTGGCACAACTTATGATAGAAAACATGAATACAAACATGTATTTATCATTCCTGATTGACTTCGAGCTCGGACACCTTGTGATAATGGACCAGTGATTGCATCTGTTGGATGGTCTCTATGAATTCTCAACTATGGAACAACATCTTTAGAGATAACTTCATTTAAGTTAGATATGTGTCCAACTGGTTCGTCAGCAGTGCTCCCTCCTCAGGTTGATAAATAATAACTTCATCTTGAATATCATTATTGACAGAAAGATCTTCTAATGGTACTTGAATCGTATCAATTAGGTCAACTTGAGTACAAGAGGAACTCTGATCTGAAACTTGTGGAGCTTGTTTAATAACTAGATCATCATGAGGTAAATCCATTTCAAAAACAGAAGTTTGAATAGCTGCAACACTTAAAGAAGAAGGTATATTTGAAGATATTCCTTTAGCTTGAGAAGACGTAGATCTAATATTATCAGCAAAGTTATCTTGAATTGAGGATGTCAAAGGTGGATCAACTGTAGAAACAATAGATTTTTGATTAAATGTTTCAAATAAAGAAGCATAATCATAAACCCATGAAGGTGCAGAACCTGCATCTGTTTTGTTAGATTCGTGCCAATCAATATCAAATGACTCAATTATTTGTTTAGTTCTTTTATTATAAACCCGATATGCTACTTTGTTGGCTGCATAACCAATAAAATAACAATCACTAGCTTTTTCATCAAATTTTGATTTATTATCATATGTGTTTAACAAAGTACAACAACATCCAGAAGTTTTGAAATATTTGACTTTGGGTTTATGTTTGAAAAAGATTTCATAAGGAGTCATATTTTGTTGTTTATTGATTAAAACACGATTCTGTACATAACATACAGTGTTAATAGCTTCAGCCCAAAAGAATGAAGGTAATTTGGCTGCTGATAACATAGTTCTAGCTGCTTCAATTAAGGTTTTGTTTCGTCTTTCAGCAACTTCATTTTGTTATGGAGTTCCTACAGAACTGTATTGTCTTGCTATCCTTTTGAATCACAGAACTCGTTCAAGATACGATTAACAGGATTCGGTTCCATTATCACTGCGTATGAATTTGATTATTTTGTCTGTCTGATTTTCTGTAAGTGTCATGAATTTCATCAGCAAATGAGGTGTCTCATCTTTGGTTACTAAAATGAAAACCCATGTAAATCAAGAAAAATTATCAGTAATAACTAAACAATATGCACGACATCCCAAACTCAAAACACTAACAGAACCAAATAAATCCATGTGTAATAATTGAAGAATAGAGTCAATTTAGTATGAGCAATTGGTTTATGAGGAAGTTTATATTGTTTTCCTTTAAAACATGACAGATAATGCTCTATTAGTTGAAACTCTTTCAAAGGTAGGCTAACAACATGATTTCTCTAACCAGCTTATTCATAGTTTTAACATTTACCTGACCAAGACGATGATGCCATAACAATGTGTCGCTTTCCGAGGCTTTAGATAACAAACACGACGCAATTACAAATGAATGTGAACCATTCATATCAAGTAAATACGTGTCTTTGTCTCCCGGAGTTCTCAATAAAATCCATTCATCGGGAATTACAAAGCCAGGTTTTAATATAAGACATTCTTTATCAGTGAAATGTGTTGAATACTTTTTGTCACAAATTTTAAAGACACTAAGCAAATTATGTTTTATTTCCTCTACAAAATTGACATCTTCAAAGCTTAATATACCATTTGTCACTGTACCTTTCTTTGTAATCTTACCTCCTTTGTCCCCCGCAAAGATAACATATCCTCCATTGTATGGTTGTATGTTGTTTAATAGAGATATATTGTCTGTTATATGTCGTGAACAACCACTATCTACTTGCCAAACACTGTTTATAGCTTGTCTTGGTTGTTCCTGCACAGTTGGACAAATTTATTCATTTTTATGAACCCAAGCCATGGTTGACTTGAGCTTTTTTTTTCATCTAAATATGATACATTTTGCAATATCATATCTCTTTTGTCATCAAAATGCATTTTTAAATAACAAAAGGCTCAGGTGAATTGTTTTTAGTTTTCCACCTTTGAACTTATTTGTTTGGTAGTGTGGTGAAATTGGTATCATCAACTTGTACTGATTTTACTTTTGTCTTTCCTTTGTTTAAATCAGTATTATTTTTAGCAAACACATTTGATTGATTTAAATTCCTTTTTAAATTTGCATTTACAAAGAAACATTTTCTATTATTTGCAATTGAATTATGAAATTTCTGTTTGTTTGTTAACTGATGTTGATAACGAAAATTTCTAGCCATGTGATTTGGCTTTCCACACACATAACAACAATTTTATATGTATTTTGCGTTCTTATGTTTTGCACAAACTGTTTTGGATAACTTCCATAGTTATTATAGAATCTGGCCTTAGTATGTCCTTGGCCTTTTAATTCTTTAACAGTCTCTCTTTCCTTCCTCTCGTTATGAATTGCTTGAGATGATTTTGGAGAAATTGAGGTATTGGTCCTTGCTTTTGGATTCATTATTGATGCTGATGTAGCATGATTTATGACTTTATCCTTATGAACTGTCTTTACTGAATTAGGACCAGTGTCTTTCAAACTTGTTCTACACACATCTTGTTTCACAGTGTTAGCAATAATAGAAGATTTATTTTTAAAGAAACTAGCATTTGTTTTTTTTAAAATATGATTCTCATTATCAATGTTGCCTATAGAAACAAATCTGTTTTTAAAATTAGTTTTCAAGTCAGATATGGATGATGTGACACTTTTACTGTGTTTGTTTTTAAAGTTCATTTTTGATTCTCGTTTCTTATCCTTATTTGACATTTTTGGATAATCATTTGAATCAACAAAAACTTTCAATTTTTCATTTATCATAGATGATGAATTACAAGTCTGTTTTCCATTACAACTCTTATTTTCCATAAAATCTAATTCATCATCACTTTCCCATTCTTCAACCAAACCTTCTATCTTAACACTTTCTGCAAAAGAATTGTCATTATTAATATTAATTTCAGTTTTTGTGATAGGGTCAACAGTCAGTGAAACATTGACTGAAGGTGTGAAGTCTGGTTTTGGTTGAAAACCTAAACCATAGGTCTATTCATCATAAGTTGTAATTGATAAAGGCAAAGATGTAAAATCATGATAAATAGGTGGTGCAATGTTAGCATAACCCACTCCACTCTTACCACCATTAATCTTTTGTGTCATCTATGACTTGATTATACCTTCAACCATGTTTGATGAAATTTCAAATTTTTCAACAACTAATTTTGCAGATAAGAGTTAACTATTGATTTTGTTAATTTCTAAGATAATTCATCATTACGTTTTGTCAAATCTTTTATATTACATTCTTTATCATGAAGATTTAATTTTGATTGGTAAATAGATTTGTTTAAACCATCTATCTTTTCTTTAAAAATTTTCTCATCTAATTTATATTTACGAGCTTGATATTAAAGTTTTTCAACTTCTAATATCAGACGTTCATTGTGAACTCTATATCTGTTTACCTTTTCAATGCAAACATCTGAACAAAGATTAGAATGTATCTCTTTGGTTGCTTCTGATTTCTTTGTCTCTTCAGGAACAACTTGTACCATGAAGGCCTTCAGAACTCTTGTTTCTTCTGCTATTATTGCCGGAGTGATCTCAACATCACTTTCCTTATTAGCACAAGCAGATGCTGGAGCAAGCTCAATAGCTTCAACAGATTATTCAACTTGGACTGGAGTATTGTCAACAGTCCTTTCTTTCAGTTCAACTTTCTCTTTGACACTTTCAACCTTCTTTACCTCTACTTCCTTTTCTTTCTCAAAACTCCTCCAAGCACATCTTCAGACACAAACTCATCCAAAATATTCTCTTCAACACAATCTTCATCACTCTGAATCTCTGCTATCAAAGCAGTGGATAGCTTCATATCAAGTATCTCTAACTGATGAGACCAGTCATACTCACCATTTGTCTGAGATACCAATGCTTTGTTATTGGATGAACTAGCTTGATCTTTCTTTGTTTCAATCTCCACTCTTACCATCTTTTTCCCGTTTTCAGCTTGAACAGACCTTCCCTCAGTGCATTCTCTAGTAGGGACTGGGATCTACTGAGATAGCTCCTCCACACACTCTTTTATTTGTAAGATCTCCAAGGTGTGGAACTTGTGAAGATGAGCTTCCCCTCGTAGACCCCATTGCTGAAGAGGATAAGGAGGAGATAGTGAAGGATGTGTCTGAGAAGAGTGAAGAAGACCATCCTAAGAAGGGTCACTATTCTCTTAAGGAGAGAGATGAAGAAGCTGGGATGACCAAGTCTTAAAGGAAGAATTTGATCAGGAGAGCCAAGATGAAGTCAAAGAAGGCTCAAGAAATCAAGGCCACTTTCAACTCTAAGTAGAAACAAGTGTTTATCTCTGCAGGATTTGAAGTGGTGTAGGCTAAAGACTCAACTATAAACTATAGTACCAAGAGTTCTAGTTCAGGTCCAAATCATTCCCGGAAAGAGAAGAAGGCTGATCAGCTGTGTACCACTGCTACACAGCCGGAACCATCCAGTTCCAAGAGCAAGCCTCTCCCTAAGAAGCTTGCTGCATCATCTGTGAAGATGAAGATGGAGTTGGAAAATGATCAAGTTCAATCTTCCTCTTAGAAGAAGACTCTTAGAAGGAAGCAAATAGACTGCATCATGTGTGGTAGGACTTCTCATCTCTCTAAGGATTGCATTTACAATCCTAAAGGTACTATCCACATGATCAAAGAGAAAAATTCTGAGAAGAAGAAGGAAACGCTAGCTTTGGAAGGAAATCTCTTTCCTTTGGAAGCTCCAAGGTGAAAAGATGACAAGTGAAAACTTGCCTTAGGAAGAAAATTTGGTCTCGGAAGAAAGGAATGCTTTCGAAGTACTAAAGCCTGCTGCAATGAAAGCAAGATCTTTCAAAGGCCCAGTCTTCAAAACTTCAGAAGTTGTTAAAACTTCTGAGGTGTTGATGGTCAAGTCCAATCTTCCAAAGATGGTGTGGAAGATGAAGAAGACCTGGTGACTGAAAGTTTTTCATCAACAATAGCTAATGATCCTCAAAGCTTAAACATAGGATCCGTTACTGTTATATTGTCTTCAGATCAGTTTGAAAAGCCCAAGACCAATGAGGCTTGGGTTTTCAAATGTAACTAACCACTTCTTTTTATGCAGGAACAACTAAAGACCAATGGAAATGTATGGATCATTGATAGTGGCTGTTCCAGGCACATGACTGGCAATGGTTCTATGCTTCAAAATTTTGAGAAAATTGATAGAGGACCAGTTGCTTGGAGGAGATGCTGGAGGTTACATTACAGGAAGGGGCATGATCACAAATGGTAAGCTCACAATTGAAAAGGTAAATTTTGTTAAGGAGCTTGGGTACAATCTACTGAGTGTATCCCAATTTTGTGATCAGAGAGACAACATGCTCTTTACTGAGCATGAGTGCATTGTTCTCAAGCCCAGGGTGATCATTCCTTAAAAGCATATCCTGATCAAAGCCCCCAAGAAAGGGAACATATACTAGATGGACTTGCAAGAAACATCTCCCTCAGGAGAGGTTTCTTGCTTTCTATCTAAAGCAAATAGTGACGAGTCTTTCCTCTGGTGTAAAAGAATGTGCCATGTAAACTTTAAGAATATGAATAAATTAATTAAGAATGATTTGGTAACTGGAATGCCAAAGAAAGAGTTTACAAGTGATAACCACTGTGTTGCATGCCTGAAAGGGAAGCAACACAAAGTGTCTCACAAGCCAAAGGAAGGAACTCTATCACTACTCCCCTACACTTATTACATATAAATCTCTTTGGCCCCACCAGTGTAATGAGTATAGGAAGGACCTCATTTTATTTAGTGATCAAAGATAATTTCACAAGATTAACTTGGTCTTTTTCCTTAGAACTAAGGATGAGACTCCTGAGATCTTAAAGAACTTCATTCTAAAAATTGAGAATTAATCTGATCACAAGGTCAAGACCATAAGATGTGATTAAGGAACAGAATTTAAGAACCAAATCCTTGATACATTTTGTGATGAAAAGGGTATTACAAGACAATATAGTGCTCCCAGAACTATTCAGCAAAATGGTGTTGCTGAGAGGAGAAACAGAACACTTATTGAGGCTGCAAGAACCATGTTGTTTGACTCGAAACTGCCCATCACCTTCTGGGTAGAGGTTGTTAACACAGCCTGCTATGTTCATGACAAAGTTTTAGTAGTTAAGACTCATGGTAAGACTCCTTATGAGCTGTAGCACAAAAGGAGACCATTCATTGGTTTCCTCAGGTCATTTGGATGTTCCTGCACCATCTTGAATACCAAAGATCAGGTACCCAAGTTTGCTAAGAAATCAGATGATGGACACTTTATATACTCTTTCCAAGCTAAGGCTTATGGAGTATACAATCTCAGAACTAGAGTAGTTGAGGAGTCAGCCAATATGACCTTCAATGAGCACACTCCCAGTGTGAAGGTTCTGATCCGGATTGGCTATTTGATCTTGATTTAGTTACCAACTGTTTTAAAAAGTCTTGTGAGAATGTTTTATGATGTACAGGTAAATTATCAACAGGAGATCCTGACCCAAGATTTGATTGAGAAGACCAAGAAAGAATACTACTTCAGCTCCAGTGGTGACTAACCCTGCAAATGAAGATCCTATCAGCACAAACATGACAAATTCAGCTGAGACATCTGAGATGCCTTCAAATTTCAGCTTAGAGGTTCAAACCTCAGGTGAAAGAGCTTCAAATATGGGAGGAAATGGAGGTGGTGATAGTGATAAAAAATTTCTTGATACTGATAACCACTCCATAGAAGATAACATAAATGATGTCACATACTCATTGGATCAAGTCTCTCTTGATAAGTGTGCTGATGTGGTGGGTGATACTTCACTACCAGATCTTAATTTCTCTAATTTAGATCTTTCCAATCAACTTGTTATGATCCCTCAACTCAGGATCCACAAGTCACAACCCACCATAAACATCATTGGAAATGTTGATACAGGGGTAAGAACAAGAGGACAAACCCATGACAAAAATGTTTGTCTATACTCTTGCTTCTTGTCCTAGATAGAGCCAAAGAAAGTTGATGAGGCTTTGAAGGATAAAAGTTGGGTTGAAGCAATGCAAGAGGAGCTGCTTCAATTCAAAAGACAAAAGGATTAGAACCTATGTCCTCTTCCTCATGGGTAGACTGTCATAGGAACCAAGTGGGTTTTCAGGAATAAGAAGGATGATAGAGGACTTGTCATCAAGAACAAGGCAAGACTAGTTATTCAAAGGTACACATAAGAAGAGGGAATTGATTACACTGATGTTTTTGCTCCTGTGGCAAGACTTGAAGCTGTAAGAATATTACTGGCTTTTGCTACATCCAAGGATTTCAAGGTCTACTAACTTGATGTCAAGTGTGCTTTTCTATATGAGGTGATTGATGAATAGGTGTATGTCAAACAACCACCTGGCTTTGTAGACTCATATCATCCTGATTATGTCTGCAAGCTTGATAAAGCACTTATAGGCTGCATCAAGCTCCAAGAAAGTGGTATGAGACACTATCTCAGTATCTCTGTTAATATGGTTACAAGAGAGGTACTACAGATAGAACTCTATTCATCAAAAGAACAGGAATGATTTAATGCTGGTTCATGTATATGTTGATGACATTATCTTCAAGTTAACTAATCCAAACCTCTGCAAAGACTTTGAGAGGCTGATGAAGAATAGGTTTGAAATGAGTGCCATAGGGGAACTCAATTTCTTTATAGGAATTCAAGTGAATCAAGTTGACAATAGCATCTTCATAAGTCAGTCAAAGTATGTACAAGACATACTTACAAGATTCAGCATGACTGATTGTAAGGTTGCTAAGACACCCATAGCTAGAAACCACTCCCTTGGACTTGATCTTGAGGGGGAGTGTGAGGATGAACATCTTTACAGGGCTATGATTGGGTCTCTTATGTATCTCACAGCCAGCAGCCTGATATAATGTTTTCCACATGCATCTGTAAAAGATATCAAGCCAACCCCAAGATGTCACACATGGTTGCTGTCAAGAGGATTCTTAGATATCTCAAAGGTGCTCCCAAGCTTGGCCTTTGGTATCCAAGAGTTCTGACTTCAATCTGGATGCTTATACAGATAGTGACTATGGTGGTTGCAACATGACTGCAAAGTCTACATCTGGGGATGTCAATTCCTTGGTAGAAGGATAGTCTATTGGCATTGCAAGAAACAATCCTGTGTGTTTGCGTCAACTGCTGAAGCTGAATACATTACTGCTGCAAGCTGCTGTGCTCAAGTGCTTTAGATTCAGAATCAGATGCTGACTATGGATTCAACTTCAAAGAGACTCTCATCCACATAAACAACAACAGTGCTATCTCTATTACAGAGAACCCAGTGAAGCACTCAAGGATCAAACATATCAATATCAGGTATCATTTGATTAGAGATAACTTTGAAAATGGATTAATCAAACTAGTCAAAGTTAACACAATAAATAATATGCTGAGCTGTTCACTAAAGCTTTTGATGAATAGAGATTCAAATATCTTGTATAAACTATTGGGATGATTAACTTTGAGTAGATTTTCTTAAATCTTAAATCAACTTTATTTCTAAAACCTGTGTGTCCTAAGTTGTCTATTATATCACCTTCATAAGCGGACTTTACTTTGGAAGAAAATATTTAAAATGATATTCCTTAAATTTTTTAAAACTTTTCAAAACATATTTTCTTTCGGAAGATTTTAAGTTGCCTTCGGATAAATTTATGTCTTCAAATCAATAACTACTTATAGGTAATTTACCTTTGGAAGTAATTCTGAGAATATCTTCTGAAGCTAAAATATGCTTCTAAGTACTTACATGTATTTGAAGGACAAATATCTTCCTACAACAATTAAGTCTCGAAAGATTTATTCTCTTTAGAATAAAACTCCCAAGTCTTAATATCTTCCGAAACAAATATGTGTCGAAAGAAAAATTCTCTAAGTATTTTTATTCCAAAGCCAAATTTTCACAACTCTTAAGAATATCTTCCAAAGCCAATTGGCTTCGGAAGCTTTTTCTTAAAACTTCCGAAGCAAAATTACCTTCGGAAGATTTTCAACTTCCAAGAAAACTACCTTTTTAGGAACTTTTTCAGAGGTGGGACCTACATCTGGATTTCAAAATTTATCCTTTTGCTTTAACTTTGTCACAAATCCATTTCATATATATTCTCACAACGGTTCCCCCTCTTCTCACTCTCCTCTTCATCTGCATTTTTCTCCAACCTAATTTCACCCACAAACCGCCTTCGTTCTTATCTTCCTTCAACGTAAAGCTACCTCAAATGGCCAACTCTAATCGCAGAAACCAACCCGATTTTTCCATGCATCTTCACAGGTAATATAATCAGGTTGCTCTCTTTGACTCTAAGAAAGACCCCGGTTTCTCAGAGGTTTACCGTTACCTTTCTTTGACAAAGTACTTCACCTCCCTCACCATTGATCCTCCTCTCTATGAGGATCAGTTATTAGAATTATGGGGGACCTGCCAAGAGGTCACCATGGATGGGGAGAAGGCACTGTCTGCTATAGTGCAGGGGAGGACAATCTTCATCACTCAGGCCTCCATAAACACTCATCTTCAGCTGGTTGATGTAGAAGGTAATTTGTCATTTCCTAAAGCTACTGTTAACCACTCCTTTGAGTAGATAGGCTATGAAGGTGACTTCTCAGTCAAGACATTCAAAAAGGGGAAGGTCTCCTCTCAGTGAAAGTACCTCCTCCATGTTGTTATACACAGCTAATCCAACAAGCATGGAGGTTGGGACCAGATTCTAGAAGACCTCTCCTTAATAGTCCATGGGATGGTTCAGGGGGTCAAGTTCAGGTATTCATAATTTGTTTATACTAATTTACTTGCAACTTAGACTCCTTAGAGTATAACATGTTCCCAGATATGTCCAGCACATTCTCAACTGTGAACTGGGCACACAGTTGAGGGAACAGGTAATATTCTAAAACTAGGACAGATGAAGCCCGACATCTTCAAAACCATGAGGAAGCCAACTGTTGGCTTCTCCGAGGTAGAAACAGCCCTAGTCCCAAAAATGTTAGAGCTTATTTCTCAAGGTGGCAACCTAGCAGCACCAGCTAGTATTGAACCCACACCTTCTACTTCCTAACCACAAATACAGCCTACAATAACCATCACCTACTAGAGAAAAATGAAACAAACCCCTGCACATGCTACTCAGCTTATGTAGGCCCCCATATCCTCACCCATGCAGGAGGAAGTGGAAACTCGAGCTCCTACTTCCCCTGAGGAGCAAACCACTCCCATCTCTCAAATGATCAGTGCTGAGGTTCCTCATGCTCAGCCTTATGAGCCACAACCCTGACAGCCTTAAGCCTTAACTCAGAGTCTTAACACTTAAGTGAACAACCTTCCAGGGACAGTTACCATCCCCAGCCGCTTGATTTAAACCAACTAATTCCCAGCTGTGACTTCTATGATGATGAAGACATGTGCTTCAGTGAGTACCATGAGTCTCTCTTCTCCACCCCTACTCAAGGAGAGATGAGTACTCCTGTCTCACCCATGTCTAGCCCATATCATCCATCCACCACTGAGGTGGATCTCTTTGAACCTGTTCAAGAGATCTATATGGAAGAGGCTCTCACTTTAGACAGTGATTACATCATTCAGACCTCAACCATGGCAACCCATCCTCTTGACACTTCTCTTGAAGTTGTCATGATGCAGGGGAAATCCAGCATCAAGAACAACATGCTGGTGATGAGGAAGAAGACCTTGGTCCTATTCTCTCATCCCCCCATGATTCTTCTGATGAAGATGAGGGAGTCTGAAACTAAAGGTGCACAAACTAACTAAAACTTGCACCTATTTAGTCTCTAAGATTAGTCACCGGGAATCTCAGGTGACTATCTTACAAAGGAGGGTCAATGACCAGAAACTTGAGATCACTGATGTTAATGGCAAGTTAGCTGAGAGACAACTCAGGAGAACTCAACCAGGTCCACAAGAACCTGTGAATGTGACAGACTCAACCCCCAGCTCACTTATGCAAGAAAGTGATGATAATAAAAGGGGAGAAAGTCCGAACAGTCATAGAACCTGGGAGTTCTTCTCAGAGTATGGACTTTGAGGATTCACCACCCTTACTTGCAATAGTCCATACTCGGTAACCTCCTCAAGTCTACATGAATATGGAATTACTTGCCCAAGTCCACATTGATGTGGACTCACTCATACATAGTCTGTTTGAGGAGGGTATACCCAGAGCCATGCCTACCCCATCTCTTCACTCTAAGAACCCAATCATGGATGGAGGTACGACACAGAAAGAAGGGCTCTTATCATCTCTAGAGCTCAGGGTCAACATGAAATCTTTAACTTTTCAAACCTTAGTTTCTATGAGTGTATCCATCTGGTTGATCTTCCACTTGTCAACTCATTCAAAATAGACAAGCTGAAAGATTAGTAGATTGGATTTAAGAAAGGGTGCTAGAAGAGTTCAAGCTGAGATTAAAATTATATAGACAGAGCTAGCAGGTGAGATTTTTCATAAACTGGATGTTGAGGTGGACCCTAAGACTAGCTTTGAAGGGGAAGCTTTGACTGAAGGCCCATAAGATGAACCTGTGAACCTTGAAAGAGGATCTTCTTCAGCACCCAGTACCCTCAGTAAGGCACCAGCTGGTGAAGGTGCTTCACAACTTCTCTCTGGCCAGAGCTTGACTGCTGAACCAAGCAATGAAGGCCAAAGCTCTCTCCACCTTGAGTCACCAAGGCTTGTGCGTGATAAAGGAAGAAGAAGATGACTTCTGAGGAGATAGAGGAGGAGAAAAGAGAGAGGAAGAGGAAGCTAAGGGAGAGAGTTCAATAGGATCTCCAGGCTTCATGGAAGCTGCCATCAGGGATGCCCCCAGGCCAAACACTCAAGATGATGAGTTGAGGGCAGCCATGCTAAACTACCTGGGGACCAGGAACTACAACATTGATGAACTCATTTCTCTCCCCTTAGATAAGTTGAATGAACTGGCTGACAATAAGTTGTCAAAGGAGAGGAAAGAGGCAGAGGATGCAACATTGCTCCTTAAGATCAAGGAAGAAAGGAGACTTAAAAGGATCTACAAACATGCTTCTGTTCTCTCCCCAATTCAAGAAAGTCCTGAGAAAGAGGTTGTGGCAACTATACAACCATAGGTAGATAAGGAAGCTGAAAGAATGAACATGATCAACTACCTGAGTACCATAGGACTCTATCAGGCATCTGCACTTCTTCCCTTATCATTTGAGTATATTGAATTTGAATATCTCAAGCAGCTGGAGGAACAAGCTACCAAAGAAAGAAAAGCTGCTAAGAGGAAACTAAGGGAAGAAGCTGCAAAGTCAAGAGCCATCATCCATAAAAGCCAAAAGAAGTATGACGACAGACAAAGGATGATGAGCTTCTTGAAGCTGTATGGATTCTCTGGAAGGAGGCTTGGTGCTATGTCTCTATCCACTATCGTTGAGTATATCAGAGTGATCAAGCAGAAGATTGAAAAGGGAGAGCTTGTTGACTTGCATTCTCCACCAAGTCCAGCTTAACCTGACGTTGAGGTAAAGGTTGAACCCTCTAAGAGAACACAACCTGAACCTAGAGCTGCATCTCAGCCAACTTCGTCTTCTGATCCATAACAGGGTCCTCTTCTCTCTCCTTCTGAACCTGTGAGAGAAAAGAACCCAACTGAGAGAGACACAATAGAACAACCTGGTGCTGAAGACCAGTCCTCTCAGTTAAAGACTTTAAAGAGGAGGAAAAGGATGACCAGGAAAAGTGTTTCAAAGAAGAAGAAGACCAAGGCATCCAACGCGACACCTCATGATGAGTTATAGCATCCTGAGGTAGTGCTTGAAAAGGCTGCTCAATTAACTCCTATTCATGTAGAGCCTCTTACAATTGTAAGACCCATCTTGTCCTAGACTTTTGCTGCTAATCCGAATAGATGGTAAGTCATCAGAGATCAAGGAGGTCAAGATGTCTAGTTCTGGAAAGACATGCTTGATCTTCCACTACATGATCTCTATCACATGAGAAGATACTATAAGAGTCTAAGGGATCCTGACCAGATGATGAAAAAAAGCATGGTCTTGATCCTAATGAGGACTGTCAATATCTAAAAAACTTCTCTGTTTTGGTAGCATCAGTCTAGGGAGAGTTTGTAAGGTAATATTAGAAGATTATAAGGCTGAAGCAACCAAAGAAGCCAAAACAACCAAAGATCTTCCTGCATGCATGCACTGGACGTACAAGGTAGAAGTTGTTTTGGAAGTTTTACACTCTCCACATAAAAATACTCTAAGTGTAAAATCTTCCGAAGCCAAAGTCCATATCTTCCGAAGCCAAAGATGAAGTCTTCCGAAGCTTTAGAGACAAAGTGTTCTGAAGCCAATTTGCTATGAAGACTGATTTCTTCCAAAGACAGAGAAACCATGCTTTCTCTGATCTACTTTACATAAAGTTAACACACTTTCCACTGCAACTCTGAAGACTCATCAACTTATACAAGTTGGTGAAAAGTCCATGCTTTTGTAAACTATAGATTAAGGTCTTTGTCTATAACTTCCTACTATTGTACCTGTAAACCTTTTTATATTAGAAAAGGATGTGAGCTATGGCATGTCATAGTCACTAGTCAAAAGGCAATCTGCCTTTTGACTCTATATTGATCTTGTTGTCTAGATTAGTGTTTCTAACTTTCTTTCTAAGTATTGACGGTTGTAGGATGTAGTATAAAGTATCTCAGGTCCTTATAAATTTTTATGCTTTGTAACACTTGTAATAGAACTTGAGTACAATATACAACATCCTTGAAAACCATACTTCTCTGTTTGTGTTCTTTGTTCTGACTCATTACTTACTTGTGTTCTTAGTGTCATCTTATACAAGCCCGGTTCTCCATTTGATATGTTAAGTGCTCTAAATCTCTCCTCATTGTGAGACTGATTGTATTGACCACCCTTCATACGGTCCTGCATTTTGGTTATTTACTCACATCCCATAAAAGTTAAATTCAATATAGTGGTGACAAGTTCACTACCTACTTTTCTATTTTTCAAACAAAGTTTCCTTCTTTGTATTAAAAACTTCATAAACTTTAAAAACATTTTTAGTGTTTTAAAAAAATTACACCATTAAACTTGTCATTTTTCTCTTTAATTTCATTATAGTCCTGGGAAAATTTTTCGAAGTTTTATATGCTATACACTGGTGTAAGTACGAGTTAAATTATTGTACCGTTGGCCTTACACTGATGTAATCTCGATGTTTACACTAGTGTAATCCTATTGTTCTGGACGTGTAGATTTTTCCTAAATTTTATTAGTAGTTATACTAATGTGACATGATAGTTACACCAGTTTACACTAAGGTCACATGATAATTACAGTAATGTAACATCTCTTTCCACTAATAAAACTTAGGCAAAATAGCAAATGCAAAAACAAGAATTACATTGTTACAAAATGGTTAGTACATCAGTTTAAGGGCACGATACAACATTATAACTGCTACTTACATTTGTGTAAGAACCAAACTTCAATTTTTTTTTTCCCGAGACTATAATGGAATTAAAGAGAAAAAAGGTACATGTTAATTGGTGCAATTTAAATAAGAAAATAACATATTATAAAAAGGTTATAAAGGTTTATAAATAAATATGGTAAACTTTTGTTTATAAAAGAGTAAAATAACTAATTATGTGGTTGTAACACTTGTCACCGTCATATTTAGGTACTACTAATTATCAACTTTTGGTTACATTAATTGTATTACCATGTGCATAAAAGGTTATACATATCTTTGTTTTTCTTTTAATATTTTGTATTAAACCTGTTACTTTTAAGTCTTTCACAACTTAACACTTGTAACTTTTCACTTTCAACTTTAGCCTCCTTGTACTTTTCTTTACAAAATTTTCAACTTACGGTCTAAATTTTGAGATCTAACATGACGTAATGTGCACTTGTAGTTCAAAGTTGTTATGCTTACTTTTTTCCGTTTAACATCCCCGTCTTAAAATGTGGGTCCTGATTAATTGTTTAACGTTTTTATGCCTACTTTTCATTTGGTTTCATGTTTTTAACACAAGTTTTTTCGATGTTAATGGTCGCTGATGATGGTGTGACATTAGGACTACATGATGTATTTTACGTCCCTGGTCGCAACGCTAGGGGCTTAATACTAGTTGAATCTAAAAGTAAGGGTATTAAATTGACAATATTACTTTCTAAGCATTTTCACCACTCATTTTCCCTGGATTTAATGTTGACCACTCATTTCAATATACGAAAGTTAAAAAACCAATTACATAGGGTTAATGGGCTCTCATAATTTTGAAACGTTATTATTTAAATCAAATCTTATATATTTAAATGCTTATATGTATGTATACATATATATATACACATATATGCGTATATATATATATATATATACACATATACATATATGCATATATATATGTATATGTATATGCATATGTATATATAGGTAAGTGTTCAAGTAAAAGTGAGGTTCGTTTAAATAATATAAGAAGTAATCTTAATCATCAATTCTATTAATCAATGGTTCAGTTAAATTAACCATCAATCTTATTAATCAATTGTTACGATCAAAATGTATGAAAAAAATTATCAAAAGGGTATTTTAGTCATGAAAACTTTATTATTATTTTATAAAGTTTCCCTAATTTTTTGAACACTTCATAACATTTATATACAACATTATTTTTCATAAAATTACACCATATAAATGAACATTATATCATTAAAACAACTACAATATCCTTATATAAAAAAGAAAAATATTACGTTTTCTAACTCGTTGTGATTATGCTTGTCATTTTATTTTTTCGATCATTTTTTCAAGAACACTATTGTTTATGCAATAACCAACTCTCATAATTAAACCTAATCAAACGAAATGCATGAATGAATGATCACCTAAAGAAGTTCGTGTTAGTCAGGAACTAAACTAAAATTATCGGGTGTCACATCATCCTATTATTGAAAGAAATTGCGTCTCGAAATTTAACTAATGACACTAATGAATAGACGAAAAGTATTCGGTTGTCACAATATGAAGCCTAAGAAAGATACTTTTATTCACTCTAAATTTAGTCAAACGAACTCCGACTGTATCCATTCCAACGTCATTGGAACCGGCTCATGAACCCTAAACCCTATAGATAAACCCTAAAGCTAATCTTTATGCTAAATCTTAAAAGCTGATTGCCTAAAACCATAAATCTAAACCTAAAACCATAAAGCTAACCCCAGAACCTTAAACGATAAAGGTAAACCTTAAAACCTATAACTAAACCGTAGAACTAAATACTAAAAGCTAAACCTCAAAGCTAAACCCTAAAAGTTTACGGTTGAGTTCGAACGAGACAGTTTCAACACTACTGGAATAAGTTTAAATGAAGTTTGGTTGACCAGGTTAGAAGGGCCTAAATATATTTCTTAGTTTTTTAGATTAATGGATTATCACATTTATTTTTAACTCTATAGTTTTTTTATTCCTAATTTTAGGACCCCTTAAAATTTGGGACCCTAAAACATTTTGCTTAGTTGCTTATAGTGTAAAGACACTGCCGGCAAAAGTAAATTAAAATAAAAAGAAAATAGTTATAGTAAATTATAAATAATTTGTACATCACAATTCTATTCCTACTATCATCAAAATAATACTTCACACCAGAAATCTATTTTTCGATTAACAAGTCATTGTGAAGATTAAAATAGTAAAAAAAAGTATTTAGTTGTGTATGATTATAAAATAACGTATACATATTTTTTAAAATGATGTATAAATATAGATGTTATATTTCTAGAACAATTTACCTTTATGACATTATTTTATTATTAAAAGAATTCTAAACAAGACTAAGATTAGTTAAAATTCTTCTTATTTATTTATTATACAAAGATGGATGCATCCAAAAGTTTATATATAGAGATTAAGCAAGTTGAAGAAATGGTGGTGGTAGGGGTTAGTGGGAAACGGTTGCTGGGCCTAATAACGTGGGTGATACTTGACATGTGGACTAATAGTCATGCAAACATGTTATCACTTGGAGTTACTCTCTTGTAATTGAACCTTTCATTTTCGATCATACAAGTGCTATGAATTTGTAAGTGGGTGCCACCTACACTCATTCGAATATAGCTATCTTTGAATCATTCAATTCGCAATAATCTTGTTTTAAAGTATTTACAATTCACTAATAGAAAGAGTGGAACTTGATTAATACTATGGTTGTTACACGTAATTAAGAAGTCACGGATTCAAGTTAGTGAAATAATATTTTGTAAAAGTATATAAAAATAATGTGTACATTTGACTCAATCAACTAACCCCTTAGCTCATGGACCTACGCTCATGCGTTTGTTGGTAAAATAAGATAGTAATATGTTTTCATCATATCTTTTATAATAGAGTAAATTACCAAAAGAACATTTATTTTAACAACTAATTACACTTTTTAATATTAATCTTTATTAACTACACTAAACAATCTTTATATACATAGTTTGTTTCATATTTGGTCTTTTAGTTTAATTGACATTAGTTTACACCGTTAAGGCCACATGATTATCACATGAGGGTAGATGTGTAATTTCATATTCTTCTGACCTTATTGTTTGTATACCTGATTAAACACTTCACAACCTGCAATAGATGACAATGTGCATCCTTAATTTGTTATTCCCTACGCATGCGACTTGATATGTGAGATTTCATGCATATTCGACAATCTAGTGATGATTCCAATATCAACGATATATGCAAAGCCTAAATAAATTGGAAGGCACAAATGGCGACAACGGTTTAGATAAACTTAGCGGAAACAAGAAAACTATAAGAAAAACCAATCCAACTACATATAAAGTATCTTCTTATTTGTATTGCCTCCTCTTTACTTGCATCTAATATTGCTTCAAGTTTGTTATTTTGCAGTATCATGATCACTCTTTGATCTTAGTAGACCTGATGTGATCTCCAAATACCTATGATACAATTATGGATGGGTCATACCATCTAAAGAATTTACATGTGAAGCTCTAACTACAAATTGAAAAAAGAAAAACAACAAGTTAAGGAAGATCATGAGGGACTTAAAGTAAAAGGCTAATTAAAGTGTGATGGAATGAGGAAATAAAACTACGAAATACAAAGTCAAGAATAGAACCATCGACAAGAATGTATGTACCGATGATAAGAATAAAACCGTCGACAGGAATAGAACCATATCTCTTACAGAGAAGAATAGAATATTAAACATGGACTACGAGGGTCCAAGAGGTTCGTATCATTTATTGTTTACCCCACTCGCAAAAGACCAACTCGAACAAGAGTGATTTTGGATAAATAGCTTGGTACGAAGATTATCAACTAACAAGAGGAGATGAAATTACACATACTCTCAAGTGATAACCATATTATAAAACTTAGTGATGCAAACTAACAGTAGGTGGACTAAAAAAATGAAACAAACCGGATACATAAAAATTGTCGAGTGTAACAAGTAAAAATAATGGTTAATAAGTAGCATTACTTACAAGGGTAAAAGTCTTTTTTTTGAATTAATTCTTTATAATATATACCAATCTATCTAATATAGTATATGAATAACTAATATGACACGTGACACAATTAAACATTCTCATATATATTTTCTTCTCGCTCTCTCCTATTAAATTACGAATGATATTGCTATTTTCAATTTAAAGAAAGATTTTTTAATAAATTATTAAGTTTTTAATTAACAAACACAATTTTTAAAAGAATTTTCTTTATAAAATACTAGGTTTCTAAATAGTGAACTCTTTAAAAAATGATGTTTATACAAAATAGTTTTTTAAATGATATACTGAAAAAATGATTTTTTTTATTTTTAATGAAAGTGTTGTTTTAAATGATATTATTGTTTTATTACTTAAAATAGTTACTTATACATATTTGTAACCATATCTTATCTCAAAGTTGTTTTATAATCTTCAAATTTCTATTACTTATTATTTAATATTTTATTTATTAAACATGTATAATACATAGAGTACTAGACTTGTTATCTTTTAACTCTTTCAAGATTTATAAGTCCTTTTACAAACGAACATCATATTTTTATAACTTTTTATTAACTAGTGTTATCTCCCGCGCTATGCGCGCGGGAGTTTGGTTGTTTTCCGTTGTCTTACATGACCGTGACTTTCTTCTTCGCCGGGTCGGCTAATTGGAAACGAAAAAAGCGTATACCGATACCTGTTCCGATAATACCGAATACCGATACCTTTTTTTTACGCCAAAAACACAAAAAATAAAGTTTTGTGGTCAAAAAGAAAAATATAAAACTTTGTTGTTGCATGTCACTTGCTTTCATCATAAAAAATTAAAAAAAAACAAAAAGAAACTCAATAATAACTTAGGGAAAAAGCCAAAAGAATAATTATAATTAGGAGTTGGGTTTTATTATCAATTTCTAAAAAGATGTTCCCAATATATTAAAGAGCAAACTTCACCCGCGTTGCGCGCGCAGGAGTTTGGTTGTTTTCCCCTGTCTTATGCTATCGTAACTTTCTTCGTTGTTGGGTCTGATCTTCGAAAACGCATAAACTTAATACATCAAATTTATATTTACCAAACAACTCAATAATTCTGATTCATGAAGCATGCTCTATAAACAGTTTCACACTCATTCACACCTGGCTTAGAGTGGTGCTTAATAGCGACGGGAATAGTATCCTTCTGCCTAAAAAACTTGATTGCTTCTCCTTTAATTCAAAAGACTTAAAAGAGAATATAATAAAAAATAGAACAAAAGCAAAATTAACAAAAAAAAAAACATCCTACCACCAACACCACCTCTCTTTTCATTCACTACCATGGAAGCCACCCTCTTCATCCTCACCATCAATGCCGCCTTTGCCCCCGATTCCCCCTGCTGGTACTGCTTCGGGGCCTTCCGGTAATTAAATCACACCCTTTGTTCTTGATTCTGTCATAAGGGTTGTGAATTTGTTGAAATTGTGAGTTTGCAGTTTTGTTTTTCCGGCTAACGTGATCGTTGGTGGCTATTTGTTCTAACAAATCGAAGCTTCTGTTGCGGAAATCTACAGTCGGTGTACTATCTTCTCGGAGTATTCTCAAGTTTGGTTCGATTTTGGCCATGATCAAGTTCCGGTTTCTCTTGAATTGTACCTGAATGCTATCATTGATTCGTTTAAAACTTTCATATGAATGCAAGCTTGAGAGTTTCTTACATGAACTTTTTGTGGTTTGAGTAAAAGATGTGGTCAATTAACCAATAAATGAATTAACCAATTTGAGGAATAGTGGCTTTTGTAAGTTTTGATATTGGCCACAAATTTTTGCATATTTTGTGATTTGGCCCCTTCATCCACCCTTTAAAGGGTTTTTGATCAGACTTTTCATTTGTTGTGAGAGAAATGGGTTTTCGGTAGGGTGCGAGGGGGCAACCCAGATGGTGGAGATCTCTCGATCGACGTCTCCTCTCCCGCTATAGCTCCGCCCTGGGTTCCTATCGTCTCCTACTCCATGCATACCGTGTACAACTCCCTGGTGCATGTTGTTATTATGCTGCTTCAAAGGTTCCTTTCGAGAAACCTTTTGTGACGAGTCGGATGGTGGGGGTGCTACTCATCTGCCTCCTGTGTCCGCCTAAGTCGTCGCCTTTTTTCTCTTTGAAGTGGTTATGTTTTGACGCTGCTGCTGGGACTTTGTATTGCAAACCCTAGGTGGCAGCGGTGATGTTGCTTCTGATGCATGTTGTGTTTGCCCTTTGATGGGTTGTTGGTGTGTGGGTTATGTAATTTGTTTAGAGAGAAAATGGGATTTCAATTGTCTATGGGGGAGTTGCTACCTGGTGGCGGTGTTGGTAACGGTGGCTTTCCTGATGTTTGTGATGGATTTTAGTTTCATTCACTTAATTTGTGATGAGCATGGCATTGTTTGAGATCTCTGTTTACTGTTGACGACTCTTATGGACTGGTGGGTTATGTTGGTGATGATGAGGATTTTTTTTATCATTTAATGTAAGGCCCCATTCCCGGAGGTCTCACAGTTGGTCGTTCATAGCATTATTACATTAAACAACGCACATTTCTTAAAATATTGAAGCGGAATTAAGTTAATAAAAACCATTCATTATATTAATAATTACCATTGTTAAGTAATACTTCATTGTTTTCTTGAATTACAAAAGACCCTGATTAATTGCATTACAAAACAACAATATCATTAAAGATGAATGGATGCCAGTTTTGCCCCGATGAGTAGCTTCCCCCGCATGCCACCCTCAGCAACATTTACCTGCCAACTGAAAATGCATAAAAGTCAGCGTTGCTGAGTGAGTTATAGTTTTAAAACGTTTAAAATACCTTGTAGGATTTATATACGAAAATATCCTTTTCAATAAAATACTTCATTTACTTTCGCTCGTGAGCATTCATCATACATACATCAAGGTATAAACTTAATTATCTTTCATTAACTCACATATTTGTTCGTTTCGTACATTTTCATTGTCTTTCACTATTTCTAGATCATGTCATGACTTTACCCACATCATTGGGCACAAAGCCACCTCATTCTCAGGGTTAAGTGACAAGGACCCCGTTTTGTACGTATTGATCAATCACCAAGACTGATCCCCCTGTGTGTGAACCCTCATGGGTTAACCAAGATCTCACGCTATAGTACACATAGTTGAGCTAGCAACTCTCAATGAGTTGTGAACCTCCTTCATCATTTGCTTGCAAGACTTTTCATTCATTTCTTATGTTCCTCTTCTTTATTAACATTAATCTTTCACTTTCTTTACGATAATACTTTACACATACGAATATAGACACACCACGTAAAGTCACATTATACATAGTATAAGGCATCAACAACAGCCTACAACGGACATGAACCAGCAAAACATTCCAGAACTTACCCGTTACATTCTACTTCCCAAGCTTCAGAAAAATCCTAAGTCCTTAGACAAATACGGATGAACAGTAACTAATGCGGATGAACAGTAACTAATGCGGATGAACAATAACTAATGCGGATGAAAGTCTTCAGAGATTATTCCAAGTGTCCAACTAAATGCTGGTAGAACAAATGCGAATGACAGAAACAAATGCGCATGAACACTATAGCAAATGCGCATGAACAAAAGAAATGTGGAAGAACACTTGGGCGCATGAGCAACTACAAATACGGATAAACATACAACAAATGCACATGAGCAAAGTACTTTAAGTGTATGTTCAGCTCTTAAATACGGATGAACTAACCGACCTGCAAAAGCACTTATGCAATCATTTGGTCCCCAATCCTCGATCTAACACATCATTATCATAGATCTAACATGCTTAGCATCTAGAGCAGGCATACAACCACGAAAACACCAACAATTCCTAACCAATCATGCTTAACCATCTGTTCGAAGCTTATACTCAACATCCTAAGCATCAACAACACATAAACCACCATAAAGAACAACATAATCACCAACATACATATGGTAAAGCATAAAACAGTTGCAAAGCCTTTTAAACATGCATTATCAGCCCTAAGAAGTTTAAAACACATAAAAACCGGGGTCTAGAACTCACCTAGTGCAGCAAACAAGCAAAACTCCTCCAAACTCGTGTGCACAAGAGTTCAAACACCTAAACAAGCAAAAACAAACAACCGAACATATAAAACACATATAAATCGGTCCTAAGGTCAAAAACCCCACAAACCGAACCAAAAATACAAAGAACACTCACCACAAGCGAGAATCAACCTCTTCTCCTTGAAACAGAGAGAAATCGAATTCAGCTTCTTTTCTTCCTTTGTTTTGTTGAACAACAGCAGCAGCAGGAAGATATGGGTGACCATGCCATTTAAAAAGTGATCTTTTGACTTTTGTACCATTTACACTTAGCACCCCTCAACTTTGGTTCCTTCTCCATTTTTTCTAGATACTTTTCTTTTCTTTTTATTTGATCGAAGTTTCGGGTGTTACAAGTCTACCCCCCTTAAAGAGGTTTCGTCCCTGAAACCTGTCACTCTTTGAATAACTGTCGGTAATGCTGTCTCATTTCTTCCTTCATCTCCCACGTAGACTCGAAACCCTTCCGGTGTTTCCACTGCACACGTACGAGTGGAACCACTTTATTTCTCAATCTCTTCTCCTTCCTGTCTATGATGGCCACTGGTTGCTCCACATAGTTAAGCCTTTCATCCACTTCGATATCCTCTAGTGGCATAATCATATCTTCATCGTCTAAGCATTTTCTCAGATGAGATACATGGAACGTCGGGTGAATTCCACTTAACTCATCAGGCAATTCTAGTCGATAGGCCACCTCCCCTACTCGTGCAACGATTCGGAAAGGCCCTATGTATCTCGGACTCAGCTTGCCCCTCTTCCAGAACTGGATGATCCCCTTCCAGGGCGAGACCTTTAACATAACTTTATCACCCACGTTGAACTCGTTCGGTCTATGCCTCTTATCGGCATACGACTTCTGTCTATCCTTGACTTCCTTCATAAAGGCTTTGATCTTTTCCAGTTTCTCGGTCGTAGCCTCGATTACCTCCACGCTTCCTAACTCTTTCTGCCCAATGTCTCCCCAACACACAGGCGTTCTACACTCCTACCATATAGCATCTCGTAAGGTGGCATGCCAATGTTGGCATGATAGCTGTTGTTGTATGAGAACTCTGCCAATGGTAGATGATCATCCCAACTTCCTTCGAAGTCGATCACACATGCTCGGAGCATGTCCTCGAGCATTTGAATTATCCTTTCAGACTGACCATCTGTCTGAGAATGGTAAGCCGTACTGATGTGTAGCCTCGTCCCCATCGCATCGTGGAATCTCTTCCAAAACATCAATGTGAACCGAGTGTCACGGTCTGACACGATAGACACCGACACACCATGACGAGCTACAATCTCTTTGATGAACAGATCTGCCAACCTCTAGGATGAATACGTCTCGCGGATCGGAAGGAAGTGAGCACTCTTTGTCAAATGATCAACTATTACCTAAATTGCATGGTGATGTGCTTTCACTTCCATTCGGCTATATCCAATGGTTGGATCTTCTTGTATGGCTTTTGATGCTCTGCCTTCACTTGTAAACAAGTAAGGCACTTACTTACATACTCCACTACATCGTGCTTTATTCCCGGCCACCAGTAATCCTTCTTCATATCTTGGTACATCTTGGTAGCGCCGGGATGAATAGAGTATCGAGTCTTATGAGTTTCATCCATGATCCGCCCCCGTAAGTCTCCATGACGGGGAATCCACATCCGCCCGAAGCAGGTTCTAACTCCATGAGTGTTTTCTCCAAACTCTGCGACTAGACCTCTCATCCTTTCAGAGTTAAGGTGATCTTCTTTTAATGCCTCATCCTGAAATTCCTTAACCTGCGTCATCACATCCGAGGTCATCACTAATTGATAGGCTTTCACCCGTATTGGCTCGGGTCTCTTCTTTCAGCTAAGGGCATCAGCCACTACATTGGCTTTACCCGGATGGTAGTGGATTTCACAATCATAATCCTTAATCAGCTCTAACCACATCCTCTGCCTCATGTTGAGATCTTTCTTCTCAAAGAAATACTTTAGGCTCTTGTGGTCCATGAAGATTGTGCATTTCACCCCGTACAGGTAATGCCTCCAAATTCTTAAGGCGAAGACCACAGCTGCGAGCTCCAAATCATGCATGGGATAATTGACTTCGTGGGTTTTCAGCTGTTGGGACGCGTAGGCTATTACTCTCCCACGTTGCATTAACACACAACCCAGTCCCGAATTTGAGGCATCCGAATACACCACTAAGTCTTCACTCCCTCCGGGTAATGTCAAAATAGGAGCTTGAGTTAATCTTGCCTTTAACTCCTCAAAAGCATTTTCCTGTTCCCGACCCCACACAAACCTTACGTCCTTGCGAGTCAATTTGGTCAAAGGTGAGGCTATCTTTGAAAAGTCTTGAATGAATCTCCTGTAGTAGCCCCCCAATCCCAAGAAACTTCGAATCTCGGATGGCGTCTTTGGAGACTTCCATTGCATCACCGCCTCAACCTTCACCGGGTCCATCATAATTCCTTCAGAATTCACCACGTGACCCAAAAATTGAATCTCACGTACCCAAAAAGCACACTTAGAGAATTTCGCATAAAGCTTCTCCCTGCTAAGCGTCTCCAATACTTCACGTATGTGGTCGGCATGTTCTTCTTTGCTCTTTGAAAAAATCAGGATATCATCAATAAACACAATCACTGATTTATCTAACATCGGACGACACTCGATTCATCAAATCCATAAAGGCAGCTGGCACGTTAGTCAGACCGAAAGACATAACGAGGAACTCGTAGTGTCCATAATGCGTGCGAAAAGCTATCTAGGAATGTCTTGCTCCTTAACCTACAACTGATGGTAACTAGATCGGAGAACTATTCGTGAGAACCAGCTGGCACTTGGAGTTGGTCAACCAAGTCATCTATTCTTGGTAAGGGATATTGATTCTTTACTGTTAACTTCTTTAGCTCCTGGTAGTCTATGCACATCCTCATACTACCGTCTATCTTCTTAACAAACAAGACCGGAGCACCCCAAGGAGAGATACTCGGTTGAATGAAACCCTTGTCCAATAACTCCTGCAGTTGAACCATCAGCTCCTTCATCTTGGTTGGAGCTAATCGATATGGTGCCTTGGCAACGGGTTGAGCACCGGTTATCAAATCAATCTGAAACTCGATCTCACTGTCCGGTGGCACGCCTGGTAAATCTTCTGGGAACACGTGTGGAAAATCACACATAATTGGTACGTCGGAAAGTTGTGGTACTGACGCGTCCACATCGTTCACATAAGCCAGGTAGGCACTACATCCACGTTTCATGCACTTCTCGACCACCACCATCGAAATCACCTTCAGAACTATAGTAACTCGGTCACCGTAAATCGTTACCGAACTTCCATTGGGCGCTGTCAGTCGAATCATCTTTTTACGACACACGATGTTTGCCTCATAGGCTACTAACCAATCCATCCCCAGAACTACATCAAATCCGCCTAGGGGCTTCACAAATAGTTTATCAAAGAACCTATGGCCTTCTAACTCTATGCCACAATCCTCGATCATATCAGAAATTCTGGTAGACTTACCAATAGCAGTTTTTACATCAAATGGCTTATCAATTCTTCTACTACTAACAGGCAGCTTAGCACAGAAAGCAGCAGAAATGAAACTCCTACTAGCACCAGAATCAAACAATACAAAGGCACAAGTTTGGTTTACTAGAAACATACCCGACATGACATCAGGATCTACCCTGGCCTCCACTCGGGTCATTGTAAATGCTCTACCGCTTGCCCTCTGCCCTTCACTCTCTATCCTCTTCTTCGCCCCAAAACTCTCTGCCCTTGACTTCTTGCAATCCCTGCTCACATACCCCTCCTTGCCATAGTTATAGCACTTTATAGCCCCACATACCTTTGCCACGTCACCAGGCTTCCCACACTTGAAGCATACATTCGATCCCTATTTGCACTCACCAATGTGCTCCTTCCCACATTTGCCACACCTCTTCGTCCCCGAGCTTGATGATCCCACTCTTCAGTCATCCAGTTTCATCCTCTTATTATTTGGAGTGAAACCATCATGTCCGAACTGTTTCCCTTTCCAGTTCTTGTCACCACCACCCGTCTTCTTCACCTCCACCACCGACACCTCTCTCTCATCATAAAGCCTCCCAGCCAGATCCACTGCCAACCTAAAAGTGCTTGGTCAGGCAACAATCAGGTGCCTGCGGATATCAGCCGGCAATCCCTGCACATACCTCTTAATCTTCCTCAACACCGGCGTCACCTGATCCGGCACCAGCCTCGCCATTTCGTTAAACTTGGTGGTGTATTGCTGGTGGGTCATGGTTCCCGCCTCAAGCTTGTAGATGCTTCTTTAAAGATAAACATTTGTCTTTGTGTGTCTTTTACATTTTTGTCATAGTATAGGGACTTTTATATAAATATTGTTCATTGTGTATTGATAGTATAAGTAGTATAGATAAGGTATGTGTAGAGAGATACATATTCATCTAACGAATTGTAACTGTTTCTTTCTACACTTGTACTCTCTATGCATTCTATCAATGAAACTATGAATTTTTGTGATATGTTTGCTTAGATTTGATTACTTGTGTTTGTTTTGATTGAATTGTATCACAATATCATCACAGATCGATCCATTTTGAGCTCATCAAATGGTATCAGAGCTGTTGGTTAGTGATTTGAGTTTGTCTAACTGTCGAACTTTTGAATCACTTGAATCTGTGATTGATAAGCAATTCAATCAAATAATTGTTGATTTCAGTTGTGTTTCATTATTAGAAACATGAATTGAATCATAATTTTCAGTTCAATTCGTTCAAATTCAGTGAATTGTTCAAATCTGTGTTCGAACTTGTTCTTCATCAGTTGAACTGACTATCAAGCCAAAAAATCGATTTGTTGTTGTTATTTGATAAAATTGAAGTTAGAGGACTGTTATTGATCGAATTCCTACCTAATTGGAGGATTTTAGGTCAATTCATCAAGTTTTGAAGGATTTCAGAAGATCTGAGTTCGTTTGAATCTGTTGAAGTTGGCGCATTAGGTCAAAACACTACTGAAAATTGCCCAAGTGTTAGGCGCTTGACAACTGTTCAGGTGTTTTTGCACTATTAAGGCGTTTTTGGTTTAGGTGTTTTCCACTGTGAAGGAGTATTAAAATTGTGTGGACACTTTAGATTTTTTCAGAAACCAAGGAATTCTAAGCGCATTACAACTATTTAGGCGCTTTTGAACTGGCTGGGCGTTTTAACACCCGGACATCTAACAACTGTTTGGATGTTTCATAATTGTTCAGGCGCTTTACAAGTTTGGGCATTTCAGAATTTTTCTAAGGCAATCCCTTAGGCGTTTCAAAGTCAAAGTCAAAGAAAGTTTCACAACTGTTTGGGCGCTTCATCACTGTTTAGGCGCATCAACATCAACACTTAGACATTTTTCAGAAATTTTTCAAAAACTTAAAAATCCAAAAATATTTTCAATTTATTATTTTAATTCAAAAACTTAAAAAAATCAAAAACAAATCTTTTCCTAAAATACAAAATTTAAAATGGTAAAATCAGAAGACTCAGAGAACAAAGTTCCCAAGCTGAAGAATAGAGCAGATTTGAAGAATTGGTCACTGAGAGTAAAACATCACTTGAATTCTATTGATACTGATCTATGGAAATCAATAGAAAAAGGACTTCATATTCCTATAACTTCAGATGGTCTTGATAGAGGTTTTGTTTACACCAAAGAATCTCAGGAACCATATCCTGAAGATGGATTACAGGGTGATGATCTCAGGAAAGTTAAAAATGATATAAAAGCTTATTCTTTGATGTGCAAAGGACTGCCACTTGAAGTCCTTACAAGGCTTGATGGTTATCAGACGGGATACACACGTATAAGGCATTGAAAATAATATGTGAAGGTTGAAAGGAGATCCAGGATATGAAAAAGCAAAAGTTAAAGAGACAATTAGAACTTTTTGAACATTTATCTGGTGAAACAATAAATTAGATGATGAACAGATTTGTTCAACTAACTACTGAGATGTCAACTGCAGGCATCAAGAATGATTTAAAAGATCTTAACTTCAGGCTTCTTAATGCTCTTCCATCTTCATGGAAGCAAACAGTCACTCTGTTGAAGCATACTGAGAAATTCCCAATGGATCTTGATCTCTTGATTACTAAAATAGAATCGATCGAAATTGATGAAAGTTCTAGAAACAATGATAGAGCAGCTTCGATGTCATAATATAAATATGTTGCTTCTCCAGCAAGTACTGTGGAGAATGCATTCATGGCTAAGAATGAAACTTTACCAGAAGATGAGGGTGATCTATTTGTTGGCGCAGGTTTCTTCACTGATTCCACTTACACAAGTGCTCCTGCCTATACAACTCAGAATCAAACTCAATCTCCTCATATGCCTAAAAGTTCTAAATCTCAAGCAGAGACTCTATCTGCTAACTTTGCTAAAACTAGCAAAATTAACGATGTAATAAACATCCTATTACAGGATGAAGAGACTAAAACTGCTTTTACTGCATTTATGGCAAGCTTTCAAGCTTATCAAGGGAGTCATCTAACTCAACTTGATCATGTTTTGCAGGATTTATTTGAAATGGATCCAGACGATGTATAAGAAATGGATCTCAACTAGTAAATGGTTTTGATAGCTTACAGGACTCAGAAACACTCGTATGTCAACAGAAACTACAAGCCAAGTGCAAACAAGTCTGTTGGATTTGATAAGTCCAAATCTAGGTGTTTCAACTGTAACAACTATGGTCACTTCTCTAGAGAGTGCAAAGCTCCAAGGAATAAAGGAGGAAATGGCCAATCAAGCTCAAGTAATCGAAGGTTTCAGCAATCTCCACAGAAGACATTTCAGAAACCTTATCAAAGCCTACAAATGCCAGAATTGAAAGATGATTCTAGATCATCAGAGGAACCCAAGAAAGCTCTTGTTGTTAATATTAAAGATGGTTATGATTGGAGTGCATACGCTGAGCAATTTACTGCTGATTTAACCTCCAATTTATCTCTTGTTGCAGAAATACAACAAGAAGATTGGTCTGAATTTAATGATCCAAAAGATGATGGAAACTCTGAGAACGAGGAAGAGGATTATGACTAGAGTGACAAGTTTGATCCCAAGGAAGATTCGGAGGAAGTTGCTTTGATGGCAAAATCTGATCAACCAAAGGTTGAAAGCTCTAACTCTGAAACGTCTCCTCCTAAATATCCCAAACTACCATCAGAAGTAAGAGAAAAACTATGCACAAAATCTTGCTTTGAACACGTTGAATACTACAGAAATTACTCATATAAAATATGTGAAAAACTAAAGCAAGAGGAATCGCTGCATAATAAACTCAAAAATGATCACAAAGTGTCACATGAAAAGATCATTTCTTTACAAACTTCATGGAACAAAACTTTAAAAGAACTAGAAATAGTTTCAAAACAACTTGAAGAAATGACCAAGAACATAGAACAGGAGAAAATAGCACATGCTGCTACTCAAGTTGATCTTGCTAAAGTCAAAAGTTCCAAAACAATCCTGGAACAACTGGTAAGTGAAAGAAAAGATAAACAAAAAGCTGGATTAGGCTTCACTCACGAACCAATGCCTGAATCTATAACTAACACTTTGCCAGAAAACTTTAATACACACGATCACTCTCCTGAGAATAAGGCAAAACTCAAAGCTTTCCAAAACAAGAACAAGATTTATGATAATGAAGAAGAGAAAGCTAATGTAGAAATTTTTGAAGAAAAGGATACAGAAAAGATCAAAAATGGTCATCCGGTTAAAGTCAAATCTTATGAACCATGACCAAAAAGCAAGAAAATTTTTGTTCCAAAAGAATCTGTCTTGGAGGAAGTAATTACTAAACAAGATAAAGCTAAACAAGAAGAAGTAACATTAGAAGATTCTAACTCATATGGTCTAAATAATCCTGAATTTATTAAATGGCAAAAGGACCAGAAAAAGAAAGAAAATGAAAAAGAATTTTCCACTGAAGATGTTCAATCTCAAGTAAAATCAAGTTCCATAAAATCAAAGAACCAGAGAAGAAAAAAAAGGATAAATAAAGCTAAAAATGAACAAATAAAAATTCAGGAAAATCAGACTAAAGAAACAAACCAAGCAACAAAATTAAAGCCAATTACATTTGTATCTGCTGGTTTGTAGAATGTGAACTCCATTCAAGATGTTAAAGAAAATCCTAAGAACAAATTAACCTCTGATCTGAAAACGGGTTCAGATTTTAACACATCCACTGTAGCTAAAAGATTTGTATCTAAGGAAAACAAGAATGAAATTCTTGTTCAAAAACAAAAACTAATTGTGCAAAAGAAAAGTGATTTAAATCAAAAGCATAATTCTTCAAATAAAAAACAACAAATTAACTATTTGATAACTAAAAGTAACCAAGTTTCTAATGTTGCGTCAACGTCAAAGGTTAATAAGCAATTATTCAAGACTCCACAGAGGTATTGTAACATATGTGACATGTATAATCACAAAACGTCTGAATGTTTTTTTAACAAATATTGTCACATTTGCGATATGAGAAATCACTTAACTTCAGATTGTTATTTTAACAAATACTGTACTTACTGTGATGAGCAAACTCATAACACTAAAGATTGTTACTTTAGAAAGAATTCACAGAGGAGAGGATTTTCCACCTCAACAGTAAGCAAATGTTATGTTAATCCGCAATATAAAAGAAACCAAAATGTTGATTTTCAAATATTAACACACCAACCCTCCTTAGGTTTGAATACTTTCAAAAGAAATAATTCAGTGAGACCTAAACAATACTTCAATGATAATTTCATTCCAAGGTCAGTGAGAATTAATAATAAAAGTTTTGAAAATAAACGATTTTCAAACAATGGTCAGTCAAAAAGCATGAATTTTCCAAACAAGCATAATTTTATTACAAATAACAGAATTGGTAAATTCATAAAGAATAAACCTGATGTCAACAAACTTCACTTTAAACAATTTACTATTGTTGACAAGCTTGGAAAACCCAAGACCATTTCGGCTTGGGTAGATAGTTCAACTTAAATTGTTTTGTTTTGCAGGTACGCCGGAGAAGACCCATCAATTCTTGGTATGTGGATAGCGGGTGTAGCCGGCATATGACAGGCAATCACGCCTTATTACAAGATTTTAAGTTAAAAGATGGAACGCATGTCGCCTTTGGTGGTGATGCAGGAGGAAAAATAACCGGAGAAGGAACAGTATCCAACGGGATTATAAGCTTTGATAAAGTCAACTTCTATTCACAGTTGAACTTTAATTTGTTAAGCGTATCTCAAATTTGTGATAAATTCTACTCTGTACTTTTTGATGAGTCTTCCTATCTTGAAGCCAGGATTTCAGATAAGCAAGGATAGCGTGGTTGTTAAAGCTGTCAGAGACCGAGACATATACAAACTGGATATGTCTCAAGTGGACTCTTCTACAGAAACAACTTGTCTCTTTGCTAAAGCATCAAATGATGAAAGCAAGCTATGGCATAGACGTCTCGGACATTCCAACTTTAAGAATATGAACAAGCTTGTAGCAGGAAATCATGTTATTGGCCTTCCATCAAAGAAGTTTGCCACAACTGATTTATGCTAAGCATGTTTAAAAGGGAAACAACACAGAGCATCTTATAAGTCCAAGCTGTTAAACTCAAATTCCAAACCTCTTCAGTTGTTGCATATGGACCTTTTTGGACCAACCAACGTGAAGAGTATTGGAAGAAAATCTTACTGTTTAGTTATCATTGATGACTATACAAGATTTTCATGGGTTTTCTTTCTAAATGCTAAATCTGAAATAACTGAATTAATAAAAGAATTTACCATAAAAGTAGAAAATCAACTTGATCAAAAAGAAAAAAATTATTAGAAGTGATAATGGGATGGAATTCAAAAATCTAACTCTTGACATGTTTTGTGCAGAGAAAGAAATAGCTCATCAGTTCAGTGCTCCCAGAACTCCTCAACAAAACGGAGTTGCTGAAAGGAAGAACTGAACATTGATTGAAGCAGCACGATCCATGTTAGCTGATGCTAAAATTCCGATCACATTCTGGGATGAAGCAATATCAACTGCATGTTTTGTTCAGAACCGTTCATTAATTGTTAAAGACAAACTAAAAACCCCTTACGAGTTAATGTTTGGCAGGAAACCAAATATAGAGTTTCTTAAATCTTTTGGTTGTCCGGTTATGATTCTGAATTCAAGTGATTATTTAGGAAAATTTGAATCAAAATCTGATGATGGATTTTTCATTGGATATTCATCTGTTTCAAAGGCCTATCTAGTTTATAACTCTAGGACTAATGTTATAGTTGAAACATTCAATGTTAAATCTCTTGAAAACTCTTTTCCATCAGTGTCAAATGGTCCTGCATGGTTATTCGATTTAGATTCATTGTCAAACTCTTTTCAATCCAACTTGTTTAATCAATCTAACTTGCTTGTTTCTACAGGTGAAAAGAAAATTCCAGGAGATATCGGTTCATTCAGTGACGATTCGGAGTCTGACGATGCAGATTATTCAAGCCCAAACTATCCCTTCTTTTCTTTTGTTAGAGATTCTGTTTTTCAGTCTAATAATAAAGATCATCCAGTTTCAGAAAACCAAGATGTGGCACATCCAATTCCTAATGATGGTACATAAATTGTACAACCTGAGTCTGGAACATCATCTATTGGTGATGTAGTTATATCCGGTAATCTTGATTACTTTATCAACTCATCGACTCAAGTTCCCAATTTCAATCCACATTCTTCAAGCCTATTGCATCAGCTTTCCAACTTGAAACAAACCAATCTAGATGTTCATGTTCAAGGAGATGAGATTCCAACATCTCATATTCACAAGAACCATCCAACATCTCAGATTATTGGTCCTTTGAGTGAGAGAACGACAAGAAGTAAATCAGAACAAGCAAACGTCTGCCTATATACTTGCTATCTTTCTCAAATTTTTCTTAAAAACGTTTCCGAAGCGTTAAAGGACAACGGTTGGATCGAAGCTATGCAAGAAGAATTAATACAGTACCGCAAACAAGAAGTGTGGAATCTGGTGGATTTACCTGAAGGAGAAATTCTATAAGCACAAAATGGTTGTTTAGAAATAAAACTGATGATAGAGGTATTGTAATCCGAAATAAAGCAAGACTCGTTGCACAAGGATACACTCAAGAAGAAGGTATTGATTATGATGAAGTATTTTCTCCAGTTGCAAGACTTGAATCTATTCATGTCTTCCTGTCTTATGCCTCATTCATGAAATTTAAAGTGTATCAAATGGACGTAAAGGGTGCATTTTTGTATGGTTTATTACCGATGATGTGTACGTGAAGCAACCTCCAGGTTTTGAAGATGCTACATATCCACATCATGTGTACAAGCTCAGCAAAGCTTTATATGGTCTACACCAAGCCCCTAGAGTCTGGTATGAGACATTGTCACAGCATTGAATTCAACATGGATACACGCGAGGGAAAATCGATCCAACTTTATTCATAAGGAAGGATGCTGATGATCTTTTATGTGTACAAGTGTATGTTGATGATATCATATTTGGTTCTACAAGTCCAAAAATGTGCAATGAATTCGAAGAAATCATAAAATCTCGATTTCAGATGAGTTCTATGGGAGAGATTAATTTCTTTATTGGACTACAAATTAAGCAATCTGCAGATGGTATTTTTATCAACCAAGAGAAGTTCATCGATAAACTCTTGAAGAAATTTAAGCTGCAAGATTGTCAGTCAATTAGAACTCCAACTGATGTGAACACCAAGATTGAGCCTGATCCGAAAGGAAAATCAGTAGACCAAACATTATACAGATCGATGATTGGTTCTTTGATGTATCTTACTACATCTAGACCAGACATTATGTATGCTGTTTGTGTCTATGCTAGGTATCAATCAGACCCGAAAGAATCCCACTTAATTGCTGTCAAAAGAATATTCAGGTATCTCAAAGGTAAACCGGCTATAGGGCTATGGTATCCTTTACATGGGTATACTGATAGTGATTATGGTGGATGTTTTCAAGTTAGAAAATCAACAACAGGTGATTGTTAATTTTTAGGACCCAGATTAGTCTCATGGCAATACAAGAAACAAACAAATGTCTCTGTTTCTACTGAAGAAGCTGAGTACATTGCTGTTTCAGCAGGATGTTCTCAAATCCTTTGGTTACAAAACCAACTGCTGGATTACGGGTTCAACTTTCTTAAAACACCTATTTACATTGATAACACAGCTGCTATGTTCATTATAGCTAATCCTGTCCAACATTCTATAACAAAACATATCAAAATTCGATATCATTTTCTCAGAGATAACTCTGAAAAAGGTTTAATCATTTTGATTCAAATTGCTACTGAAAAACAGTTGGCCGACCTTTTTACTAAAGCCTTCTTACCAGGACGGTTTGAGTATTTGGTAAAGTCAATTGGTCTTATTAACCACATCTGAAAACTGGTTTTTGAGTCGTTTAGTTAATTGCATCTAATATGATCAGAACCCTCCCTGATATGAATAGAACATAGTTAGAGAACCTATCAAAGTTAATTTCCTGATTTTATTGTTGTGTGTGCATGTTCATTAGAAAAACAAAAACCAAATACAAAAATAGAAAATTGAAAAAAAAAAGATAAAAAATATAAAATTAAAAACAAAAATAGTGTTTTTCCTTATTAATTATATAGGAATGAATTGTTTTGTAATACATGAGAAATGATAGTACATTAGTATGATCAGTTACATACTTCGCTTACGATTCAAGTCTGACGTGATCAGATATGATGTGCAGGTAAGCTCATGCAATTAGACTGAAAAAGTAAATTCTTGTGATTAAACTAAATCACTCATGAATTCATGTATGTCTATCTTAGCACTAATGAGTAGTGTTGATTTCTCAAATTGATTGCTTGTTAAGACATAATCTCACACCTGATGGCGATATGAATAACCATTGAGCTCTAAATATGTAATGCATCTAACACTTCTCTGTTATGAGTCATCATAGACCTGAAGTGATGAGATATCCTTTGTTGTAAGTAATTATAGACCTGGATATACTCACTGATGTAACAAGATGCCAATGTGCACAAACATCAAATGAGATCTGGTTATAGTATATATCAGGTTAACAAGTTGAGAATAGTGACTTCTTGCATATTTTTATGAGAATTAACCACTCTAAGTCTAAGTGTGACTCACATAATGTCATATCTAATCATACCTTAAGAAATCCAAGAGTTGAAAAAGTAAGTGCTGCAGAAATATTGACTTGGAACACACTTAATCAGGATTTAATCACTGTCTGTGACTATCCATCATTTTTTTTTATTTCAATGTGCTGATCATTGCTAATATGATATCACTGCAGACATGATTCATTGTGAATATTAGGATTTTATTCTACTTTCATTTTGATTTTTGCATGTTTTCTGTGTGCAGGCAATTTAACAATGATTAGTGTGCTCTTCATGTGACAAAATTCAAAAACTTCTAAGTTTTATCAAACTTAAAAGTTTAGGGGGAGTAAAAAGAGCTAAAACTGATTGTCAAGTTTCTAGATATGTAAAATCATGAAAAATCAAAATCTAATGTTTTGGATGGAAAGAATTATGCTATATATGTTTAAGCATGTGTGTGTAACAAATGTAAAAATGAATCTGAAAAACATTTTTAATGGAAAAGCTTCTTGCAAAAGTTAAATGAGATTGTTTGTTAAAATTAGAGACTAAAATGAAGGGAAATTATTTAAAAAAAAAAATTAAATAAAAAATAAAAAGGTCAAAAATAAAAATTAAAAAAATTTAAAAGTTAATTGTTCAAAATTAAGGGTATATTGTGAACATTTTGGGTGAAAGTCAAAATTTGACTAATTAAAGTCAAAATTTGATTAACTGTTTTAATATTAATATGTGAATAGTGCTAATATGTCTAAACAGTGTACAGGTAGAAGATCTGAAAATTACAAGTGTTGGGGAAACATGGAAGTCATCTCATGCGCCTAAACAGTGTTCATAAGTCCAGAATTAGGAGCATGATTATTTTTCAAGATTTGTACAAGTGTTGGACGTTTCAGACAACCTAATGCGTCTAAACAGTTGTCATAAGTCTGAAATGTGGTTAAGTGTTGGGTGTTTTATCATTCCCATACGCCTAAATAGTTCCCATGCTTCCAGGTGTAAACAAGTGTCAAGTATTGGGCGTTTCAGCTAAGCTCATGCGCCTGAACAGTGCGAAAGCACCTACATAGTGCTTATGCGTCTGAACAGTGCTCATGCGCCTAAGCCCATGCACACAAATAGTGCTCATGCGCCTGAGTCCATGCGCACAAACAATGCTCATGCGCCTAATATTTTTCACTTAGTATATAAACCACACTTAATGATTTTAGATTTTTCATTCTCAAAAACCCCTGAACTCTCAAAACCCAGCCTCTCGATATACCACTGATTTACTTCGATTGATTTTTGATCTTGTTTTGCATTATATAGTGGTATTATCCAATTCTAAATGTAAGTTGATGATCAAGATTACAGAAATTTCAGTTAACAGGTTGTTTGATTTGGGCGTATTAGACCTATTCGGGCACACGAACCCTAGTCTAATGAATCTGTTAAGATTATGAATGAAATGAGTATAATGAATTGAAATTGATGATTAAATGTTAATACAAACATGATTTCAATCTCATTGATGCATTAAAATCTGTTTTTTCATCAAAGTTGATTATTAGATGAATCTTCATCGACTGAGGAAGAAGATGAACAGTCATTCAACATTTTTTTTAAATAAAAATGAAAATTGAATAAAAATTCACATTTAAATTTGTTTTAAAATAAAAATTGAGAATTAATATGTTAATCATAATGAAACTAAACTTGAAATAATTTCTGATTTTGAACAGAATGTTCAATTCATAGAAATTTCAAGTGCAAGTTGGTAAAAATGGTTAAAATACACAAATTCTTAAAAAGTCAATAAACTTTCATTGAGTTAATTTTCAACATTCAAAAGTCTAAATTTCTTATTCATTTTACAGATGGCTGATTTAAAGTTTGAGCCGAAACACAACGTTGCTGCGCTATTAAACGAGGATATTCAAAATGTTGTAGGATACGAAGATATGATTAGATTTCTATTACGGACAAAGTATGTATATGCCATGTGCTACCAACCGGCTATCTATGCTCGTCTGATTAAGAATATGTTGATGCTGATGATCATGGAGTTAAGTGGTCCGAGGCTTTGTAACGAATTTTAGAATGATTGAAGTCTCTGAAGACTCAATTAGACAAGCCTTAAGGTTAGGACCTAATGATCCAGAAGATTTATCTGAGCTAACGTTTGATGAATGTAGACAAACATTCATGGAAATGGGACACCCTAACCATTTTCTTAAGAAACAATTCTTTTGTGCTCGTGTGTATAACCATTGGAAGCTTATATGCTACATTTTCCAACATTGCATGTCAAAACAAAGTGCGGGATGGAATTCTTTCCTGTTGACATTGCATCACCCATTGTAGCACTCACTACAAATAGACGATTCAATATGTCAAGTGGATTCTAAATGGTTTTATCTTTAATCTTGAAAAGGGAATAGGAACAAGTATCTCATGTATCCTAGATTTCTTTAGATGATCACAAATGAAGAGTATCCAGATATACGTGTGTATGGTATGAGTGGTGAAACTATGATGCTAGAGCATATGTCTGATGTATCTTATAAGAGATTGGCAATGGTTACTGGAGTTCAGAATGTTCTATTATTTGATTATATTCTTAATGTAGCTAATGATGAAGTGGATATCACTATTGATCATTATCATTTAACTGAGGACGAGCCTATTGACCTAGTTGATTTGATTGAGGAAGTTCCAGCTGAAGAGGATGAAGAAGATGATGATGAAAATGAAAACATTGATGATGAAGAAGATAGTTCTAGCTCATCTAAGTTAGATGATGATGATGGTGGTCATGATAGTGATGGAATAGGAATAGATCATGATGATGTAGATGAAACTGAGCAAGTTATTGAAGAAATTCATGAAGAAATTGATGAAGATGTACAAGAAATTGAACAAACTACTGAAGAAATTCATGATAAGGATACTGAAGAAATTAATCAAGGTGAAGAACAATCTATTGCAGAAATTGCAAGTATGATTGAAGAAACGGTAGAGCATAATGATCAGTTTGCATTAACTGAAGAAGAAAATTTACAAAAGAAGATTGATGAGTTAAATGAAGAAAAGTTGAATCAATTAAAGATAATTGATGAGCTGAAAGCTGTCAATGAAAGTTTGATTGAAGAAATGAAAGAGAAAGACAAGTTAATTGATGAGTTAAGAAAAAGTCGAGATGAAAATATGAAGACATTTGAGGTGATGATGACAGATTTTGATTCAATGAAAGAAAGATTAAAGAAAGTAAATGAAGAAAATGAAGCATGAATGAAGAATTAGAAAAGTTGAAAGAAAAACACAAGTCTCCATCTCCTGAAGTGATGATTATTTCTGAAGTTACTCCTATTGATGTTGAAAGAATACATGTTTTAGATAAAGGAAAGAGGAAATTAGATGATATTGATGTTTTAGTTTTACCTGAATCATCATCTAAAATTCAAAAGGTGAATGTTGAGGAAAAAGAATCTGATGTTCAAGAGTATCGGAGCTCTAGATGATATAGAGTCTGAGCTTGATGATAATTGGTACAACGAAGTGCTAGATGATGAAGATATCCAAGATGCTAATGTACATAAACATTATTCTACAATTGATGTAAGTCATGATGATGTACCTATTGATGTTGAAGAAAAATACAATTATTTGGTGAAGATGAAATATAATCGTGTGTTTCTTGATGGTTTGACTGTTTCTCAAATTCATGAAGAATATGAAAAATGTGTTACAGCTGAATCCATTGCTCCTGTTGATCCAAAAAAAATTGTAGTTGAACATGGAGAATGGAAAAAGCTACAAGAAAGCATTAACATTGAAGAATTGTCTACATCTGAGTTGCATCATCCTAACCCTGATGATATGAGCATTACTGCACTCAGAATGTGGTTACAGTCATGTAATTATCCACGAAAGAGATTGAATAGATTGCAAGGTGAATCATTAAGGAACTTATTAAGAAAGTTTCCAAGAAACTGAAAGACAAACAAACAAGATGATAGTGCTGGATATGGATAATCCTCAATACTTGGAGATAACAAAGAGGACGAGGATTTTGAAGCCTCAAGAGATCAAAGGTATGGAAAAGAAAAGTTCTGCTTAAGAGAGAAGAAGAGAATTGATGAAGATGTTTCCAGAAATAGAATGACAAGGATATCAAGTATCAATGGAACAGAAGCAATTATGAAACAAAGCTCGATCCGCTGGTGACCTTGTGCGTAATGTATTACAGAAAGGACAATCTATTTCAGATTTGTTGAATGCTATGATTGTTCCTGATACCACTAAGGAGGTCAAGATCGTAGCTTGGAAGTATGATGAAGTGTTTGATGCATTCTTGATTAAAAGAGTCAATGCAATTTGTGATGTTTTTCACTTCTTTTCAAGTATTATTAAGCTACCAGTTCAAGACTTGAAAGAATTAGACAGATTGCCTTTGATCAACCATTCAAAAGCTAAACATGGAGAATTATTTGTTAAGTTACTTCACAGAGGGATAAACAGAATGAGTTCATTCTTACAAATAAGGTGTGATCAAGAAGATAAGCAATATTTTTAATCATTAAAGAAGAAGAGAAAAGAAGTTGATAAAGATGTTGGTGAAGAGAAGTTTTGGATGCTTTCAGTGATGAGTACTTTGAGAAAGTCATAAATCCTAGAATAAAAGTGATAGATGGATCTCAACAATCAAAACCGATTCTAAGATGGTTTTATAATTCTGAGACGTATGAATTGAAGTTGGTCAGAAATGTGAATGATTGGGATAAAGATATGATTACATTGTTTGGTGTGTTTGAACTTAAGCTACTTCATCCTAGTTACATTTCTTTCTTATCAATTCAAAAGTTTGAGAAAGTGAGTCCAGAAACTGCTGAGAATGACAAAAAGTATTTTATGTCTATAATTAAGGTGATGAATGCAGCAATGGAAAGGATATCATTGAGGAAAGCATTAGCATATCTAGTAAAGGTGTTTTGGAGATACATTGTAAAGATAGTTCTAATCCAATCGAATGCTATGCAAATGTGGATATAGCAGGGCTTTCAAGCAAACATTGGAATTAATGAACTCCATGGAAATTAAAACAAATGAGGCGAAGCCAGAACAAGGAATTCTTGCTGAGAAGTTTAAAGCAGCTATTATAAAGGCTCTAAGGGAGCAAGAGATTCACAAGGGGAAACCAGTTTTCAAAATAAGGAAGAACCAGAAGACTTCTTTGCCTTGTGAAGACTGAAGATCAAAGCTAGAGATAGAGAAGTATATTGAAGGAAGAGATAAAGAAGAAGACTGAGTTAAAGAATGAAGATCAAAGAAGATTGAAGATAAAGACTGAAGAAAGAAGACTGAAGAAAGAAGATCAAAGATTAAAGAAAGAGATTTAAAGACTGAAGATTTTGAAGACTGAAGACATGTAAATCTTAGGGGGAGTATTGTAGATGCTTCTTTAAAGATTAACATTTGTCTTTGTGTGTCTTTACATTTTGTCATAGTATAAGGACTTTTATGTAAATATTGTTCCTTGTATATGATAGTATAAATAGTATAGATAAGGTATGTGTAGAGAGATAGATATTCATCTAACGAATTGTAACTGTTTTCTTTCTACACTTATACTCTCTATGCATTCTATCAATGAAACTATGAATTTTTGTGATATGTTTGCTTAGATTTGATTACTTGTGTTTGTTCTGATTGACTTGTATCACAATATCATCACAGATCGATCCATTTTGAGCTTATCAAATTGTAGGAACTCTCTCTACCTTGTCTAGTTCCCTGTGAGGACATAATTCCTCAACAACCAACTTCTTCAAATCTCCTCATCTCATCCTCCCGATGGCCCTACTGCCCTCGGCTTGGACAATATTGTCCCACCAAAATAAAGCCGAGTCAATGAATGAGTGAGTGGAAAATTTCACTTTCTGGTCCTCCCTGCACTCACTAATATTTAACACTGCCACCATCTCTCTAACCTTCCTCTCATCCTACCTTACAGCCCAGATGCCCGTTGGAATGCCCTGTAGCTGCAGCGTTACCATTGCCATCAAAAGTAGGGGGTTTACACCATTAGAATGCCCTGTAGCTGCATCCCCTCATGGTTTCCCGCACCTCTACCCCTTTTTCATCACTGGAGGCTCCCCTTTCAGCATGCATCTCCTCCTCATCATGATCTCCCTTATTCTCCCTTATCCCAGCAGCAACCCTTCTCTCTTCCTCCTTTTCCTTCCTCTTATCCTCCCTTACAACTCGGATCACGTCAGTCACGATAGATGGTAGGATCGTCTGCATGATTTGGTGAACCTCCTCCACCCTGCCTCTTTGTCACACCCTCGCTAAAGCAGAAACACGAGAATGCAACGGACGTGATCGTCATAACACATTGGGGGTTTAAGAGAATATCTACAGGTATTCTCCATACATGGGTCATGACGTCACTCGACACATAGGAACACATGTCAAGTATAGTCAATACCAAAACGTCACACCATTAATCCAGAAGTAAACCAAAGTCCCATATGGGAACAAACCAACACAATCACCAAATTCAATCCAATAAAATTACAATTCATGAAATCAAACAATTCATAACATGTCCAAAAATCTCTTGAAATGTCTAATGCTCCTAGAGGAGCGGTCTCGTCTACGTCCAAAGCCAAACACCTAGACATTATTACCTGAAAAGACATGCTCTAAAAAGTCAACATATGTTAGTGAGTTCACAGGTTTAGAAATACAATATTTTGCCATGCATAATATGTATAGAAAATTGTATGTGAAAGAGATACATAGCAGTCAAGATATCAACTTAAGTTCTAGCAAAACCCAAGTCCAAGACCTTTCCAAGTTCACACATCCGGATTATATTCACCCAAGGGCAAGCCCCAGCCAAGTCGGTCTGACTAGTACACCGACAACATGGGTGGGGGTTGTCAGCCCGTTAGTACTAACAATACTTCTCCATGACGTCCAAGTCAACAAGTCCAAGAACAAGCACAAGCACAAGCACAGTACACACTCATGAATGAATACCTAGATTCAAAACATGACCCAACCACATACAATGTCCAAAATAATCTTAAGACACGGCATAGTCCATAACCATGAGCATGCTTTTTCCCCAAGTAAAATACATAAAAAGGAGCCATGAAACTCACCTTGAAATGTCACAGTTCAAATCCCACAACACGCAGAGTAAGCTCTAAAAATATATAATACACAAAAGGATTAATATATCACTAAATATAGATGGCTTATATGGGTGTAATCCTTTTAGTCCAGCCTTACGCTAATCAAGGTTTTCCATCGTCCCACTTATTAAATTAATTCTTTTGTAAAGAGCATTAAATAATTTTATATGCAAAACTTGTCTTAATTTAGATTATTTAGTCGGATGAAACCCTTGTCTAGCATCTCCTGGAGCTGACTAGACAGTTCTTGCATTTCTGATGGGGCTAGTCGATAAGGAGCCTTAGCCACGGGCACTGCGTCCGGTATCAAATCGATTCGAAAATCTACCTGTCTTGGTGGTGGCAATCCTGTCAAATCGTCCGGAAACACCTCTAGAAAATCCTCATAATAGGTATGTCTTCGATCTTCAATTCCACCACTTTCTACTCATTATAAATTCTTCTTCACTTCCGGCTTCTCCCATTTACTTCAAGTGTCTTGCTACATGGTAAGGGTATGCGCACAATCTTTTTGTTACAAATGATTTTTGGCCCTATTCTCAGTTAACCAGTCCATACCCACCACAACGTCAAAACTTCCAAGCCCAAAAGTATAAGATCTATTCTAAAAGCATGATCGTCCAAAGTTAAGGTACAGTTCCCATATTATATCCCTAGTCTCTACTAGGCTACCGTTGGCCAATTCTACTACATAGCTTGATACCATACAACTAGGGGTTATATCTATTATTTCACAAACTCGAATGATACTAAACTATTATCGGCAACCCGTATTAAATAAAATTGTAGCATAATGTTCATTTAAAGTAAACGTACCTGTCACCACTTGTGGTTCCTGGCGAGCGTCATTGGCACCGATTACAACGCCCTTCCACGAGCCGGGTTACCATTGTTACCTTGTCTAGAATTTTCGCAAATCGTTAATGCTTGATTTTGGTTGTGGTTTCTTGCATTCGGGTTGTCCATCCGTCCTGGTGCTCTGTTTAACTTTGGACAAGTATTACGGTAATGGTCTTGGCTCCCGCACTCGAAACACCCTCGTGGTGCCCCCGCTGGTCTAACCGCATTGTCCAGCACTGCCGGATTCACGAGTGTCCTGCAATACTTAGCTAAGTGCCCGACTTGCTGGCAAACATAGCACACAGGACACGACACTGTAACTGGGTGATGCAAGCCGCACTTGATGTACTTTGGATGAGAACCAACATAATCCTTCTTTGAAGGCGCCGCAGCCACATATTCCTTCACCACCTTTGTTTCTTATCCACTTTACTATTGATCGATCTGCTTGACTCCCCAACATCCTTTTGCTTTTCTTCAGTCTTTCCCAAAACTCCAGTTCGCACCATTTCATTAGTCAAAGTGCCTACTTTCAAAATTGCACTTTGTATGGTTGGGGGTGTCGCAGCCATCACCATACCACGAATTTGTGGTACCAAACCCCAGATGTACCGCTCGATCCTCTTCGACTCGAGTGTACCAAGTGTGGCACCAGTTTTCCCAATTCATGAAACTGGCGATATAAGCAGCATGACCCGACCCTACCATCGAATGGTTCTAGAACTCGTGTTCCAACTTTTGCATCTCATTCATAGGGCAATACTCCTCAGTTGCCAACACCTTAAATTCGGCCCATGTCATGGCCACAACTGCCTCTCTACCTCGAGCCTGAACTTGGGTGTTCCACCATGTCAATGCCTTTCCTACCAATGAACACATCGCATACTTCACCTTCTGATTCTCAGCGTAGTTACTGATATGCATCACAGTTTCCATCTTCTCGATCCAACGGGTCAAAGCGATAGCTCCACCCTTTCCTTCAAACTCCTTTGGTTTACAAGTTATGAACTCCTTGTAGGTACATCAAACCCTACCCCTAGTACCATTTCCCATAACATTCCCGTTCCCACCCATCTCCAGCTCCATCCACACCTCGCTGCCATTCGCTCCTTCTTCACCTCCATGATTGCCATTGTCCCCTCATTCCATTATCGTTCCTGTTTACTCCGCCATACCGCCCCCATTGTTCAAGATTTGTTACTCACTTGCGTAAAAATAGTAGGAATTAGCTCAGCTAGCTGTTGAGCAATAATAGCAGCGATATCTAGGTACCAGCCCATTATTTCATTGTTCTGTCCACCTTGACCTCTTCCACCTATGACCCCACCACGGCCACCAGCACCCTACCACATCCTCATCCCCTAGGGGCTTCACCTCCATGGGCCGAGCTGCGGGTAACTCTCCTTGGCGGCATGTTCTATACATAAGACAGCCCATAAACAGTTATAATCCACAATCGCATTAATAATAAGGCTACAAATTATTTTAGAAAATAGGCAGTCATATTGTAACACTTAATTGTCAACTCAGCATCCAAATCCATAATAAAATAACTTAAATAATAGCAAACCGTAATTTTCGTAACACTCCAATATCCAAAACCCAAAGTCAAAATACTAATCCCAATAATCTCCAGTCAAAGGTACTAAAAAAGAAATATCATAAAAGGCTAATCAGCAGTAGCATGGAGTGTCCTCAGTTCAATCCTTCTTTTCACCCCACGAGCAAGCAGTGATGAGTCCTCCTGTCATACGACACGCAAACTCTCTCTTGCTCTTTAGGGCTGGAGGGGCAGGTAAATTGCCACCATCGTCATGAATAGTCGGTGGGTGCATAGCCAACCTCCTGTGTTGGTCCTACACGGCTCTCCCGTGTTGATCCATGAATGTCTCTAACATCCCTTGAATGAGGGAGTGGGTTCCTCACAGCATATGCTCTCCAGGGTGCTCCAAACCATATGGCCTAAAGCATCCCGTCATAGACCTCCTCAACGGTCTACGTCCACGCATCGCTACTGCTTGCTTCACCAGCTTCGGCGGGCCAGGTGACGCCTCTTCATTCTTTGAATCAGATGAAATATCAATAATAGAAGGGGGAACGAAATGAGTACGAGAAGTCATGGCCTAAAAGAAAACATAGATACTTTTCTCAAAAGAACAAGTAAAAGAAGGAGCAACAAGACAACCCAAAATCAAACAATTAACACAAATATTCCCATGTATAATGTACACATAATCCTATTATGCATACTACATGCAGGTACATAGGTTATAGTCTAGGTCAAATAATCCACCTAATTCTCTATAACCAATGGCTCTGATACCAATCTGTCACACCCTCGCTAAAGCAGAAACACGAGAATACGACGGACGGGATCGTCATAACACATTGGGGGTTTAAGAGAATATCTACAGGTATTCTCCGTACATGGGTCATGACGTCACCCGACACATAGAAACACATGTCAAGTATAGTCAATACCAAAACGTCACACCATTAATGCAAAAGTAAACCAAAGTCCCATATGGGAACAAACCAACACAATCACCAAAACAATACCAAATTCAAATCCAATAAAATTACAATTCATAAAATCAAACAATTCATAACTTGTCCCAAAAATCTCTTGAAATGTCTAATGCTCCTAGAGGAGCGGTCTCATCTACGTCCACAGCCAAACACCTAGACTTCATTACCTGAAAAGACATGCTCTAAAAAGTCAACATATGTTGGTGAGTTCACAGGTTTAAAAATACCATATTTTGCCGTGCATAATATGTATAGAAAATTGTATGTGAAAGAGATACATAGCAGTCAAGATATTAACATAAGTTTTAGCATAACCCAAGTCCAAGACCATTCCAAGTTCACACCTCCGGATTATATTCACCCAAGGGCAATCCCCGGCCAAGTCGGTCTCGACTAGTATACCGACAACATGGGTGGGGGTGTCAGCCCGTTAGTACTAACAATACATCTCCATGACGTCCAAGTTAACAAGTCTAAGAATAAGAACAAGCACAAGCACAGTACACACTCATAACTGAATACCTGGACTCAAACCATGACCCAACCACATACAATGTCCCAAAATAATTCTTAAGACACGGCATAGTCCAAAACCATGAGCATGCTTTTCCCCCAAGTAAAATACATTAAAGAGGGTCCGTGAAACTCACCTTGAAATGTCACAGTTCAAATCCCACAACACGCAGAGTAAGCTCTAAAAATATATAATACACAAAAGGATTAATATATCACCAAATATAGATGGCTTATATGGGTGTAATCCTTTTAGTCCAGCCCTTAACGCTAATCAAGGTTTTCCATCGTCCCACTTATTAATTAATTCTTTTGTAAATAGCTTTAAATAAATTTTATATGCAAAACTTGTCTTAATTTAGATTATTTAGTCCCAACCCTTACTTTTAAGTTTTAACGAGATAATTCAGCATACATATCTGATTTGGCATCAGTCTTGTATAGACTGTTTGGAGATCGAAATGATAACGAATCATTGCATAAAAAGTGTCGTTTGAAAGAAGAGATTTTAAATTAAACTTCAGAAAAAGAATCATGTTTGTTTGACAAAATATGAGGAAGTTATGAAACGAGGAATACAGACTAATCTGCTGCCAAGATTTGTCAGTTTTGACCTTCTGTTTTGTTTGCTACGTTTGGAGGACCAAACGATGTCGAAACGACACGAGACCACTTGGATTAGTTAGAGGGATTAATAGGCTTAAATTGTAGACCCAGATTTTGCGCCAATTGGGCATATTTCGACCAAGTTATCACACGAACAAGATGACCCATTTTTCTGACAGCAAGCTGCCCTGATTGTTAGTTTCGTTCCCTTGCGTCTCAAGTCCCAATATGCGCCCGTTAACAACCCAAATATGTAAAATGCTTTCATTCCAGTTTCAAGTTTCAAGAAATTCAATTAACTACTTAGTTTATAAAATTTTCCAGTCCCAAACAGTTGTTAGTTTCTTAGTCTCCCGGTTTTCAACTTTAAGTGATAGTTTCATTGTTTCAATTTGTTCAACACATCAATTCTTTCAAGGAACAAATTTAATTATTTCAAAACGTTTTATAGGTCCAAAATTTCGATTAAGGGCAGGTCATCCAAGATTACATCCCAATCTTTTAGATTCGATTAACCATACAAGACCAAGAATTAGGGTTTTTACCAAGTGACGAACCCGACAATCGTAACGCTTAGATCTTCATGATCTAGCACCAAAAACCAAGAATGAGGGATCATTAAATGAATATATTGAATATAGATGATGAGTATCATCGATTTTAGAGTGAAACTGGCATTAGACTTCATCAAAAACGAATTTTGCTTACCGTAGCTTTGAAGACGAATGTATATTGCTTGGTTTAAAGCTCTTGAATGATTTGATTGTCAAAATCGATGGATGCACAAAGGATTTCAGTGTTTTTCAATGGCCAAGAGGGGAAGAAGAGAGAATTTGGAGAAGGAGATGGCTAGGGTTTCCAACGAAATTCTACAATTGAAAGAATGAGGCCAAGGCAAGGGGAATACCCCCTTAATCCTCTTGCGGCCGCAACAAGGAGGAAAGAAGGGCCTTCAGGCTCTTGGCCCGTCTCGTGTAACCCATCATGTCTCGAACCGCGCGTCATCTAATTTTTACGTCTTCAAATTTCGCGCGCAATAACGGTTCCAAAGAACTATCACATGCCCTAGGATTTGGATAAATTATATTTTTAGAACCAATTTAAGTTGTTTTAACAGGCTTTTGGCAAAGCCCATGGATGTAAGGTTAATTGGTTTATGGTAAAGCTTCGTGTTTTACATTTTTGAAAACCCTTGATTGGGCTCAATACATAGAACCTCATACGATGATAAGCCCACTAGTCACATAATGATATAGGCTCCAGGCCCTTCATAAAAACATAGGCCCATTAGACCAAAATTTGGCCCAACAAGAAAAGAACCATAAATCAAGACCAAGCCCAAATAAAGACGAAAGTCAAAGTCAAAAGTAAAAATTCAAACTAATGCCAAAGTCAACGTACCTATTTTGGTGACAGATGTCACACTCTTTCATTGAGGCCCTCAGGTTGGCACTCTCATCACCGACCTCCGGGTGATGAAGCCCCACTCACAAGGAGCCGTCTCTGTAGTCCTTGCCTTGTTCTTTGCAGCCGTGGTCTACCAGCATGACCACCCCGTGCTCCACCTCTAAAAGCCTTAGATGATCTACCTCCAGCCATCCTCTAATCACTATAAGATTCAAACACCAACACTATCATTCAAGGTAATATCTCAGTTCATGTTAAGTATAGTAAGTCCCTAATTACAGTGACCAGTTATGATTAGCCACTTACTTTACTCTTCATCCCCCAAGCATTCCTATCCTGACTACATTAGTATTCAAATCTACTAAAGGCACATAAATCAAATAGCACACGCATATAATACCGGTTAACATTAAGAAAAGAATTACCTGATGGCACGTAGCTACTCGGGCTGGCATCCCTCCATTTGTCCCATTCTCAGTTTAAGTTTAGGTTTTGAAATATTTACCTGTTTCTCTTAAACTTTGGCTCTGATACCAACTTGTAAGGCCATGTTCCCGGAGGCCTCACAGTTGGTCGTTCATAGCATTATTACATTAAACAACGTACATTTCATAAAATATTGCAGCGGAATTAAGTTAATAAAAACCATTCATTCTATTAATAATTACCTTTGTTAAGCAATACTTCATTGTTTCTTGAATTACAAAAGACCATGATTAATTGCATTAGAAAACAACAATATCATTAAAGATGAATGGATGTCAGTCTTGCCCCGATGAGTAGCTTCCCCCGCGTGCCACCCTCAGCAACATTTACCTGCCAACTGAAAATGCATAAAAGTCAGCGTTGCTGAGTGAGTTCTAGTTTTAAAACGTTTAAATTACCTTGTAAGATTTATATATGAAAATATCATTTTCAATAAATACTTCCTTTACTTTCGCACGTAAGCATTCATCATACATACATCAAGGTATAAACTTAATTATCTTTCATTAACTCACATATTCGTTCATTTCGTACATTTTCATTATCTTTCACTATTTCTAGATCCTGTCATAACGTTACCCCCATCATTGGCACAAATCTACCTCATTCTAGGGGTTAAGTGACAAGGACCCCGTTTCGTACGTATGGATCAAGCACCAAGACTAATCCCCCTGTGTGTGAACCCTTATGGGTTAGCCAAGATCGCGTGCTATAGTACACACAGTTGAGCTAGCAACTCTCAATGAGTTGTGAACCTCCTTCATCATTTGCTTGCAAGACTTTTCATTCATTTCTTATGTTCTCTTCTTTATTAACATTAATCTTTCACTTTCTTTACGATAATACTTTATGCATACGAATATATACACACCACGTAAAGTCACATTATACATAGTATAAGGCATCAATAAGAGCCTACAACAGACATGAACCAGCAAAACATTCCAGAACTTACCCGTTACATTCTACTTCCCAAGCTTCAGAAAAATCCTAAGTCCTTAGACAAATGCGGATGAATAGTGACTAATGCGGATGAACAATAACTAATGCGGATGAACAATAACTAATGCGGATGAAAGTCTTTAGAGATTATTCCAAGTGTCCAACTAAATGCTGGTAGAACAAATGCGAATGACTGAAACAATGCGCATGAACACTGTAGCAAATGCGCATGAACAAAAGAAATGCGGAAGAACACTTGGGCGCATGAGCAACTACAAATGTGGATGAACATACAACAAATGCGCATGAGCAAAGTACTTTAAGTGTATGTTCAGCTCTTAAATGTGGATGAACTAACCGACCTGCAAAAGCACTTATGCAATCATTCAGTCCCCAATCCTTGATCTAACACATCCTTATCATAGATCTAACATGCTTAACATCTAGAGCAGGCATACAACCACGAAAACACCAAGAATTCCTAACCAGTCATGCTTAACCATCTGTTCGAAGCTTATACTCAACATCCTAAGCATCAACAACACATAAACCACCATAAAGCACAAACATAATCACCCACATATATATGGTAAAGCATAAAATAGTTGCAAAGCCTTTTAAACATGCATTATCAGCCCCAAGAAGTTTAAAACACATAAAAGCTGGGGTTTAGAACTCACCTAGTGCAGCAAACAAGCAAAGCTCCTCTAAACTTGTGTGCACAAGAGTTCAAACACCTAAACAAGCAAAAACAACAACCGAACACATAAAACACATATAAATCGTCCTAAGGTCGAAAACCCCACAAACCGAACCAAAAATACAAAGAACACTCACCACAAGCGAGAATCAGCCTCTTCTCCTTGAAACCGAGAGAAATCGAATTCAGCTTCTTTTCTTCCTTTGTTTTTTCGAACAACAGAAGCAGTAGGAAGATATGGGCGACCATGCCTTTTAAAAAGTGATATTTTGACTTTTGTATCATTTAGACTTAGCACCCCTCAACTTTGGTTCCTTCTTCATTCTTTCTAGATGCTTTTCTTTTTCTTTTATTTGACCGAAGTTTCGGGTGTTACATTTGAATCTTGGATGAAAGTAGTGTTGGTTTGTGATGATGAAACCCCTTTTGGGTTTTTAGATCTATTGGTATTGTGTGGAGCGGTGGATTTTACTCTGGTTGTTGTTCCGCCTCACAATCATGTTTGAAGTGGAGCTGGTGGCCGTGATTTCCTTCTCATACCCTTTGGGTTTTTTACATCTGTCAATGATGATGAGCATTAGCTCGTGTGAGACTGTTATTTATTCAGTTTCACATGTTGTGTCTTGCTATTTCTGTGTGTCGATGATGATGAACCATTGTTCATATGAGACTTTCGACTTTTTGGTACCTTAAAGGCTATGATTTTTCACCAAGAATTTTGTTAGTTGCCACGGCTTGGCAAATGTTTACGGCATGCAGCCGCAATCGAGCATCACTTCTGAGCATTTGCATGGGTACTACTACATGTTCACAGTTATTTTATGTCTTTTTGATGTTATGTTGTTTACAGTGGATGTACTCTGTCTTTGTTGCTTCTATTATCATGTGAATACTGATGCGTCGATGATGATGAGGTTAAGTTCATCTGAGTCATTTTGAGTGTTTCATGTTAAAATGTATATGGCTATGATGAAATGTCTGAGCCCTGGTTCGAACACCGCCGCGATGCGCGGTAAGAAACCAACTAGTATATTAAAAAACAAAGTTGTTTTTTAATATATATTATAATTTCAACATTAATAAGTTCTTAATATTTTTAATTTTTCTCGCTTCGTGCATTTTGCCTAACTCTCTAAACTTTTATACAAACATATTAATTAGTTGTTTCATTTAATTATAGAGTTAAATGCTTTTCTAGTCACTGATTTTGTGTCATTTTTGTGATTTCAGTATTTATGTTTGATGAATTATTAATAAAATAAAAGGGAAACAATAAAGACACAAATTGAAAAAGAATCCACATACGTGGACACAGGGCAAAACCAAGTAAGAACAAAAAAAAACAGACCGGTGCAAAAGACGTATGAAACCAGTTTTGAAAACGAGTTAAACAATAGAGAAATTGAAAAACTAACCAACAAACTAGACAAACAACTTGCTATACAGTCTAACTATAAATTAAACAACCATACTTAAACAGAGATTATAATCATTCTTAAATTATCATTAGTGGTTTTGAACAGGAATAAAGGATCGTGCTGAAGAAAAAGAAATGATGAACGTGAATGTAATTAATCGTGAGTACTGAAATAATAAAAATGATATAAAATCAGCGACGAAAATAGCAATTAATAAAGAAAATAATGGTTTTACCCCTGGTGGTCGCGGACGTCATCTAGAGATTTGAACGGAATGATTGGTTCGGTGATTTTTTTGAAACCGGGTGCTGAAACCACAAAAAGTAAAACACAAATACTGAATTGACAAAAACGACATAAAATCAGGGACAAAAAACATATAACTCTTTAATTATATGTTCTATATTTATTAATATTTTTAATTTTGATAGATTTTTAAAGAACATGACCTTGTGCTCGATCTCACTACATTAACAAATGGATCCACCATCTACTTCCACCTTGAAACATTACGTACCTACCACCACAAATACCCCAAATCCAACTGATCTACGACCATAAACTATCAAACCCAACCATCAGTCATCAAATTAAATCAAATCCAAAAATCAAACACATGAACCTTGGTTAGTAATGTCACAAAATAGTAAAATTACTATTGAAAACTAGGTGAAAACGAGTTGTTCATCAACTTTCTACATAAATATTTACATGTAATTGTCATTAATATAATTATTAGTTACTATGTTTGTGTTCTAACATATGAGAGCTATGAAAAGAAACTACATTTTGTTTAAAACACAGCTAATATTTTGAAATTGCAAATATGAGTTTTTGCAATTCAGGAGAAGCATGTCAATTTATATCATCGCAAATCAATTCAAACATCTTCTTCAACAAATTCTATTGGTTGAGGAAGATTTGAATTTATTCATTGCCCGTATCAAGAAATTACAAGGAAAGGGAATCAATCCTTATGCTAGATGTAAGGATCAACACTTTACGAATTAGATCGATCTCGTGACAAGAATGCGGAATATAATCATTATGGTAAGAAGATATAATAAGCAAAAGATGAACACAAATGTAAAATAAACCTCAATTTCTATTACTCTCTGATTTAAAAGATACAAAATACAAGTGAAATCAAAAATGACAAAAGCTCACTAAATTACATCAACTAACAACTATTTATAATAAACTATGAAGTTCTCGCGCGACTTCCAAGTTTTCGCGGGAAATACAACTTCTCGCGTGGCAACTTTAAGTTTTCGCGTGACTTATCTTTATAATCTTGATTTGATTTTCCGAGCCTCTAGGTTCAATCCCTTCAATCTCCCCCTAGGCTCGGTTAATCAATGCATTTAGAAGTCCACGTTTGCAATCTTGTAACTGCCCCGATAAGCTTACATCTTGTTGTCCAGGGCCTTTTTGCGATCAACCAACCGAACTGTGCTGCTATAAAATGAACAGATTCATCGGCTGCAATCGACAAGCCTGCAACCTTATCAAATCTTCTCTTCCAAACTTGAGCAGATCCACAGGGTCGATGATACGGTACTCTTGTCAACACAATAGATCAATACATGACCCGTCTCCTTCTCACAACTCCATCGCATGAGCTTTGATAAGTTGTTAACTGGCACAGGAGCATGCATAGAGATCTTCCTTGCGTATCTTGGATGCATATTAACTCGTATCTTCATTGGCTTGTTAGTATTAGGGTCTATACGAGTCTCATCTTTAATTACTTTGGATTTGGTAGTTTTGAAGTCCTTGAAGTTTGTCTTACTTTGTCTCCATATCATGTTCCTAATCCAATTACCCTTTCCATAATTACTCAGATTAATAAATGGAACACGACCCATAGTATATAAATCCGACGCTATGTGTGTATGGAAGTCATGCTCGTTCTTATAGTAATCTATAGCTCCAACCTTTCTTTTCACCACATACATTTTCCTCTTAGCATCATACGCCCAACGAAGAATAGGTTCTGAGTTTCCATACCTTGTAAAAGGTTTGGAATGTCTCAGCGTATGTACATAAGATGGCGGAGGAGGAGCTTCAATAGTAATATTTCCGACCTGACGTACAACACTTTTATCAGTTAGATCTGCTGTCTTGTCAGTCGTCTCTTGAGCACTAGTCTCGCTAACTGTTTCTCCTTATTCAATCAAAATATCTGAAAATAAGTCTTTAAGACCATTCCCAAACATGTCCGTGTAATCTATTGTCTCCTCCAAATCATTGAATGGACCAAAATCCTCATCCGATTCCTTAGCAAGAATCTTTTGCTGGAAAGTATAAATTCCTTTTCATATGATTCTTTAGTAGCAGGATCTAAAAGTGTATAGTCAACTGTATCATCAAGACTTGGTCCCGAAGACATTAGTAGAACATGATGATCCAGAAGGACCAGCAGCTGAGCCCATATCACCTCCTTGATCATCATCATCATCCTTCTTATTATCCTTTCCATCTTTCTCATCATCAACACCATCATCATCATCATCATCATCAATATTATCTTCCTCATCACAACTAAAATCCACCATCTCTAAGTCAATCATCATCATTAGCAGGCTTAGGAAATGGTATATCATGCTCAGGCTCTACAAACACATTGCTAGTGAAAACTACAGGTCGATCCTTAGTAGTCGTAGTAGGAACAGTGGTAGATGGCTCTTGATCAACAACAGTAGTCTCTGTTGTCCTTTCAGTAACAACATTATCAACATCATGCTCTGTTGCATTAGCAGGATCTTGAGCAGCTTTAGGATCAGCAGAGTGTTGTCCGCTCGACTCTCCAACTTCTGTGGTTCATTGATGAGCAAATAAAAATAGAACACGAGAAGTGAGGTATCTAATATTGTACTCCAGAATCTGGACATAGCTGAATATGAATTGTTGCTGATGTTCAAGATTCTTGATCCCCTCATCTTTCTCAAAGATTTGCCTATGTAAATCATCGATGGTTTGAGTCTTCTCCATCATCTCTTTTTCCAATGTACTAACTATGTGCTCAAGAGATACTCGTGTGGGTGACTCAAAAGAAGTCTCGCCCTTCTTTCTTGGCTCAGGAGTGGTATTTATGAAGTCATCCATTCCAAACATGTCATTAGGGCCTTGATCCGTTGGTGGTGTGCTCAACACACCATCAGCAGTAGGCATAACTGATGATGTTACAGTTGTTGAATTTGTAACAATCACTGGTGTGTCTGAAGGTGTAGCCTCACTTGCTGTGACTGGAGTTTCCGACGTAGGCATATCAAAGCTGGTCGACACAGTGGTCATTAGTCCGACGCTTACGTAACACACCTCGTCCTCTACCCCTCCCAGGTGACTATCGATACTTTTCCTTGCCATCCTCTTCTTTCTTCTCTGAGTAGATGGAGAATCCTCAGGAATAAAATCTGCATCTTTTTCCTCAGCAGTGCTATTAGTAGGAGTTTCTTGCACTCTGGGTCTTTCTTGAAGCACATAGGGAACATTCCCTATATTATCACTAACAGTCTCACTTCCTGAACTAAACTAGGAATCAATCTAATCATATACTGACATGCCAGCTGGTTGTGAGCTTCCTGTAGCATCATCAGGAACTCTAGTAGATGGACCAACTTGATCAGCTTGAGGGGCCACATTCTCTGGATGTTTAGCTTCTTCCTGATAACCCTCAATAAATTTGCCAAGTTTGGCAAAATGTGAACCATCCCAGGCATTACCCTTTGCTCCCATCAAGTATATGAATATATCTTTCTTTATTACCATAACAACATAGGTGGATGAATTAGATATTGTTAACTTAGGATAAGCAACATTCATAATCAACTGTATGAATCTGGGATACATGATGAACTTCTTTCCTGCTAAAGTTATCACATTCTTCTGCATCTCTGAAAAGATAGCCTTGGATATGCTATATGGTAGGTCGTCGACAAGTGATATCAGCAGGGATCCAAATACTGCACTTATGCTATCCACCCCAGCCTTTAGATTACTTAGGTAGTGATACACCACATGAAATAAGTACTTCCAGAACAAAGGTAAGTACTTCTTCTCCAGTGACGGGTAACGGTGATCATAACTCATCCTCTTCAAACAGTCTCTAGCCACATCATCATCAATCTTTACTGGTGCATTCAGATGATCCTACAATAACAGTACAATGTTAATAACCTTAGCACTAATAACTATTCTCTTTCCCTGGACTATAGTTGATATACATTGTTCTCCATGATCATCTCTCTAATTGGCTGCCGTCAGCCAGAACTGATCGATAACATCAATGAAAATCGTAGGATTGGCTATAATAGCATGATTTATACGAGATGTCTTGAAGCCGTCAATCATAGATCTAAATAATGCCTTATCATCAGGAACGTCTCCAAGGATAGCTACTGCATTATGGTTTTTTTAAAAACCATTGATCTCGCCATCTGAAAAGTAAACAAACTTTTTTTACTAATACACAATTGAAGTTTTCAGACTCAGAAAAGTTTTGAAAAATTCAAAAAATTAAACTTTTCACGTGAAAACTAAAGTATTAGCATGAAATTAAATTTGACAGAAAGTCAACTTTTCACGCGACTAGTCAAAGTTCCTACGCGACAAGTTCTATGCGAATTTAAATGTTTCTGCGTTTGTTCATATTCTGAACACATTTAGCATGCGACAAGTCCCAATTTTCAATTTTCAAATTAAACCATTTCAGAGTGTTTTAACTGTTAAAACTTGTTCATTAAGTGTCGATTAGGTTTTATGAAGGTTTTATATGGTTAATTTTGTTTATTTTTAAGTCTATTTTTCCAATAACAATTGTTCACGAATCATATTCACTTAAAACCAATCAACAATTAGAAATCTACCTTATCAAACACTTTAGTAACACTTTGTGACAGCAATGAACAAGAGTAACAACTATAACAACGTTTGAACACTTAGAATTTTAAGAGTATGAATTTTAGAGAGTTTTCGTGCGAATGAGATACTTCTTGCAAAACTGTACTTTATATAGCTCATTGAATTCTCACGCGAGAAGTCACTATTCGCACACAACAACTTTTTGCATTCCTTGATTTTCGCATGCGACTAGTTCAACTAGTCGCATAAGCCACTTTCACACATTTTGAATTTCTACCACGCATGAAGTTCAAGTTCCTTTGAACATTTAAAATTTTCAACTTTTCAATTTTATTTATTTTGTTAAATCATCTAATTTGTTATGAGTAAAAATATGTTTAGTTAACTATTTACAATTATCCAACAACCCTCAATTTTTGCAAAATTTTATAGAACAAAAACCAAATATAACAAACACGAATTTGAACAAAAGAACAAGTTGACACACAAATATATACTTACAATATTTTTGGAAAATTTTCAAGTATAGGATCATATTTCTTATGAAATCGATCATTAACATCATCCAACTTTATTTTAAATAAGACCGGTTATGTTGATTGTCAATATGTTATGTCCACTTTAAAGTTAGACTTCAATTTTTACTTGGACACATATTCTTTGATATTTTATCATGTTTAAACTAATTTTTATGAAAACTATGAATCCCACAATAAAAAATCTTATAGAACTCTTATCCAGCTTCATGACACTTTTGAGATTTCAAGTTACTCCAATTTGACTTAAACCTTTTACCTCTGATCAGCTTTTTAGAATTATTTTTCTCTATTATAATATCTATTTAGAGCATAACTAGCCTAAGAAACATTTTTGAATACAGAATATTAATAAGTTTTAGGACTTATTAACTGTCAGTCGGACTTATGTTGTGCCCTTGCAAGACGTTTAGGACTTACATGCCAAGTCGGACTTACGTGCCTCATCTTTTGATTTTGCCTCATTTGTCAGAACATATTCTCAAAAAGAAAAATATTTATCATATAGTATGTATGTCTATGACATATCTTTTATTATTGTGCTAATTGACATCTTTTATTTCTATATGGCCTTTTGGCATCTTTTGGCTCTTTTTGTTAATGTTTATTTTTCCTTTTGTTTTTGATTTTCATATCTTTTTCATCTTTTCATATTTATGTATACATATTTCTTCTGAGAAACACTGAATCAGACAGTAACTGGCTTTAGTATGACAAGACTATAACTCTCAATCTGTTTTAGCTAGGAATTAGTGGTACCAAAAAACCTTGATGAGTAACCCACTTCAGTCATTAAGAATTTACTTTTAGTGTATCACAGTTTATATTGCTTTTCAGTCTTGAAAGTCAAGCCTATCAACATATCAAACGTAATTCAAGTCAGTTTCTTTTAAGCCTTATGATGTAATGTATCAATGTTAGAAATATACTATCATTCCTATAAATCTTTGATATTTTTTAAAACTTTAATTTTCTCAATGTGTAAAACAAAAGCTTTTTGTAAATTTTCTTTTACTCCTCCTAAGAACAAAATCTTTTTTTCGAGACATTTTCATATTTTCTACCCTTAAAATTATGTTTATCTACAAAGAAAATAACAATTTTAACTAAAAAATATTTTGAAAGGGTTTATGGACAATCATTAACCATCTTTCAACATTCTCACATAATTCTTAAGCAAAATTCCCTTCATCAAGTCATCAGACACAAATTCAAAAAGTATATTCTCATCAACATGGTCTTTAGCAGTTTGAATGTATGCTAACAAAGTAATAGACAGTTTGATATCTACAATCTCCATCTGGTCTGACCAATCGTACTCTTCATTTGTCTAATAAACCAGGGATTTGTTGTTTGAAGTACTTGCTTTATCTCCCTTTGACTCGACCTTCACAGTCACCATCTTCTTTCCACTATCAATTTGATTTCACCTTCCCTCAGTACATTCTCTTGCAAGTGACCAGGTTTGTCACAGTTATAACATCTCAAAATTGATTTATCATACCCATTCTTGCTCAAGTTGTTTAGACTAAACATCTTCCCCCTGTTCTTCTAGCAAAATTCTTTGCCCGCTACCCCACCGTAGCCCTCTGATACTTGATATCATTTTCTTCAACATCACCAGGATTAACTTATTGTATGTCATCAACTAAGACATTGGATGTACGAAGTCTTCCAGCTGTGAAAGCTTCGTAGCTGTTCATGAAAGTAGTTACTAGAGCCAAATGCTCTTCCGCAATTTGAATGGTTTGCTTGTTTGGGTGGGAATTTACAACAAATGCTTGTTGTGTGGGTTAAGAGGATGGACTGTGTGGATAAATATGAGGTTATGACTGAGATTGTACTGGGTTGTAATGTTTTTAAGAAGAGGTTTGAAACTATGGCATGGATATGACATTTGGGTTAATAGAATTGGTTGATTGCTGTTAATAGAACTCGAAATAGCTGACATAATACTTGGGATTACTAGCCCTTTTTGCATATAATGTTGATGCTTCAGTCCCAGTGCATTAATGTAATTAGCAGCTCTCTGCTTATCATCTATTTCATATAACTTGATGGTTGAAATTAGATCACTGAGGGACAAGGTGAACGAATCCTTGGTTCTCTTGATGGTACTGTAGTTATTGTTCCCGCTGTATGGTAAAGAGTTCAACAGCTTTTTGATTACAGGATATATTCTCCAATTTAATTCTAGCACTTTTTATCTTCATTATCAACTTAACAAATCTGGACATTTGAGCCTCTAAAGTTTCACTAAGTACATGGTTAAACATATTAAACTCTTGGTTCAACATGTCTTTTCGGCTTTCCCTTATATCTATATTTCCCATTATCTGCTCTTCTATCACATCCCACAAATCTTTAGCTTTTCTAAAATCTTTGAACGTTTGTGCAATCTTAGTAGTAAGTGCCATGGTGATAGCAGCATATGTCATCAAGCTCAAGTTTCTTCATGTCTTCCTCATCCTAGAGGTGTTCCGGTTTAGGCACCAACCGTCCCTTATCATTTTTATACAGAGGAATATACGGACCTTGTTTGATTGACTGCATCATCCGGGGTTCGATGTAAATAACATGATTCTTGAAATGATAAACCCAGTCTAGATAATCTTCTTCGTTAAGAAGTCTAGGGGGTTTTGTGCTTGTACCAATCTCATTATCGAGGTTGAGGTTAGCAGTGGTGTGTTTTAGATTTGCCATCTTGAAAATCAGAAATCAAACTTTTCAAAAAAATTTCAAACTTGAAGTTTTCGAGCGAAGATCAGAGTTCTCGCACCAACAAATACCAAACTTTTCGCGCGTTTAGTTTTCTAACTGAATTTGCGAAAAGTAAACTTCTCGCGCGAAAAGAATCTTTTGTAAAAAACTTCTCAACAAACTTTTGCGAATTACAAACTTCTTGCATGAATAGGAGCTTTTCGCATGCGATTAACAAGTTTTTGCCTTATCCATTTTCATCCTAATTTCGATGATTCCAACCTCAATCTTTTGCCAATTTGTTCAAAGTTGATTAATTAAGCTTTGAATTAGTGATTTAGATTCAAATTTTGATCATAAGTGTCTCTAATTGATTCAATTTAGCTTGTTTAATCAGATGAACATCATTGAATCTTCAATCACCAACAAAATAGCTTTCAACATCTTAAAATATACTCAAAAATAGTAGAAATCAAATTGATCTTCAAAGAAATCCAAACTGGAGCTCAAGAACACTTCAAAAACACTCTTCAATCTTCAAATCAATCGATCTAGAGCATACCATCTGATACCAATTGTAAGGATCAAAACTTTACAAATCAGTTCGAGCTCGTGACAAGAACATGGAATATAATCATCACGGTAGAAGAAATAATAAGCAAAAGATGAACATAAGTGTAAAATAAACTTCAATTTCTATTGCTCTCTGATTTGAAAGATACAAAATACAAGTGAATTCAGGAACTAATAAAAGCTCACTAAATTATATCAACTAACAACTATTGATACTAAGCTATAAAGTTCTCGCGTAGTTCTCGCGCGACTTCTAAGTTCTAGCGCGAGATACAACTTCTCGCACGGCAACTTTAAGTTCTTGCGTGAATTATCTTTATAATCTTGATTTGATTTTAAGTCTCTAGGTTCAATCCCATACTAGAAGACATCTCCAGCTTAATATTGACAAATCCTAGCATTGATTGTCTAGCTTATGAAGTGGAGAAGGTTTGAAAAATAATTTATAATAAGCATATAGCTCAATCAAAACATGTTCAAGACTTCATAAAAGAGAGATAGATAGTAACTCGAACTATTGTTTGATCAAATTTAACCCATTTTAACATGCCCACATGAACACACTTAACACCGTAGGTAGTTATGTTAGTTATGATAGTTATATTAACAGTGTTAGGAAGTTACCGTTAGTTAGTTATTATGGTTGACGATAAATACCATTGTGATATTCATTTGTAGACTAACAAAGAATGATCATTCAATAGCATTATACAAAATCTTTGTTCATATATTCAATTCATTGTTTTGAATGTTCTTGATGGTGTACGATCCTTAATCCTGTGACTAGAAGTGGTATCAGAGCGACACATCAAGAGCAATCTAAACGGAGGAATTAGATTTATGTGATTTTAATCAAGAAGTCATCAAAGATGATATCGTCGAAGGGCTGCCGGATCGAAATCAATCCAAAGGACTTCGGATTGACACATAGAAGTTCTTGTTCGATTTCAACAAAGGACCGTTTGAATTGAAGCATTCAAACATCAAAATCATGAACATCATACAATTAGACTCGGTAATTCCCAAAGGATAGTGGAATTAACACAGCGAATAGAGACATCAAACCCATAAAATAGTGAATAAAGAAAGACAAAATTGAAATCGACATATTTCTTATCCAAGGATTACTATCGTTTAATTCCGCGAAGAGACCGCTGGAATCTTGAAATCAAACATAGTGACCGGGATGAAATCTACTAGAAATCAAGATCCCAAACGATAGGGATTCACATCAACGCGGGCATCACAAATCGATCTTAAAAGAAAATCAATGGATTTGTTACAACATCAACATTGTCGTTTCCATTTGAAATCATAAAAGTTCTCATCAAAGACTTCAATTTAAACCCAGAACCCTAGTTTGGAAACAAAAATCCCGTGCTTTACAATCACAAAGTCAATTTTTGGAATTTACATAGAAGGACATAACTTTGAGATTTTACTATTCAAGGCACAAGGTTATGATTTATTAAAATTTAGTCCCTTAGTTTTAAAAGATTTACTATCTTAGTCAAAAAAAAAAGAAAATTCTTACATATGAATGTCAAAACAAAGAGGAAGAAAAAATGCAGAAAAAGACGAATGAAGGACTGTTCAACTCGAGGCTGGACAGAGGACCATTCTAGACCTAACCGCAAATAGTAGGAAATCACGTGAAACGATCAAGAGGACAATCATATGATATGACCGAAGTAAGAAGACTAAGATTGATAAGACTAAACCATGAAGAGAATCATCCAAAGAACTCATGTGACTCGAGATATCAAAACAAAAGCAGTGAACTTAGAGTATGTTAAATTTGAGGGGGAGATTGTAGGATCAAATTTAACCCATATTAACAGGCCCCCATGAACACACTTAACACCTTAGGTTGTTACGTTAGTATGGTAGTTATATTAACGATGTTAGGAAGTTACCGTTAGTTAGTTATTATGGTTAACAGTAAATAACATTGTAATCTTTATTTGTAAACTAACAAAGAATGATCATTCAATAGCATTATACAAAATCTTTTTTCATATATTCAATTCATTGTTTTGAATATTCTTGATGGTGTACGATCCTTAATCCTGTGACTAGAACTATTTGGTCTATAGTTGAACAAGCATCACCTTCGCAACCTTTAACAGAAACATATGTGCCCGCCCTAAAAATACATGGTCTATAGTTGAACTAACACAACTTACTCCATCAAAAACCACACATCCAACCCTAGCTAAAAGCCTCCCACTCAAGTATAGTTAAACCCGTAACAGCGTGTTCATTCTAGTCACAGGATTAAGGATCGTACACCATCAAGACATTCAAAACAATGAATTGAATATATGAATCAAGATTTTGTATAATGCTATTGAATGATCATTCTTTGTTAGTTTACAAATGAAGATTACAATGGTATTCATAGTCAACCATAATAACTAACTAACGGTAACTTCCTCACACCGTAAATATAACTACCATAACTAACATAACTACCTATGTTGTTAAGGGCAATCGTGTGGGCTGTTCTTATGGGCTAAATTTGATCCAACAATCTCCCCCTCAAATTTAACATACTCTAAGTTCATTACTTTTGTTTTGACATCTCGAGTCACACGAGTTGTTTAGATCAGCCTCTTCATGGTTTAGTCTTATCTATCTTAGTCTTCTTTCTTTGATCATATCACATGATTGTTTTATTGATCATTTCACATGATTTCCTTCTCTTTGCGGTTAGGTCTAGAGCGGTCCTTTAGTCCAGCCTCGAGTTGAACAGTCCTTCGTTCGTCTCTTTCGCATGGACCATTATTTGTGAATAATGATCATCCTTTGGGAGGTAAAAAACAAACACAAGGCAAGCTTTGCACTTAGAAGTTCATTTAACGAAAAAAGTACACCATTAAGCCTTATTCAGTTTCGATTGTGCATAAGTTGATGATTACATCAAGTATGTAACAATTCATAACCTCTCGTACCTTCAAATATAAGTTAACATTTGTAATTTTCAATTCATGTTAAGTTTGTCTAAATTAGTTAGCATTAAATTTGTATTGACAATCAATCATGAGAAAATAGATTGGCACAAGCAACAAAACAATAGTCATGTGTTCATCAGTTGGTTAAATGATAAATTAATAAATTCTAATGTTCTAGATCATATTTTTGGTTTACTAATGGATCTAGTCCTACAATTAGTAGATACTATAAGTATTATGTTGATGGATATAGGTCTCATACCAAATCAAGACATGTTAAATACCATACTTAAAATAGTGGTGATTCAATTACACCTTTAACTCCTAACTTTATGAGTTCTCTGGGCGCAACTCCAACCGTTGAAATGTTTACTGCTATGGTTGAATTTGGATAGAATTAAATCACATTATTGCTCAAAGTTTAGAGATTAAATGTTTTATTACAAGTGCTACCATGTTGAGAAAGATGGTTATGGATTAACATGTGTATTCAGATGACAATTTAGTTATGCCTTCCAAAGGAAAATCATGTATGTTACCCTATCAAAGATTGTTCCCATTATGTTGAGAGACAACTATGATTTAAATAAAGAAAATTATAAAACTGATGTTGGGTCGTCCTACGGGTGTGAGATTAACAAAGGTATGTTGGGTTATGTTACACGAGCTAATGACCAAGAGAATCAATTATTAAGTGAAGGTATCCATCATCTTATAGTAGACACAAGCACAAATTAAGCTATCATGGATGCGAACAATGATAGTGATTCTAATGAGGATGATACATTATAGGATCTGATGGATGAGGATGAAGATCATGGTGATTTAGTTATTAAAGGTACCAGAAAATGTTTCCTAGTCAACCATGCCCACCAAGTTCCACCCGCACTTGAAGTTAAATGGTTTGACCTAAACCATTTTGATTGATTGGCAAAACATTTGTTTTTTTTATTTGATATGCTTGTATGCTTCAACTATTTTTACCTTCATAGAAATAATTGTTGCTGACAATTCTGAATGTGTGCACACCAAAAAGCCTAAAGTCTTATGCTTGGTTTAGCTATTAACATAAAAGCCTATCAAAGCGCCCAATAAATCAAGTAAGTCAACATGCTCTATGTTAGTTACCTCTTCTTGTTAAGTTATTTCTAATAACGAGTTAGAAAATTCAACTAAAGACTTAACAAATAGGGAAACTTGGAGATAGGTTCAACATGTTGGAAGTCATTCCATCCTAGTTTACCCTATAGCCAATTGAATATTACTAACTAGATCTTATTTGTTTATCAATTGTTAGTTCACTATTGAGTATGGTCTCCTCAAGACAAAATTTATAAAATGGAGATTATTTGATGTTGTCATGCAACCCATTAATCATTTAGCTTTTTTTACATGCAAATATAGTTAAATTTAGTAGTCAAAATTGCATATATTTGAAATCAAATTCTAACATTAAATGTTATGTATGTTAGAGTATGAGAAAATAGGCTACATCAAGAGAACCCTTCTAGATGAAGATAACAGGGACTCCCCTAGGAGTCCCCTTGGATAAGATATTATAGTTCTTTATTCCTTTTTTTAAGTGCACAAAATCAGATAGTAATGTCGGTGTTGTATATAATCATACATTTATTTTAAATTCGCGCAATAATGTTAGTTCTTTGAATGAGTTATATCAACTCATTCATATAATAATTATCGGTTCAGGCCTCGGTTATATCAAATATGTAAACATTAATTATTATACCTATATTTGTAGGGATTGAACCTACAGGCTCGGGAAATCAAATCAAGATAATAAAGATCAAGTTGTGCGAGAACCTAAAGCTGCCACGTGAGAGATTCATCCAGCGTGAGAACTATGCGAAAAGTTTATGGTTTAGTATAAATAGTCGTTAGTTGATGTAAATTAAAAACGTTTTTGCCATTTCCTGATTTCGCTTGTATTTTGTATCTTTCAAATCAAAGAGCAATAGAAACCGAAGTTTATTTACACTTATGTTCATCTTTTGCTTATTTTTATCTTCTTACCATGATGATTATATTCCGCGTTCTTGCACGAGATCAATCTATTTGTTAAGTGTTGATCCTTATAATTGGTATCAGAGTTTGGTATGCTCTAGATCGATTGATTTGAAGATTGAAGTGAAGTGTTCTTGAGCTCCAATTTGGATTTCCTTGAAGATCAACTTGATTTCTACTGTTTTTGAGTATAATTGAAGATGTCGAATGCAGTTTTGTTGGTGATTGAAAATTTGATGATGTTCATGTATTAAACCAGCTAAATTGAATCAATTAGAGACACTTAGGATCAAAATTGATCCTAAATCACTAATTGAAAGCATAATCAATCAATTTTAAACAATTTGGTGAAATATTGAAGTTGGAATCTTCGAAATTAGGAAGAAAATAGATCAGGAGAAAACTTGCTGATGGCACGTGATAAGTTCCTATTCGTGCGACAAGTGTGTGTTTCGCAATAGTTTGTTACAAAATATTCCTTTCGCGCGAGAAGTTTCTCTATTTCCAAAATTCATTTAGGAAAGTAACCGTGCGAGAAGTTGTTGCCTATTCGCTCGAGAACTCTGATCTTAGCGCAAGAACTTTAAGTTTGAAACTTTCTAAAAAGTTTGATTTCTGAATTTCAAGATGGCAAATCTAAAGCACGTCACTGTTACCCTTAACCTCGTCACTAAGATTAGAACTAGCACAAAACTCCCTAGACTTCTCAGCGAAGAAGATTATCCCGACTGGGTGTATCGTTTTGAGAATAATGTTATATACACCGAACCTAGGATGATGTGATCAATTAAACAATGACCGTATATCCCTATGTATAACAATGATAAGGGAGAGTTGGTGCCCTAACCTAAACACCTCTGGGATGAGGATGACATGAAGAAACTTGAGCTTGATAACAAAGCATATGCTGCCATCACTATGGCGCTTACTACTGAAATTGCTCAAAGTTCAAGGATTTCAGAAAGGCTAAAGATTTATGGTATGCAATGAAGACATTCTAGTCACAGGATTAAGGATCGTACACCATCAAGACATTCAAAACAATGAATTGAATATATGGACAAAGATTTTCTATAATGCTATTGAATGTTCATTCTTTATTAGTTTACAAATGAAGATTACAATGGTATTTATAGTCAACCATAATAACTAACTAACGGTAACTTCCTCACACCGTCAATATAACTACCATAACTAACATAACTACCTATGGTGTTAAGTGTAATCATGTGGGCCTGTTCTTATGGGTTAAATTTGATCCAACAATTCTCCCTCTCAAATTTAACATAGTCTAAGTTCATTACTTTTTTTTTGACATCTCGAGTCACACGAGTTCTTTAGATCAGCCTCTTCATGGTTTAGTCTTATCTATCTTAGTCTTCTTTCTTTGATCATATCACGTGATTATTTTCTTGATCATTTCACATGATTTCCTTCTCTTTGCGGTTAGGTCTAGCGCGGTCCTTTAGTCCTGCCTCGAGTTAAACAGTCCTTCGTTCGTCTCATTCACATGGACCATTATTTGTGAATAATGATCATCCTTTGGGAGGTAAAAAACAAACACAAGGCAAGCTTTGCACTTAGAAGTTCATTTAACGAAAAAAGTACACCATTAAGCCTTATTCAGTTTCGATTGTGCATAAGTTGATGATTACATCAAGTATGTAACAATTTGTAACCTCTCGTTCCTTCAAATATAAGTTAACATTTGTAATTTTCAATTCATGTTAAGTTTTTCGAAATTAGTGAGCACTAAATTTGAATTGACAATCAATCATGAGAAATAGATTGGCACAAGCAAAAAAACAATAGTCATGTGTTCATCAGTTGGTTAAATGATAAATTAATAAGTTCTAATGTTCTAGATCATATTTTTGGTTTGCTAATGGATCTAGTCCTAGAATTAGTAGATACTATAAGTATTATGTTGATGGATATAGGTCTCATACCAAATCAAGACACGTTAAATACCATACTTAAAATAGTGGTGATTCAATTACACCTTTAACTCCTAACTTTATGAGTTCTCTTGGTGCAACTCCAACCGTTGAAATGTTGACTGCAATGGCAGAATTTGGATAGAATTAAATCACATTATTGCTCGAAGTTTAGAGATTAAATGTTTTATTACAAGTGCTACCAGGTTGAGAAAGATGGTTATGGCTTAACATGTGTATTCAGATGACAATTTAGTTATGCCTTCCAAAGGAAAATCATGTATGTTACCTTATCAAAGATTGTTCCCATTATGTTGAGAGACAACTATGATTTAAATAAAGAAAATAATAAAACTGATGGTGGGTCGTCCTATGGGTGTGAGATTAACAAAGGTATGTTGGGTTATATTACACTAGCTAGTGACCAAGAGAATCAATTATTAAGTGAAGGTATCCATCCTCTTATAGTAGACACAAGTACAAATTAAGCTATCATGGATGAGAACAATGATAGCGATTCTCATGAGGATGATACATTATAGGATTTGATGGATGAGGATGAAGATCATGGTGATTTAGTTATTAAAGGTACCAGAAAATGTTTCCTAGTCAACCATGCCCACCAAGTTCCACCCGCACTTGAAATTACATGGTTTGACCTAAACCATTTTGATCGATTGGCAAAACATTTGTTTTTTTATTTGATAGGCTTGTATGCTTCAACTATTTTTACCTTCATAGAAATAATTATTGCTGACAATTCTGATTGTGTGCAGACCATAAAGCCTAAAGTCGTATGCTTGGTTTAGCTATTAACATACAAGCCTATCAAATCGTCCCAATAAATCAAGTAAGTCAACATGCTCTATGTTAGTTATCTCTTCTTGTTAAGTTATTTCTAATAACGAGTTAGAAAATTCAACTAAAGACTTAACGAAAAGAGAAACTTGGAGATAGGTTGAACATGTTGAAAGTCATTCCATCCTAGTTTACCCTATAGCTAATTGAATATTACTAACTAGATCTTATTTGTTTATCAATTGTTAGTTCACTATTAAGTATGGTCTCCTCATGACAAAATTTATAAAATGGAGATTATTTGATGTTGTCATGCAACCCATTGCTCATTTAGCTTTTTTTACATGCAAATATAGTTAAATTTAGTAGTCAAATTTGCATATATTTGAAATCAAATTTGAACTATAAATGTTATGTATGTTAGAGCACGAGAAAATAGGCTACATCAAGAGAACCGTTCTAGATGAAGATAACAGGGACTCCCCTAGGAGTCCCCTTGGATAAGATATTATAGTTGTTTATTCCTTTTTTTAAGCGCACAAAATCAGATATTAATGTCGGTGATGTATATAGTCATACATTTATTTTAAATTCGAGCAACAATGTTAGTTCTTTGAATGAGTTATATCAACTCATTCATATAATAATTATCGGTTCAGGCCTCGGTTATATTAAATATGTAAACATTAATTATTATACCTATATTTGTAGGGATTGAACCTACAGGCTCGGGAAATCAAATCAAGATAATAAAGATCAAGTCGTGCGAGAACCTAAAGCTGCCGCGTGAGAGGTTCATCCCGCGCGAGAACTATGCGAAAAGTTTATGGTTTAGTATAAATAGTCGTTAGTTGATGTAAATTAAAAAAGTTTTTGTCATTTCCTGATTTCGCTTGTATTTTGTATCTTTCAAATCAAAGAGCAATGGAAACCGAAGTTTATTTACACTTGTGTTCATCTTTTGCTTATTTTTATCTTCTTACCGTGATGATTATATTCCGCGTTCTTGTCACGAGATCGATCTGTTTGCTAAGTGTTGATCCTTACAATTGGTATCAAAGTTTGGTATGCTCTAGATCGATTGATTTGAAGATTGAAGAGTGTGTTTGAAGTGTTCTTGAGCTCCAATTTGGATTTCTTTGAAGATCAACTTGATTTCTACTGTTTTTGAGTATATTTGAAGATGTTGAAAGTAGTTTTGTTGGTGATTGAAAATTTGATGATGTTCATGTGATTAAACGAGTTAATTTAATCAATTAGAGACACTTAGGATCAAAATTGTACCTAAATCACTAACTGAAAGCATAATCAATCAATTTTGAACAATTTGGTGAAATATTGAAGTTGGAATCTTCGAAATTAGGAAGAAAATAGATCAAGCGAAAACTTGCTGATCGCACGAGATAAGTTCCTATTCGCGCGACAAGTGTGTGTTTCGCTATAGTTTGTTACAAAAGATTCCTTTCGCGCGAGAAGTTTCTCTATTCACAAAATTCATTTAGGAAAGTAACCGTGCGAGAAGTTGTTGCCTATTCGCGTGAGAATTCTGATCTTCGCGCAAGAACTTCAAATTGGAAACTTTCTAAAAAGTTTGATTTCTGAATTTCAAGATGGCAAATCTAAAGCACATCACTGTTACCCTCAACCTCGACAATAAGATTGGAACTAGCACAAAACCCCCTAGACTTCTCAGCGAAGAAGATTATCCCGACTGGGTGTATCGTTTTGAGAATCATGTTATATACATCGAACCTAGGATGATGTGAACAATTAAACAAGGACTGTATATCCTTGTGTATAACAATGATAAGGGAGAGTTGGTGCCCTATCCTTATAGATGCTTTTTTAAAGATTAACATTTGTCTTTGTGTGTCTTTTATATTTTTGTCATAGTATAGGGACTTTTATGTAAATATTTGTTCCTTGTGTATTGATAGTATAAATAGCATAGTTAAGGTATGTTGAGAGAGAGAGAGAGAGAGATATAGATATTCATTTAACGAATTGTAACTGTTTTTTTCTACACTTGGACTCTCTATACATTCTATCAATGAAACTATGAATTTTTGTGATATGTTTGCTTAGATTTGATTACTTGTGTTTGTTTTGATTGAATTGTATCACGATATCATCACAGATTGACCCATTTTGAGCTCATTAAATATTTAAAAAAAAAGCTTCCTCGTTCTTAGAGTTTGCATCATCTTTTGGATCATTAAATTCAGACCAATCTTCTTTTTGTATTTCTGCAACAAGAGATAAATTGGAGGTTAAATTAGCAGTAAATTGCTCAGCGTATGCACTCCAATCATAACCATCTTTAATATTAACAACAAGAGCTTTCTTGGGTTCCTCCGATGATTTAGAGTCATCTTTCAATTCTGGCATTGGTAGGCTTTGATAAGGTTTCTGAAATGTCTTCTGTGAAGATTGCTGAAACCTTTGATTACTTGAGCTTGATTGGCTATTTCCTCCTTTATTCCTTGGAGCTTTGCACTCTCTAGAGAAGTGACCATAGCTGTTACAGTTGAAACACCTAGATTTGGACTTATCAAATCCAACAGACTTGTTTGCACTTGGCTTGTAGTTTCTGTTGACATACGAGTGTTTCTGAGTCCTGTAAGCTATCATAACCATTTGCCAGTTGAGATCCATTTCTTCTACATCGTCTGGATCCATTTCAAATAAATCCTGCAAAACAAGATCAAGTTGAGTTAGATGACTACCTTGATAAGCTTGAAAGCTAGTCATAAATGCAGTAAAAGCAGTTTTAGACTCTTCATCCTATAATAGGATGTTTATTACATCGTTAACTTTTCTAGTTTTAGCAGATGGAGTCTCTGCTTGAGATTTAGAACTTTTAGGCATAGGAGGAGATTGAGTTTGATTCTGAGTTGTATAGGCAGGAGCACTTGTGTAAGTGGAAACCGTGAAGAACCCTGCGCCAATAAATAGATCACCCTTATCTTCTGGTGAAGTTTCATTCTTGGCCATGATTGCATTCTCCACAGTACTTGCTGGAGAAGCAACATATTTATATTGTGACATCGAAGCTGCTCTGTCATTGTTTCTAGAACTTTCATCAGTTTCGACAGATTCTATTTTAGCAATCAAGAGATCAAGATCCATTGGGAATTTCTCATTATGCTTTAACATAGTGACTGTTTGCTTTCGTGAAGATGGAAGAGCACTGAGAAGCCTGAAGTTAAGATCTTTTAAATCATTCTTGATGCCTGCAGTTGACATCTCAGTAGTTAGTTGAACAAATCTGTTCATCATCTAATTTATTGTTTCACCAGATAAATGTTCAAAAAGTTCTAATTGTCTCTTTAACTTTTGCTTTTTCAGATCCGGGATATCCTTTCCACCTTAACATATTATTTTCAATGCCTTATACATGGTGTATCCCATCTGATAACCATCAAGCCTTGTAAGGACTTCAAGTGGCGGTCCTTTTCACATCAAAGAATAAGCTTTTATATCATTTTTAACTTTCCTGAGATCATCACCCTGTAATCCATCTTCAGGATATGGTTCCTGAGATTCTTTGGTGTAAACAAAATCTCTATCAGGACCATCAGAAGTTATAGGAATATGGGGTCCTTTTTCTATTGATTTCCATAGATCAGTATCAATAGAATTCAAGTGATGTTTTAATCCCAGTGACCAAATCTTGAAATCTGCTCTATTCTTCAGCTTGGGAACTCTGTTCTCTAAGTCTTCTGAAAAGATTTATTTTTGTTGTTTTTAAGTTTTTGAATTAAAATAATAAATTGAAAATATTTTTGGATTTTAAGTTTTTGAAAAATTTGTGAAAAATGTCAAAGTGTTGATGTTGATGCGCCTAAACAGTGATGAAGCGCCCAAACAGTTGTGAAAGTTCCATTGACTTTGACTTGAAATACCTAAGGGATTGACTTAGAAAAATTCTGAAACACCCAAACTTGTAAAATACCTGAACAGTTGTGAAACGCCCAAACAGTTGTCAGATCTGGGTGTCAAAACGCCCAACCAGTTCAAAAGCACCTAAACGGTTGTAATGCGCCTAGAATTCCTTGGTTTCTGGAAAGATCTAAAGTGTCCACACGGTTGTAATACTCCTTCACAGTGGAAAAACGCCTAAACCAAATAACGCCTTAATAGTGCAAAAATGCCTGAATAATTGTCAAGCGCCTAACACTTGGGCAATTTTCAGTAGTGTTTTGACCTAATGCGCCAACTTCAACAGATTCAAACGAACTCAGATCTTCTGAAATCCTTCAAAACTTGATGAATTGACCTAAAATCCTCCAATTAGGTAAGAATTCGATCAATTAACAGTCCTCTAACTTCAATTTCATAAAATAACAACAACAAATCGATTTTTGGCTTGATAATCAGTTCGACTGACAAAGAACAAGTTCGAACACAGATTTGAACAATTCACTGAATTTGAATGAATTGAACTGAAAATTGAGATTCAATTCATGTTTCTAATGATGAAACACAACTGAAATCAACAATTATTTGATTGAATTGCATATCAATTACAGATTCAAAATATTCAAAAGTTAGATAGTTAGACAAACTCAAATCACTGAACGAACAGCTCTGATACCATTTGATGAGCTCAAAATGGATCGATCTATGATGATATCATGATACAATTCCATCAAAACAAACACAAGTAATCAAATCTAAGCAAACATATCACAAAAATTCATAGTTTCATTGATAGAATGCATAAAGAGTACAAGTGTAGAAAAAAAATAGTTACAATTCGTTAGATGAATATCTATCTCTCTCTCTCTCTCTCAACATATCTTAACTATGCTATTTATACTATCAATACACAAGGAACAAATATTTACGTAAAAGTCCCTATACTATGACAAAAATATAAAAGACACATAAAGACAAATGTTAATCTTTAAAGAAGCATCTACAAACCTAAACACCTCTGGGATGAGGATGACATGAAGAAACTTGATCTTGATAACAAAGCGTATGCTGCCATCACTATGTCACTTACTACTGAAATTGCTCAAAAGATTAAGGATTTTAGAAAGGCTAAAGATTTATGGTATGCAATGAAGGAGCAGATAATGGGCAATAAGGATATGAGGGAAAGCTCAAAGGACATGTTGAACCAAGAGTTTAATATGTTTAACCATGTACTTGGTGAAAATTTAGAGGCTCAAATGTCTAGGTTTGTTAAGCTGATAATGAAGATGAAGAGTGCTGGAGTTACCTTGGAGAATATTTTAGTAAACAAGAAGTTGTTGAACTTACTACCCTACCACTGGAACAATAACTACACCACCATCAAGAGAACCAAGGATCTTTTCAACTTGTCCATTAGCGATCTCATTTCAACTATCAAGTCATATGAAATGGATGACAAGCAGAAAGCTGCACATTATATCAATATAATGGGAGCTGAAGCATTTGTTTTATATGCACAAATGGCTAGTAATCTCAATTACTATGTCAGCTATTCCCAGTTGTGTCAATTACAAGCAGCCAATTCTGTTAATCCTAATGTCAAAGATTCATCCATTTGTCAGTTTTAAGCACCTCATCAAAACCATTACAATCCAATGCAATCTCAACCTCAACCTCATATTTATCCACAAAGTCAATCCACTCAACCTACATAGCAAGCATTTGTTGTTAATTCCAACCCAACCAAGCAAACCATTCAAATAGCTGAAGAGCATCTGGCTCTATTCATAACTTCCATGAACAGCTACAAAGCCTTTACAGCTGGAATACTCACTGCACCTAACATCTTAGTTGATGACTTGCAACAAGTTAATCCTGATGATATTGAAGAAAATGATATTAAGTATCAGATGGCTATGGTGGTGTACAGGGCAATGAATTTTTCAAGAAGAACATGAAGGAAGATGTTTGGTTTAAACAACTCGAGCAAGTTGGGTTTGATAAAACAAGTTTGAGATGCTATAACTATGACAAACCTGGTCACTTTGCTAGAGAATGTACTGAGGGAAGGTTAGATCAAACTAACAATGGAAAGAAGATGGTGACTGTGAAGGTACAGTCAAAGGGAGATAAGGCAAAGCACATCAAACAATAAAGCTCTGGTTTCTCAGACCAATGAAGAATATGATTGGTCAGACCAGATGGAGATTCTGGATATCAAATTGTCTACTGCTTTGTTAGCTAAAATTCAAACTGATGAAGATATGTTGATAAGAATATACTTGCTGAGTTTGTTTGATGATTTGATAAAGGGAATCTTTGCTGAAGAAGTGTGTGAGAATGTTGAAAGGGTGCTTAATGAAAAAGCTGCTGAGATTACTCCAGCTTGATAAAAAATGACTAAAGAGAGAAAGGAAGAAGTTGAAGAAAAGGCTGTTGAGTTTACTCCAGCTAAAGATGAAATGACTATGAATGTTGTTGAGGAAACTCTAGCAACTGCTTGTGATGACATTGTCAATGCTTTTGAGATCACTCCGGCAACTAAAGCAGAAGAAAAGATGGAACTGAAAGCCTTCATGGTAAATGTCATACCTGAAGAGAAGAACAAGCAAGAAGAATCTAATGAGCTACATACTAATCTTTGTTTAAACACATGTTTAGAAAAGGTTCAAAGATACAGAGTTCACAACAAACGCTTGATTTTAGAAGTTGAAAAACTTTAATATCAAGCTCGTAAATATAAGAATGATGAGAAAATATTTAAAGAAAAGATAGAAGGATTAAACAAATCGATTTAATAATCAAAATTGAATCTTCATGATAAAGATTGTAACATAATGGATTTGACAACAGGTAACAATGAACTATCTTTAGAAATCAATAAACTTAACAATGAACTTTTATCTACAAAATTGACTGTTGAAAAATTTGAGCTGTTCTTAAAAACATGGTTGAAGGTATAATCAAGTCTTAAATGACTCAGAAAATTAATGGTGGAAAAAGTGGAATTGGATATTCTAACATTACACCACCAATTAATCATGATTATACATGCTTACCTTCATCAATTGCTACATCAGATGAAGAGACCTACGGATTAGATTTTCAACCAAAATCAAACTTAATAACTCCAGTCAATGTTTAACTGACTATTGAACCTGTCATAAAAACTGAAATTAAAATTAATCATGATAATTCTTTTACAGAAAGTGTGAAGAAAGAAGGGTAGGTTGAAGATTGGGAAAGTCATGATGAAATAGATTTAAAGGAAAATAAAAATTGTAATGAAAAATCTTATTGTAAATCATCACCAGTTGTCAACGAAATTTCAGATGTCTTTATTTCTATAAATGATTGTTCAAAAATATCTAACAAATAATAGAAAATAAATCAAAAATGAAATTTAAAGGTAATGATAGAAAACACGTCACAAGATTAGTATCTGACTTGAAACCTGATTTCAAGAACATATTTGTTTCAAAAGGCAACATAGATAAGGAAGATCATATCTTTAAAGAAACGAATGCAAGTTCTTAAAAATAAATCTTCTATTACTGCTAACTCTGTGAAACAAGGTGTTTATAGATCAGGTATCAAAGAAACTGGTCCTATTCTAGTACTTGCGACTTAAAAGGTTAAAGCTACAGTTCATGCCTCATCGGCTTCTGAAATGAATCAGACTGTTAAAAATAATACCTCAACTCTTCCGGAATCATCTAGAAAAGTTCTTTATGAAAGAGAGAAAAGAGAGACTATTAAAGAATCGCAAGGCCAAAGTAATACTAAAGCCAAATTTTATGATAACTATGGAAGTTACCATCAATAGTTCGTGAGAAATACACGCGAGCAAAATGTGTATAATAAAATGTGTTGTTATCTGTGTGGCAAGCCAAATCATAAGGTTAGAAATTGCAATCATCAACATCAACTGTCAAGCAAACAAATCACAACTCAATTTCAAATAATAGAAATAAATTATTTTAAATACTAAATTCAAAAGAAATACAAATCAGTCAAATTCTTTTGTTGATAAAAGAAATGTTCAAATAAAAACAGATTTGCATAAAGAAAATTCAAACAAGAAATCTTTACATGTTGATGATAGCAATCCTCCTCCAATTCAATCCACTTTCAAGAAAATGGTTACAAATCTGATCAAACCAATTCAAAAGTGGAAAATAAAAACAAAACAATTTGAGCCTGATATTGTTGAAGATTATGTTTGTAAGGTTATATTAGAAGGTTGATGCAATCAAAGAAGCCCAAACAAACAAGGAGCTACCTGCATGCATGCACTGATGTACATTACACTCTCCACAGAATTTATTCTAAGTGTAAAATCTTCTGAAGCCAAAGACCAAATCTTCCAAAGCCAAAGATGAAGTGTTCCAAAGCTTCAAAGACAAAGTCTTCCAAAGCCAATGTTGTGAAGACTGATTTATTCCGAAAGAAAAAGAGGACATGCTTTCTCTGATCTACTTTTACATAAAATTGACTTACTTTCCGCTGCAACTCTAATGACTCGCCAACTTATACAAGTTGGTGAAAAGGTCCATGCTTTAGTAAACTGTAGATTATGGTCTTGAGTCTGTAACTTCCTACTTTGTATCTTTTATCCTTTTATAATATATTAGGATGTGAGCTATGACATGTCATAGACACTAGTCAAAAGACAATCTATCTTTTAACTTTACATTGATCTTGTTATCTAGATTAGGGTTTCAGCTGGCTTTCATAGTATGGCCGGCTGTAGGATGTAGTATAAAATATCTCAAGTCCGTATATTTTTTTTTTTGCTTTGTAACAGTTGTAATAGAACTTGATAGCAATATACAACATTCTTGAAAACCATATTAGTCTATTCTCGTTCTTAGTTCTGTTTCAGTTACTTGTGTTCTTAGTATCATTTACATAAACCCGGTTCCCCATTTGATCTGTTAAGTGTTCTAACACTCTCCTCGTTGTGAGATTGATTGTATTGACCATCCTTTAACTTGTCCTGCAATTGGTATCAAAACTTTTTAAGCTCTTGATTGTAAGATCTCACTATCTTAAATCCCTTTAGTTTCACAAAACACTTAACATCTCAAATGCCAGCTATCACAAAGGCTGATATTGAAACCGGTACTATGACAAAGTCTCCACTGATCACCCCTGATGACTTTGATACTTGGTACCAATGAATGAAAGGCTTCATCAAGTCTCAAGACTTCAGGATGTGGGGATCTGTTGTCTATGGACCTCATGTACCATCCACCTCTTCAGCTGGTGGTGGTGGTAGTATGATACAAAAGGAAGTGGCTGATTATTCTGATGAAGACCAGAAGAAGATTAACATAGATTAGAAGGTCATGACCGCCCTCCAAACTGCTTTTCCAAACTCTATCTACAGAGGCTTCAAGAAGTGCAAGACTGCCAAGCAACTATGGGATGCACTGAATCTGAAGTATGAGGGGTCAAATAAGCAAAAGAAAATAAGAAGGACCTATTGAAGCAGCAGTTTGAGAATCTCACCTTTAAGGCAGGTGAAACCATGACTCAACAATGCTTCAGATATGTTGAGATTATGGATACTCTAATGGATGTTGGAGTAACTCTTGAGAACATGGACATTGTGAGGAAGTTGATGTTCTCTCTTCCCAGACAATGGACACACTATTGTGTGGTCATTAAGAGGACTGAGGATCTCAAGACCCTTACTCTCACTAAGTTGTATGGTATCCTCAGTGGCTACCAGATGGAGATGAACATTCAAAATCCATCTGGTAACTCCAATAATCAGCAAAGTTTGGCCCTTCATATGGTTGAAAGGGATTGCAGAGAACCACAACATCATCTCATCTGCTATCCTGACAACTCACAAAAGGGTCCTTTCATCACCTTCCTCGAGACACCAAGAGAGAGCTACATCCAAGGAAGCCCATTCCAAGAGACAAGCTCTTCACAAGCCTTTGTGTCTACTGATGAAAGCATAAGCAACTTTCTCTTTACCCTTAAAGACCTAGACTGTATCCATCCAGATGATCTAAAGTACATGAAAATAGTCCAGCACATGGCTCTTCTCACTCACAGAGCCATGAAGTTTTGCAAGAGGACATAGAGGAAGTTTTCTTGCAATACAACTAGTGGAAAGTTTGGGCTGGACAAAAGAAAAGTGAATTATTATAACTGTAACCAAATGGGACACTTTGCTAGAGAGTGCAAGGCACCAAAGACAAATGGGGGCCAAGTACAAACCAGACCAAACTACACTGATGGAGCTTCCCAGATTGAGAAGCCCAAGCAGCAAGCTATAGTTACTGTTAAGGAAGGAGGCTTTGACTCGAGCTTTCAAGTTGAGGATGCATCTCCAAACCAAGCACTGATGTCAGTTCATAAAGAGGCCAAGGTATTTGAACATCTTTGTACACCTGAATGTATTGATAAAGTTAACTGATATAGGTCCTATAACTTAGATATGAGAACTAATCTTGAGTCCTTAAAAATTTTAAAAGATGATTTCAAAAGTGCTGAATTATGTCTTCAAGTCAAATAACTACTTATAAGAAATTTACCTTCGGAAAAAATTTTGAGATATCTTCCGAAGCTTAAATATGCTTCTAAGTACTTACATGTATTTGAAGGACAATTTTCTTCTGAAAGCAAATTTCAAGTTGTCTTCGGAAGAACATTACGTCTTCAAGTCAAATAACTACTTATAAGAAATTTACCTTCGGAAGAAATTCTAAGATATCTTCTGAAGCTTAAATATGCTTCTAAGTACTTACATGTATTTGAAGGACAACTTTTTTCCAAAAGCAATTATGTCTCGAAAGATTTTGAGAAAGCCATTTCAACTCTAAAGCATGAACATACCAACTACAGGACTCAGATAAATGATCTCATCACTAAGTTAACTGAATGCCAGGTTGAGCTTGTGATCAGCAAAGCCAGTGCAGAAGTGTTCTTGAAGAAGAGACCTTCAAGAATAGAATATCCTCATCCTTTCATGCAAAAGTTTGTTATAAGAATAAGCAGGGGCTGGGATCTACTGAGATAGCTCCTCCACACACTCTATTGTCTGTAAGATCTCCAAGGTGTGAAACTTGTGAAGATGAGCTTCCCTCATTGACCCTGTTAATGAAGACGATGAAGAGGAGATAGTGAAGGATGATTCTGAGAAGAGTGAAGAAGATCATCCTAAAAGGGTCACTATTCTCCCGAGAAGAGAAAAGAATCTGGGATGACCAAGTCTAAAAGGAAGAACTTGATCAGGAAAGCAAAGAGAAAATCAAAGAAGACTCAAGAGATCAAGGCCACTTTCAACTCTAAGCAGAAACAAGTGTTCATCTCTGTGAGATTTGAAGTGGTGAAGGCTGAAGACTCAACTATGAACTCTAGTACCAGGAGTTCTAGTTCATGTCCAACTCATTTCAGTAAAGAATAGAAGGTTGATCTACTATATATCACAGCTACACAGCCTGAACCATCCAGTTCCAAGAGCAAGCCTCATCCTAAGAAGCTAAGATGGAGGTGGAAAGTGATCAAGTTCAGTCTTTCTCTCAAAAGAAGACTCTTAGAAGGAAGCAAATAGATTGCATTATGGGGTGGTAGTACTTATCATCTTGCTAAGGATTGCATCTACAATCCTAAAATACTATTCATATGATCGAAGAGAAAAAATTCTGAGAAGAAGTAGCTTCAGAAGGAAAATCCTTTCCTTTCAGAAGCTCCAAGATGAAAAAGAAGACAAGTGAAAACTTTCTTTCGGATGAAATTTGGTCTCGGAAGAAAGGAATGCTTCCGAAGTACTGAAGCCTGCTGCAGTGAAAGTAAGATCTTCCGAAGGTTTTGTCTCCAAAACTTTCGAAGTTTGTCAAAACTTTTGAGGTGTTGAAGGTCAAGTCTAATCTTTCAAAGATGGTTTGGAAGATGAAGAAAGACCAAGTGACTGAAAGTTCTTCATCAACTACAGCTAATGATTCTCAAAGCTTGAACATAGGATCAGTTACTATTACATTGTCTTCAAATCACGTTGATAAGCCTAAGACCAAGGCTTGGGTGTTCCAAATAGGACAAATTAAGCTTGACATCTTCAAGACTATGAGGAAGCCAAATGTTGGCTTCTCAGGGGTAGAAACAGCCCTTGTCCCAAAAATGTCAGAGCTCATTTCTCAAGATGACAATCTAGCAGCACCAGCTAGTTTTGAACCCACACATTTTACTTCCCAGCCACCTATATAGCCAAAAATAACCATCACCTACCAAAGAAAATCCAAACGAACCCCTGCACATGCTACTCAAATTGTGCAGGCCCCTATATCATCACCCATACAGGAGGAAGTGGAAACTGGAGCTCCCACTTATCATGAGGAGGAAACCACTCTCATCTCACCAATGATCAGTGCTAAGGTTCCTTATGCTTAGCCTAATGAGCTTACAACCCCCACAGCCTTAAGCCTTCACTCAGAGTCTCAAAACTCTAGTGAACAACCTTGAGGGGACAGTTACCATCCCCAGCCTCTTGAACTAGACCAACCAATCCTAAACCATGAATTCTATGATGATAAAGACATGGGCATCAGTGAGTATCATGAGTCTCTCTTCTCCACCCATGCTCAAGGAGAGATGAGTACTCCTGTTTCTCGTATGTCTAGCCCACATCATCCACCTACTACTGAGGTGGATCTCCCAGAACCTGTTCAGGAGGTCCATATGGAAGTGTCTCTCATTTTAGCAAGTGATTACATCATTAAGACCTCAACCATGGTAACCCAGCCCATTAACACTTCACTTGAAGCTTTCATGATGCAGGGGAAATCCAACAGCCAAGAACAAAGTGCTGGTGATGAATAAGAAGACCTTGGTCCTATTCTCTCATCCGCCCATGATTCTTCTGATGAAATTTAGGGGAGTTTGAAACTAAAGGTGCAAAAATTAACAAAAACATTCACCTATTTAGTCTAAAAGATAAGTCACCGGGAATCTCAGATGACTGTCTTACAAAGGAGGGTCAATGACCAGCAACTTGAGATCACCGATCTCAAGGGCAAGTTAACTGAGAGACTACTCAGGAGAACTCAACCAGGTCCACAAGAACCTGTGGATGTGACAGACCCAACCCCAAGCTCACTTATTCAAAAAGGTAATGCTACCAAAAAGGGGGAGAAAGTCCAAACAATCACATAACCTAGGAGTTCTTCATAGAGTATGGACTTTGAGGATTCACCACCCTCACTTGCAATGGTCCATACTAAGCAACCTTCTCAAGTCTACATGAATATGGACTCACTTGCCCAAGTCTATATGGATGTGGACTCACTCTTACAAATTTTGTTTGAGGAGAGTATTCCTAGAGCTATGTCTACCCCATCTCATCACTCTAAGAATCCAATCATAGGATGGAGGTATGACACTAATAGAACAGCTCTTGTCATCTCTAGATCACAAGGTCAATAGGAAATTTTTAGCTTTTTCAACCTAAGCTTCTATGAGAGCATTCATCTGATTGATCTTTCACTTGTCAACCCAAGTCAAAACAGACAAGCTGCAAGATTAGCAGATAGGATTCAAGAAAAGGTGTTTGAAGAATAAAAGCTGAGGTTAAGACTATATAGATAGAGGCTAGCAGGTAAGACTTTTGGTCAACTAGATATTAAGGTGGACCCTAAGATTATCTTTAAAGGGGAACCTTTGACTGAAGGCCCAGAAGTTGAACCTGTGAACCTTGAGACAGGAACTTCTTGAACACCCATTGTCCTTAGGGAGGCACCAGCTGGTGAAGGTGCTTCACAACCTCCCTTTGGCCAGACCTTGACCGCTGAATCAAGCAATGAAGGCCAATGATCTGTCCACCCTGATTCACCAAGGCCTGTGAGTGACAAAGGGAAAAGGAAACTGACTTCTGAGGAGGTTGAGGAGGAGGAAAGAGAGAGGAAGAGGAAGCTAGGGGGAGAAAGTTTAAGAGGGTCTCCAGGCTTCACAGAAGCTACCATCAGGGTTGTCCCCAGGCCAAATACTCAGGATGATGAGTTGAGGGTAGCCAGTATAAACTACTTGGGGACCAGAAACTATAATGTGGATAAACTACTTTCTCTCCCCTTAGATGAACTGAATGAACATGCTGACAAGGAATTGTCCAAGGAGAGGAAGGAGGCAGAGGATGCAACATTGCCCCTCAATAACAAGGAAGAAAGGAGACAGAAAAGGCTCTACAAGCATGATCCTACTCTCTCCCCAGTTCAAGAAAGTCATGAGCCATCATCCAAAAGAGCCAAAAGAAGTCTGCTGACAGACAAAGGATGATAAGCTTCTTGAAGCTGTATAGATTCTTCGGAAGGAGGCTTGGTCTAATGTCTCTATCCACTATGGATGAGACATTAGACTGATAAAGCAGAAGATTAAAAAGGGAGAGCTTGTTGACTTGCATTCTCCACCAAGTCCAGTTCAACCTGAGGTTGTCAAGGTTGAACCCCTTGAGACAACACAACCTGGACCTAGAGCTAAATCTCAGTGAACTTCATCTTTAGATCCATAGCAGGGTCCTCTTTATTCTTCTTCTGAACCTGTGAGAGAAAAGAACCCAACTAAGAGAGACATATTAGAACAACCTGGTGATAAAGACTAGCCCTCTCAGTTAAAGACTTCAAAGAAGAGGAAAAGGATGTCCATGAAGAGTGTTTCCAAGAAGAAGACTAAGGCATCCACCTCTACACCTCAGGATGAGTCAGAGCATCCTAACGTATTGCAAGAAGAGGCTGCTCAACCAACTCCAACTCAAAGAGGAGCCTCTTGCAACTAGAAAACATATCTTGTCTTGGACTTTTGCTGCTAATCAAGATAGGTGGTATGTCATCAGAGATCAAGGAGGTGAAGATGTCTATTTTTTGCAAGACATGCTTGATCTTCCTCTACCTGATCTCCATAACATAAGAAGATATTATGAGAGTCTGAGGGATCCTGACCAGATGATGAAGAAAAGTATGGTCTTGATCCTAATGAGGACTCTCAACATGTGAATAATATCTTTGTTTTGGTAGCATCAGCCTAGGGGAGTTTGTAAGGTTATATTAGAAGGCTAATGCAACCAAAGAATCCAAAACAACCAAGGAGCTTCCTGCATGCATGCACTGATGTATACGGTAGAAGTTACTTCAGAAGTTTTATACTCTCCACAAAAATTATTCTAAGGCAAACATTGAAAGAATTTCAACTGTTACACATGGATTTATTTGGTCCATGTTATAGGCTTACCATTAAAAGAATTTCAAGTTACTGAACATTGTTTGTCATGTTCAAAAGGCAAACAACATAAACTCCCTCATAAAGCAGTTGTTCATACCAAAATTGTATCCATCCTTCCACTGTTACACATGGATTTATTTGGTCCAGTAAGCATTTTAAGTTTGGGACACCATGCATACTGTTTGGTTATTACTGATGATCTTTCCAGATTTACTTGGTATTTCTTTTAGCAACTAAGGATAAGACACCTTATTTTTTGATAAAGTTCATGACCTTATTGGAGAATCAGACTGACAAAACCATCAAAAGCATTCGAAGTGATAATGGCACAAAGTTTTGCAATCATACTCTGAATGAATTTTGTGATTCTAACGGGATAGCTAGACAATTTAGTTCTGCAAGAACTCCACAACATAGTGTAGTTGCAGAAAGAAGAAGCAAAACCTTAACAAAAACTGCCAAAACAATGTTATCAGCAGCCAAATTACTGTCTTTTTTTGGGCTGAAGCTGTTAACACTACATGTTATGTTTAGAATCGTGTTTTAATCAACAAAAAAAACATGAATCCTTATGAAATTTTTTCAAACATAAACCCAAAGTCAAATATTTAAAAAATATTTGGATGTTGTTGTACTTTGTTACATAAATCTAATTCTAAATCAAAATTTGATGAAAAAACTGATGAATGTTATTTTGTTGGATATTCAGCCTATGAAGTTGCATACAGGTTTTATAATAAAAGATCTAAACAAATAAATGAGTCATTTAACATAGGCTAGCATGAATCTAACAAAACAGATGCAGGTTCTGCTCCTTCATTGGTATATGATTATGCTTCCTTATTTGAAACTTTTAATCGATCTTCTGTTGGTTCTACAGCTAATCCATCTTTGTCATCATCTATTCCAGATATTTTTACTAATGATGTTAGACCTATGTCATCTTCAGCTACATGAAGATTTTAAGACACACCCTCTTCTTCAAATGTCTCAGCTGTTCCACAATCTATTTCTGAATCTGAATTGCCTCATTCTGATCCAGATGTTGAACAAGCTCCATATGTTTCTAAATAGAGTTCATCTTCTAATCAACATGACCCATTTGAAGATTTATCTATTGATAATGATATTCATCAAGAGGAAGATATTGTGTATTAACCCGAAACAGGGAACACTGTTGAAGAACCAGTTGGTCATCTGTCTAATTCAGACAAACGAGTCAACATAATCTAGAAGATAATACTAACAGTGTATAATATAAAATATTTGAGTAAGAATGTTATAAATGTAAACTATTTTAAATCAATTCCAATTCATGAGCTTTAGGGTTTCATGATTATAAACATATATATATATATATATATATATATATATATATATATATATATATATATATATTTGTGTGTGTGTATATATATATATATATATATATATATATATATGTATGTATGTATGTATGTATGTATGTATGTATGTATGTATGTATATATATGTTTAACTTTTTCTTAACCTTTTTTAAATAACCATATTTTGAAAGCAAACTTGTGTATACAAGACTGGACAAGCTCAGATGATGAATCAAAAATCATTAAGACACCTGAAGTTGTCAAGTCTCAAATGCTTCCAAAAGTTGAATCAAGACCTATACGGATCTCATCTCCAAATGCTAAACAAATTAGCAGTTCCTCTAAAACTCAGCAGAAGCACTCACCGTCTTCATCTGCTATCCATCAAGCTCACCACAAATCTGCCTCCAAGTCTGCCAAGTCACCAGTCATACAAAAAGGTTATCAAAAGAATGTTCATATCTCATCTCCTTGAACATCACACGAACAATCACAGCTCAGTTCGAAATCCATATCGACAAAGCTTCAAAAAGTTCAACCTTCTGATATCCGAAAGAAGAAGCTTCAAGGATATCGACAAGCTGCAATAACCACAAAGCAGGCTCCACCCTCTCTTGCTTTCGACGAGACTACAAAGAACCAAAAGCCTTTCAAGGCTTGCTTTAGATGTGGAAAAAAGGTCATGTGCTAAAGAAGTGCCCTCAAGTTCAAAGACAGGATTTGAGCAGTAAAGATAACACTGGTTGCTTCTCAGGTTCAAAAGGTAAAAAGCAGACATTTTTGAATGGTTGGATGACAAACAATTTATCCAAACCTTCTCATGTGAAGCCGGTTTCACATGATTCAAAGATGAAAAGGACCAATGTTTTAAAATCAAAATCTCAACCTACGGGTCTTAAAAAGAAAATGATTTCAAAATTCAATTCTTTCAAATCTAAAGTAATTGAACAAAAACAAATTTGGAAAGTAAAACAAAAGGTTAAAGAAATAAATGATTTTTCAAAATGGTGTGTACTAAAGCAGGTTATGTACATTGATGAAAAAGGAACTCCCAGGACCATAATGGCCTGGGTCCACTCTCTAACTAATCTGTTAATGAGTGCAGGAACAGTTTAGGAGGACTGTTAATAATCCTTTTTACTAACAGAGAATGTTCCTCAGTCAAATTTGAAGCTGAACAAACAGGTTATGGTTTTGGTATCACACCATATTCTGGATACTTATCTGCACTATTACAGATCACACTTCACAGTCACTGCACTTTTCTTGGTACTTCCTTTCTCATCTTTTTGCTAGTATAATTTGGAAGACTTTCTTTGCTAGTATAAATGAAATGGGAACTAAGAACTTGATTTGGGATGACTGAGATATGATAGTATATTTTTGTTGTATGCTTGGTTTGCATGACTTGTATCTTTGTGAGAAATGATAGTAACTGATGTAGATGTCTGTATCACTTAAAATTCTAAAATCTAAAAAAAAAGGGACAGTTTCATTATATGATATGTATGGTAGGCTCAGCCCAAAAATAAAGTAAACACTGATCCTGTAGCCTAAATAATGCTTTAGAACTTGATGATAAGGATCATTTCAATGACATCTCGGCCTGCACAAAGTTACAAGTCTTATAAAAAACGGGTTGAGAGTATCTGACTTCTGCCTTGATCCCTTAAATTCCTAAAATCTCCCTATCCCCAAGTCCTGAATGTAGCTTCTCGTTAGCCCTTCAAATCTATATTTCATCCTTATCTCTTTTGCTATGCTGAAGCAATGACCTGGAGTGATGATCTTCTCTGTTATACGTGAGTATAAACCTGAAGTTCTCATCAGCAAGCTTAGATGATCATTTCCTCTATTATACGTAAGTATATACCTGGAGCTCTCATCATCTGTTCCCCAAAATAAAGGCATAGTGATTCTTAAATTAAGATCATTTTTGAACCTCAAAAGAAAATCAAACAGAGTTAATCATATTACTTAATAAACCCTAATGACGGGATAAGTTCTTTGCCGAATGTCTGTGAGAACCAAGTTACCTGAACTTCTCTAATCAACCTAAAACATGATAAAATCAGTTGCAGGTCACTCGTTGAAAAGAATAAGGCATGGGTTTAAATTGCACAAATATACCAACAATCATTCTTGAACTGTTTTGGCTATCAAAATCTTTAAATCATGATCAGACTTTGTATCAGTGTGATCTCACTAACTTGTCGATGTTTAAATACATCTTCATGCTTAAGTATATCTTGAATATGTGATCTCATGATCAAATTAGTTCTTGGGTAAAATAAAAAACTTATATAAAAAAGGGTGTTTTTCATTTCAAATTATTTCAAGTCTTCTACAATATGTTATTAAAATGTTATCAGTTTCACATGCATTTCACGGGAAATTGCACACACAAATAAACACGGGTTTATTTGTTATCTGAAATGATCTGACAGGAAGTTACGTGATTGTGTTTGTGCTTATGTTACAAATTTTTGCTTCATATGATGGCCGATCATCAGCTGAGCAAAGTACCTGACCAGAGAACCTATTCTTCAAGTTTGCATAAGATACCTAGCTAGAATTCCTCCTCCTACATCTTCTGAAGCACTCAAGAATAGAGAGTTGAAAAAGCTGTTCCTAATCATTCACAAAGAATGCACACAAAGAGGGGGAGCATACAAAAAGGGGGAGCCTGTAAGATAAAAGATCTTCAGTAACAGATCATCAATCTAGGGGGAGATTGAAGATCATTATATGGTTGACTTATCGGTGCTAATCATGATACAAGATGTTGATAATGATAGAGTAAAGGGGAGTATTGTTGAGTCTGAAAATGATAGTCTATATTTTCATCACAGACAAAGTCAACAAATGTCAATGTCACTGTCAAAGTCATTGGAATAGTCAAACGGACGCGTTCGAGACGAAGACCCGAGACGAGACGTTGAAGATATAAATGACTAGGAGTTTATTGTTAATAAATATATTTTGTGTCAACAAAATATATTTACTTATGTTTAAGTCATTTTTATGTTTTATTTGTAATTTCTCTTATTGTCTAAGTCTAGGGGCTTAGTATGTCATTAGTGAATATTATCACTATATATAGATTAGTGACAATTAGGTTTAAAGTATCTTCAATGAGCGATCGATTGAGGGCTTACACTTTGTAATATCTTTAGCAATCAAATTCAGATCAAACAAGGGTTTATTGAATGTTCTTGAGGTGTTTATTATTGTTCATCCATATTTTATAGTGTTTGTTCTATATTTTACACAAATATCATTGATATATATGTTATCTGTAAGATTTGTTAGTGTTTAAGTGCACTTTTAAATCGATCACAAGGACCAACATGTTCTATCTTTGTAAGCAAGTTTTGTAAAACCCTAATACATAAATATCATTGTTGTAACTCTGTGTTTTCGGCTGGAAGCATATTTTTTACTACTTTTGAGCCTTTGATTGTGATTATTGAATAGATTCAAAACTTATTCATTATGTTATTATGAGTATTGTGTTGTTTAAGTGGGATTTCTAAGTTTTATTCATCAATTGCACTGTTATATCGATCACGAGGACCAACAATATGGTATCAGAGCCATTGTGCTATTGATTGGTTGAGTTTTGTGTATTTCGAGCTTATAGTCACTGTTCCATTCAATACTGTTCTGATATGTGTTTTTTGGATATGGAAATTGATTGAGGATTGTTAGTATTTGGTGTGGGATGCTATAGAAATCATCAGCTCTCAAATTCATTGAGATTTGGATTAGTTTGAGTTGATTTAGTGCTGATAAAGGTTTTCTACTACATGGGCGAAACTAGAGTTCTTCCAGTGAAACTGCCCTTGATTTAGCAAAACTACATAATTTGTGGTTTTTGGATCCGGTTTTTTTGCCTCAGCGAAAGTACCTCATTTTGAACGAAAGTTCTACTTCTTTGATTGCCAAAGCAAGCGAAAGTACTGCCGAAATTGTCCTCAGAATGAAAGTTCTACTAGTTTCGTGAAACTTTCTCCTAAACTAGAGTTTCTAAGCACTCATTCGAGCGAAACTACTATTCATCTTCCGAGCGTATCTACCAGTGAATTTGTCAGTGAATTTAGAGATTCTTCAGCGAAATTAATACTGTTTAAAATATGATATCCACCAACATCACCATTTCTGACTTGGAGAGTGTTGCACCCAATAGGCCATCGAGTCTTATAAATGGTGATAACTTTGAAGATTGGAAATGATGTTTAAAAGCCTTCTTTTATTATACGGATCATAATCAATGGGAGTTAATAGTAAATGGTCCACACACTCAAATTGTCACTGTTGGTCAAGTTACCTCACCAAACACTGATCCGTCAACCTTTACTGAAAGAGACCTCAAGCTAATCGATCGTGATCAAAAAGCTTTTGGGGCTTTAACCTTATGTTTGTCACAAGACATCTACAATCGTTTTACTAAACACAAGTGTGCAAAATCATTGTATGATTCTCTGTGTGAATTTTATGATGGAAATGAAGATCTGAAGAAGGACAAGAAAGCCCAAGCTGAAAAGGAGTTCAATTCAATTGTAGGACATAAGAATAAAAGCCTTACGGATATTACCAATCGATTTTTATCTAACTCAAGCACTTTAAAGAAATATGATGAATAGTTGGTTAACCATGAACAAGTTACTAAGCTCTTGGACTCTCTTCCACCGCAATGGAGCTTGCAAGTCAGGATGTTGAAGCAAGAAAGAAACTTTGCTGATTATAAACTCATGGATGTCATCAACAAACTGAAATCTTTTGACTTAGATGTGAAAAGGAGTCAATACAATCAATCCATGATGCCAGCCACAGTATATCCATAAAATGCTACATTGATCTCATCCGCTGCAAACTCATCCATGTATGGTTCAGCTTATGGTGGTTTTACGGGATATGGCGTATCAAACAAGTATAGTGGTAGATCTACAAGTGTTGGTTCAAGCTCAAATACATCCTTCACTCCTCAAATTCCATCTGACATAATGACATTATTTGGAATGTTTGTACACAGCTATGAAGCTTTGGTTGCGGGAGAGCTGAAGGGAAAAGGAATGACTGTTGGAGACATGTATCAGGTGGATCCTGATGACTTAAAGGAAACTATTATCCAATGGCAGATGACCATGCTCATATTGCATGCAAGAAGATTCATGGAACGAACTAGAAGAAAGAACATTGGGAATCAAAATCAAAACTCTAAACTTGGTTTTGATAAGTCAAAATTGAGATGCTTTAATTGCAAACAGCTAGGGCACTTTAAAGAGAATGTCCATCTCCTATCATCAATGAACCAGGAACTTGTGGAACTTCCAAAGTTAATCCGATCACCAACAAGGAAGAAGCCAAGCCAAAGAAGGAAACAACCCTTATTTCAAACTTTGATTGGAGTGTTGAGATTGAGGAAACTAATGAAAATCAATCATGCTCTAGTGGTTAAGGTGGTGAACAGTGATGTGGATTCTGTTGAGGACTTTGATCCTTTCAGGGAGTATAAGAGTGACATTCAAGAAGAAGCTATTGGTGAAGGTGGTAAACAATAGGTCAAGCTGAAGAGGTGAAGATTGGGAAAGTCAAGGAAGAAAAAGGTGATTATGAGTATGCTGAAGTGAAAGTACAGTTTGTGAAGCTGATGAGTTCGAGAAACAATATCAAGAAAAGAAAGAGGAAAGTGAAGTTGAGGAGACCAGGAAGAAAGCGTTAGAGGAGGAAGAATGCAAGAAGAATACTCTGGTCTGTCAATGCGAAAAGGCCCTAGCTGCTGAAAAAGTAGTTGTGGGTCTCCCTTATGATGTAATTCAAGACATGTGTTCTCCTCCATGCAAAATACGTTTATTTAGGGTTTATAAAGCTAACAAATTATTGTTAGACAATGAAAAAGAATTAAAACAAATAAATAAGGAACTTAAAACAATGAGTCTAAAATATTTTATCAAGTTAAATGAAGCTTTAAAGGAAAATGAGCATTTAAAAAGAAATCTTTTGAAAAGAAATGATGAAATAAATGCTTTAACTGAACGTGTAGCGCTTGCTGAATTTGAAACAAGCAAATCAAAAACCAAACTTAAAAAGTGGACATTTTCTGGGATGAAACATGAAGAGCTTTGCAAGAAACAATAGGGGGGGGGGCTAGAATTAAGACTGGTTTGGGAATTAAAGAAACCACTCATGTTTATCCTCCTCCAAGTACTTATTGGTATTCTCCTATGCCTATAACTCATCCAAGTAATGAATTAAATCAAAACAATACTAACAGTTTGTATGTAGGTTTAGAATGAGTGAATCATAAGGAGATTCGAGAGGAATATGATTATGGTGCAAGTAGTGGTCTGGGCAGCTCTAGTCTTAGCATTTCAGATTCCAAAAAGTCTTCAATAGATAATAGTTTAAGTAGATTTATTTCCCAAAAGTCTATTACAGACAATGGCATGTGTAGTTCAGGCACTAGTCCAGCTTGTTTATCTTCAGATGTCTATGAATCAAATTGTGATGTTTCAAATGATTGTTTTAATAGAAATGATGGTTGTTCAAGTAAAGCTTCAGATAGACATACTGCCTCCAATTGTTTTGAAAAGTTCCTCTCTCATCCTATCCCATCTTTTACACTAATATAAATAAATTGGTTAAGAACAATCTTATGAATGGGCTACCACTTAAAGATTTTTCAATAGTAGAAAAGTGCATGGCATGTGCTCAAGGCAAACAGCACAAAAGGCCACACAAGCTTAAGCTTGAAAATACAATTTACATAATCTTGGGTAAGATTTCTAGCAAACAAAGGAGACACTGCACAAGAGAGAGCTTCAGAAGTTGATCCTCTCACTTGAAACCATCAACAAAAAGAAAGTAATAGCCATTCGAAGTGATAATGGAACTGAATTCAGAAACCATATCTTTTACTCTTTCTATGCAAGCAAAGGGATTCTCAAACAGTTCAATGTAGCCAGGACACCTCAACAAAATGATGTTGCTGAAAGGAAGAATCAGTCCCTTATCGAAGCAGAAAGAACTATGCTGATTAAGTCAAAGCTTCCAATTATTTTTTGGATAGAAGCTGTCACTTGTGCTTCCTATGTCGTAAACAGGGTTCTTATTGTGAAAGACAAAATGAAGACTCCTTATGAGCTTCTTCATAAACAAAAACCCTTGATTGACTTCTTTCGTCCATTTGGTTGCTCATGTACTTTGCTTAACCCTTAAGCTCGGAAGTCAAATTTTGGAGTAGTCTTTGATGAATGTTTCTTCGTTGGCTATTATTCCTCACAAAAGGCGTAGAGAGTGTACAACAAAAGAATGCATATTGTGCAGGAATCATTCTATGTTGATTGGTAGGAGTCTAATTCACCAAACATAGGGTCAGACCTAACATGGTTTTATGACTCCAATACTGTCTTCAAATCTTTCAACCTTCCAGTATTTCATGATGATGTTTATCAAACCAATGTGCAAATCATTTCTCCAACCGAACCTCTTCCACCTGAATCTTATCCAATTCCTCCACCTCAACCTTTTCTTGATGTTCCAATCACACCTCCACCACAATCGATTCCTCTATCCCAACCAACTTCCCTTTCACAATCATCACAAACCACATCTTCATCTAATTCCAATCCATTTACTCTTAACACCAACTTCAAAACCTTAAAAGATCATCCACATGATTACATCATTGGTTCCATCACATATGGTGTGAGGACACGGAGTCAATCTGGATTGATAAATGAATGTCTTTATGCATGTTTCTTATCTCAAATCGTTCCCAAAATATCTTAGCAGCGCCTCAAGACCCAAGTTGGGTTGAATCTATGCAGTTGGAACTTCATCAGTTTAGAAAACTAAAAGTTTGGCAATTTGTTGATCTTCCTCCAAACAAGTTTCCCATTGGTACCAAATGGGTATACCAGAACAAACCAGATGATTGAGGAGTTGTAATAAGGAACAAATCAAGGTTAGTTGTTCAGGGATTTGCTCAGGAGGAGGGAATTGACTATACTGAAGTGTTTGCTCCAGTTGCTTGCATTGAAGCTGTCAAAATCTTTCTTGCTCATGCTGCTCACAAAAACTTTAAAGTCTTTCAAATGGACGTGAAGTGTGCATTTCACTACAAGAACATTGATGAGGAGATTTGTGTTTGTCAACCAACAGGTTTTGAGGATCCATACTTCCCAGAAAAAGTATATAAACTTGATAAATCCTTATATGGATTACATCAAGCACCTCGTATTTAGTATGAAACTTTGACACAATATCTGGTCGGTAAGGATTTCTCTAGTGGATCTATAGACATGACTCTATTCAAGAAGGAAGTTGATGGTGAAATGCTAACTGTTCAAGTGTATGTTGATGATATCATTTTCGGGTCAACAAATGAGAAACTGTGTAGAGAGTTTGAAGAAGTAATGAAGGATCACTTTGAAATGAGCATGATAGGGGGGGGGGGCTGTGCTTTTTCTTAGGATTGCAGGTTGAACAAAAGCCTGATGGTATTCTGATTCACCAAGAAAAGTACGTTCTGGAGATTCTCAAAAAGTTCAAGATGGATGATGCTTCTCCAGAACTCACTCCATTCACTACTCAAACCTGTTTAACTCCAGATGATAATGGGAAATCCGTGGATGCTCATCACTATCGTTCTATGATTGGATCTCTCATGTATCTCACGGCTAGCCGTCCTAATATAACATTCACCGTGTGCTACTGTGCCCGTTTTCAAGCCAACCCAAAAGAATCACATGAAAAAGCTGTTAAACGCATCTTTCGTTGCTTAAAGGGTTCTTCTCGTTTGGGTCTTTGTACCCAAAAGGAGGGAACTTTGATTTACATGCTTATTTTGAGAGTGATCATGGTGGTTGTAGGATCAACAAGAAATTCGTCACTGGCGGATGTCAATATCTCGGGGATTGTCTTGTCTCATGGCAAAGCAAGAAGCAAACAACAGTGTCTCTCTATAGGAGAGGCTAAATATGTTGCTGCATCCAGTTGTTGTTGCCAAGTAGTTTAGATACAACACCAGATGATGGATTACGGAATCAATTTTCTTCATACATCACTTTTCTGTGATAATGAAGCTGCTATCTGAATTGCCAAAAATCCAATTCATCATACTCGTACCAAGCACATTGAAACAAGGATTCATGCAATCCGGGACACTCAGGAAAAGGGTTTTATAGATATATTTCCAATTGATACAAAAAATCAAAGAGCAAATCTTTTCACAAAAACATCTGATAAACCTCGTTTTTATGAATTGATCTCAATGCTGGGTTTAATATCTTTTTGAAACCTCTTTTCTTAAGAAAGTGTGTAAATAGTTGTAAATAACTCTTTTGTTTATTTTTTTATATAATTTTTTTTTCTGATACACTTCAGAGTCCCATATTCCTTCACATCTTTGATCTTTAACAAAATTTAAAAACAAAAGTTTCTATTACATAGCAATTAAAAAGAAATTTTAGGGGAGAATAAAGATTAAACCCTTAAGTTTTTCAATTTTGTCTTTTCAGGAACCCCGGAAAAGAAATTTGAAGGAGGTCAACAGCCTTGTGTTGGGATATGCATGGTAGGCTCAGCCTGAAAACGAAGTAAACAGTGATCGTGTAGCTAAATTAAATTTTAAGAACTCGGTGATAAGGATCATCCTCCTAACATTTTGGCCTGCACAAAGTTACAAGTTCTTGTAAAAAATGGGTCGAAAGTTTAAAATCTTTGCTTTGATGTTCCCAAAATCTCCCTATCACCAAGTCTTTGAATTGAAGCTTCTCGTTAGCTCTTCAGAGATATGTTTCGTGCTTACCTCCTCTGCTATGTGTGAGCATTGACCTGGAGTGATGAGCTTCTTTGTTATACGTGAGTATAGACCTGGAGCTCTCATCAGCACGTTCTGATGATCTTCCCTGTTATACGCAAGTATAGACCTGAAGCTCTCCTCAACAAGTTCAAATGGTCATCTCCTCTGTTATACGTAAGTATAGGCCTGGAGCTCTCATCATCGGTTCCCCTTATAAAGGCATAGTGTTTCTTAAATTTAGATCATTGTTGAAAACTCTAAAGAAAATTCAAGCTGAGTTAATCATATTGCTTAATAAACCATGATGACAAGATAAGGACTTTACCAAATGTCTGTGAGGACCAAGTCATCAGAGTTTCTAAAATTAAACCAAAACATGATAAAGACAGCTGCAGATTACACATTGAAAAGAATAAGGCATGGGCTTAAAAGGAAATATATCAGCAATCTAGCCAATCTGTGACTCTCTGAAATAATTTCTTGAAAAAGAAATGTCTATATCCTTTTATTTTTAATTTCTCTTATTTCTTATTTTAATATTATTTTATTTTAATCTTCTATTATTCTTATTTTGTTTGTGTTGGTATTATGGGGTGAAGAAGTTTTTCATAAAAGTTTTTTTGTAAATATAAGATTTTTTATTTTTTATTTTTATTTTTATTTTTATTTTTTATTTTGTTTTTTTAAATAAAACTTTCAATTTTTTTTTTATATTTTCTAAGTGTTAGGTTCTAGCGAAACTTAGTTTCGCTGGTTGTTTCGCTAAACGAATCTATAGATTCGCCGGCAAACTCGCTCTACACTGGGATACATGACTTCATTTGTGATGTCGAGCGAAACTATAGTTTCGCTGCCAGCGAAACTAGTGTCTATGTATTGCACAGTGTGAAATTAGTTTCACATACTTGTTGGCGATATTAAACCCTAGTTTCTCTGTGCATTCACACCTATTTTCTTCTAAATCGATTTTCGTAGAGATTATATGTTTCTAAGTGCTTAGGTGGATGTTTCGAACCTGTTCTTATGAATTAATTTAGGTTTTAATCACTGGACCTTAGTTTTAGGTTGATTCGCTGGGTTAGTAGTTTTGCAGATTCGTTCAGCGAAACAGCGAAACTAACCAGCGAATCTAAGCGAAAGTTCAAGTGTCCCCAGCAAAACTGTCCAGTTATGCTGTTTAAGCGTAGTTTACAGCTTCGCCTGGATAGTTGCCACGAAACTATAGATTCGCTCAGGCACATGATCCTGTGCTGGGTCTCAGCGAACTTACAATTTATCTGCTGTAAAAACTATAATTTCGTCCTCAGCAAAACTATAAAATCGCTCAGGCACATGAGTTTGTGTCTGTGCCACAGCGAATCTATACTTTCGCTTGAACGAAATTACAGTTCAAACAGCAGCGAAACTGTTAATATGTGCCTTTAGCGAAACTACAGTTCGCACGTCAATGAAACTGTTGAACTTTCATTGTTTTTCATGTACTTTGTTTATATCTTTGTTTATTCATACCTTAATGTTTTAAATAACATATTTTTGTTTAATTTTCAGTTAAGATGACAAATCTAAAGTTTGATGAGAGTACAAACATTGTTGCATTATTGGATGATAGCAACCCGAAGACCATTGGCTTTAGAGATTGTATTAAGTGGCTGAAGCAGTCCCCAATCAGTTATGCTATATCACACATGCCCACGATCTATGATCTTCGTATAAGAGATTTTTGGAGAACTGCAAAGTATGACCTTGGGTTTAATCCATATCGGATTACTGCTAGAGTCCTTGAGCATGACTTTATTATTACAGTTGAGACTGTGGCAAGGATATTAAAGCTGGAGGAAGATTGTGGGGACGAGGTGGTAATGTCTGATGCAGAAGTATTAAATGCATTTAGAAGCATTGGGTATGAGGGACCCTCTTTTGGCTCAATGAAAAAAATCAAGAAGTCCCTCCTATCTAAGGAGTGGAGATACATTGACAATGTATATATTATGTGCCTTGATCATAGGAAAAGAGGGTCAGATGGTCTAAATCAGCACTGGGCAAAGGCTATGAATGTATGTTGCTCGGGACAGAAAGCCAATATTGCTAAGTTGATCTTTGATTGCATGACTGAAAATATACTGGCTTTGAAAAAGGATAAGTTGTTTCTATATCCAAGGTTTGTACAAATGCTGATTAATGATTTGAAGCCACATCTGCCTAGACATGGAGAAATTAAAAGACTGGTGCAAATGAATACAAGAATATTTGCAGATTGCTCAGTAGTGAGACATGACTTTAGCTGAAAGATAACATATCTTTTGAAAATATGTACTCTGCTGAGAGATGGAACTACATCAAGAGATTGATTGAAAATGAAAATAAAAATGCTAAAGAGAATAGGGAGAAGCAGGATAAAGCTATAAAGAAAAGAAAAAGGTATGCAAAGGAGAAAGAGTATGATTTTAAAGCAGAAATTGATGAAGTTGAGGAGGAATTAAGAACTCAAAGGGAAAGGAGGACTAAAAAGAAAGCTGATCCAAGTGAACCTATTAGGTCTAGAATGATTGTATAGGTTTAGAAGATTATTCATAACTTGTAATGAACTCTTTAAATCTTTATATTTTTGTATGCAAGATATATATATATATATATATATATATATATATATATATATATATATATATATATATATATATATATATATATATATATATATATATATATATATATATGTTAACTCAAATAATTATTTGTGTTGATTATATGTGTAATTGCAGGAAAACATCATACTTGGTCAATTGTGAAATTTGACCAAGTACAAGAACATCTACGGAAGAACAGGTCAAGGAATATGCATCCGCGGATCTCCTGCGGAAGCATTGTAACATCTACGGAAGAACAAGTCTGCTCGTGAGATCAAGTTACTGCTGCTCCTGCAGAAGAAGAAAGCTTGCTCTTTCAGAAGAAGTTCAATGTGAAGATCAAAGGACCAACTCCTACAGAAGGCTAACTCCTACGGAAGGCTATCTCCTATGGAAGAACAAAGTACTTGCATGAACTCCATTCATCAAGGAAGCCTCATGAAGTCAACAAGTTAAACTCTCTGGAGTGATGTCATCAAGTCAACATCTGCGGAAAACTATACTTCTGTCAGAAATGAATATGGCATGTCACATCAAGAATTTATTTGTGTAACTTTCTTACCACAATAAAAAAGTTACTTTTACCCATGTAAAAGTGAATCACTCTGCCTATAAATAGAAAGCCTGGGTGCACTCTTTTCATACACCAAAATACATAGAAAAACAATACAAAAACTCTGATTACACCAGAACAGCAATTAGAACACCAAGAACACCAAGAACATCACCTAGCAATTATCATATTAGCAAAAATCAAAACTGATTGTAACCAATTTAGTATTAATGGAAATCATTTGAAGGAAATTTGTTTATCATATTACTTTAACTTGTTTTCCATTTCTCCCATCTGTTCTTTATTGATTTACGTTACAATTACAATTTCTTAAACAATTAATTAAACAATGAGTTGTGATAATTCCACGATCATTATTTGTTCAATCAAACTGATAAATTCCTGTTTTGGTTCTTGGATTCACATGACTGCTGATTGTTACTTCAACAACCACTGTGCTATTTGCAACAAGAATAACCATTCTACTCAAGATTGCTACTTCAACAAGAAGAAACAAATCAAAAGTCCTAAAGAAGCAACAATATGAGAATGTTGAATCAGACTCACAATCCACTGAAAGTAAGGCAAATTCAAAGCAAAAGAAGCAGCAATCAAAACAAACGGTTCCAAGGCAAAGAAGCCAACATCTAGTTATGATCAAACAAAGAGGAAGAAGGAGAAGCAACATTCTCAAAGCAAGACTCCTCGCAAAAAGGTAGATTTGCAGGAAGATAAAGCCTTCTATGACCACTTTGAAAAGGGTAATCAAGTACCACAATCAATGACAAAAGATGCAAAAACTTTCTCTAATCAAGTATCATCATCAAGTTCAAAGAACAAGATACTCAAAGAAGAGGTGACAGAGGAAGTGTTTGTGGATCAAGAACAAAGTGCTTCAAGTTCATCTTCAATAGAATCATCCTCACCCCAAACAAACCATAATGAATCAAATGACTCTAAAAACAACCCTGAGACATCTAGGCTCTGAGGGAGTAACCATCTTAGATACCAATGGCAAGCCCAAGACTATTATGGTTTGGGCTCCAAGCTCTAATTGATTTCATTATTTATGCAGGAACATCCATGGAGGGCTGACAACAAGTGGTATGTTGATCGTGGTTGTTCCACGCATATGGCAGGAAACTGTTCTCTCCTTCATGATTTCAAATACAAAAATACTTCATATGTGGCATTTGGTGGGATAAGAAGGGAGGTAAAATTGTTAGTGAAGGAATGGAAACAAATGGTGTACTCAAATTTGAGAAAGTAAATTTTTTTAAAAATCTACAATACAACTTGCTGAGTGTATCTCAAATTGGTGATTAAATTATACCACTCTATTTGATAACACTTACTGTTACATTCTTAAGCTAGGTTTTTAAATCCCAGCAGATTGGATCCTTCATAAAGCACCAAGAAAAGGAAACACATATGTATTGGACCAAGACTAGTTTCTTGGCAGTGCAAAAAGCAAACAAATGTGTTGATATCCACAGCTGAGGTTAAGTACATTGCTGCTTCAGCTGGTTGCTCTCAAGTTTTGTGGTTGCAAAACCAACTACTTGATTATGGTTACAATTTTCTTCAAACACCAATACATATAGATAACTCAGCTGCTATGTTCATAACTGCTAATCCAGTGCAACATAGTAAAACAAAACATATAGAAATTAGATATCATTTTCTGAGAGACTGCTCAGAAAAAGATTTAATCAAGTTGATCAAAGTGTTACAACAAATCAGCTTGCTGATTTATTCACTAAAGCCTTTGACTCAATGAGATTTCATTTCTTAATTAAGTCTTTAGGCATGATCAACTTAGATTAGTCATCATCACAAAGAAAAGCATGATCTGTCCTTTAAAATTCTCAATACGAAAAAGCCAAAAACATCCATAAAACATATTAAACGTCAAAAATATTATCTTGTAATATGTTTTCTTGAAAAAGCAATTCATATCATGGGAAATGATTGCACACGATACCTTTGTTTACTTGCCTGGTTTTTAACTTACAATAAGACTGATCAGATGTGATATGATATGTGAGTAGGTTCAGCTTGAGTGGAAAATAAACACATCCATGCTTAACATAATGCCAAGGTGACTAATTATGGGCAATTCCATTTTAAGGAGCAAGCAAGTAAGTCTTATCCTGCTGTGATCAACTCAGTCACCCAAGCGCACTATATTCCGACACGTTATAACCTCTATCTTTCCGCATCATGGTCCCTCTGTTTTGCGTGAGCAAAGACCTGGGTTTATAGTTACCATTTTTTTATATGAGTAAAGACCTGGTGACCTGATGCTGATCATCAATAAGTTCTAAAAAGGAAACACTCTAAAAGAATCCAATGTGATCAATTGTATATTATCTTAAAGAGCATAAAAATCATATAATAGCATTAATAAGATTTCAAAGAAATCTTAAGATAGAGCTTATGGTTTATGGAAAATAGTTTTCAAGCGTGAAAAAGTGATGAATTGACTCGTAAATGGAGGACAAACTCTAATGTTAATTGAATGTGGAGTCCATATTTGTCTATCTTTAACCAATACCAAAACATGATAAACAGCATGACAAGTTGAATGTATACTCTTGCTTGAATTTATGTGGATCATAATACCTGCAATCAGCACTAGATCTATGTCTACTATCCTTATACAAAATGCTACAGGAAGTTGCTTAGTGTCATAGTATGATCCTATTTTATGGTGTATATGCTTGTAAATATGTTATGTGTAGTTTTTGCTAATAAACAAAAATACAAAAAAGATTTTGTTTATGTTCTTTTCTTTGCTAATATGTTGGACAGATAATTGCTTTTCCTGCTATTTTCTTAAAAAATTTCTGCTAAATCGATAAGTTCATGATTAGTCACAAATTTAGCGGGAGTAGTCATCAGCATGAAAAATGAGTTTATCATATTTAAATGAAAAAAATTGGAGCTTGAGCACTAACTTGGCTGCAGAATATCTGAAGTTTTTAACCAAATCAATCTCTTGTACATTTTCCATGAAGCAAAGTCAACAAGGTCCAACAACAATCAATAAATGATCTAACAACATGTTAGGATCATACAGAAAAAACATAAGAAATTTGACTTTTGGTAGATTGGTATCCTATGGTAAAGTATACTTCCGTCGATTGAATATGGATAAAATAAGGAAAGTTTGCTTTCTGTAGATGTTCTGTGGAAGAATTAACTTATGGATAAACTTGATTGTGTATCAAAACAACCACGAAAGGGTAATGAGGTTTAAGGGTCCCACAACATTAAATAAAAGAATGTTGTTGCATACTTTAACAAAAAGATTTTAGAAAGAGTTCAAGAGTTGAAAACATTGAACAACTGATTACAAGTTTCTAAACATAAGGGGGAGTATTGTTAGGTCTAGATAGATGTATATGTTTAGAAGATTATTCATCACTTGTAATGAACTCTTGGAAATATTTATCTTTTTGTATGCAAGATATATATAGGTTAACCCAAATAATTATTTGTGCTGATTATATGTGTAATTGCAGGAAAATATCATACTTGGTCAATTTTGAAATTTGACCAAGTACAAGAACATCTACGGAAGAATAGGTCAAGGAATATGCATCCGCGGATCTCCTGCGGAAGCATTGTAACATCTACGGAAGAACAAGTCTGCTCGTGAGATCAAGTTACTGCTGCTCCTGCAGAAGAAGAAAGCTTGCTCTTTCAGAAGAGGTTCAATATGAAGGTCAAAGGACCAACTCCTACAGAAGGCTAACTCCTACAGAAGGCTATCTCCTATGGAAGAACAAAGTACTTGCATGAACTCCATTCATCAAGGAAGCCTCATGAAGTCAACAAGTTAAACTCTCTGGAGTGATGTCATCAAGTCAACATCTACGGAAGACTGCACTTCTGTCAGAAATGAATATTGCAGGTCAGGTCAAGAATTTTATTTATGTAACCTTCTTACCATAATAATAAAGTTACTTTTTCCCATGTAAAAGTGAATCCCTTTGCCTATAAATAGAAGGCATGGGTGCACTTCTGATTACACCCGAATAGCAATTAAAACACCAAGAACACCAAGAACATCACCTAGCAATTATCATATCAGCAAAAATCGAAACCGATTATAACCAATTCAATATTAATGGAAATCATTTGAAACAAATTTGTTTAACATATTACTTTAACTTGTTTTCCATTTTTCTCATCTGTTCTTCGTTGATGTACGTTAAAATTACAATTTCTTAAACAATTAATTACACAACGAGTTGTGATAATTCCACGATCATTATTTGTTCAATCAAACTGATAAATTCTTGTTTCGGTCCTTGGATTCATAGAACCTGCCAATGTTGCTGAAAGAAGAACTAAGCACAAACATCAAACCTTTTTTGAAGCCCCTGAAAGAAGGGATGCAAGGTCAGAGCTAGATCAAGACGTTATTCGAAACATGAATACATCATTGGCAAATGAATTGTGGATGATTAAGACAAAGCTGGTGAATCAATAATTGAGAGAGCAAGGGAAAGATAACAAAATGGAGAGCAAGAAGAAAATGATGATAGATCAAGATGCCTTAATCAAAAGATTACTCAAGGAGGTAAATGAGCTGAAAGCCAATTCTGGTCTGCCCAACCAATTAACTCAAACTGAGATAGATGATCATACAGACATGTCTAATTATTCCTTTTTGGAAGTGGGGAGTTCAACTAGGATTGGAGAAGACACAAATGGAGCTAGAGTTGATGCAAGTGATGCTGGTGTTGGTAAGCGGGGCTAGTGGCAGTGGTGATGGTTGTCCTGATGCTGGAATTGATGATATTATTGGATCTGGCGTTGAGAAAGCAAGTGATGTAGGAGGTGTTGAAGGAGATAAATCAAGGGTTGTAGAATCAGGATTTATAGATTTAGGGCTTAATATACATACTGATTTGACTAGTGATGATGTTTTTAGAGAAGAAGCAGACGAAGCAGGCAAGAAAGGAGTTGAGCTGAATCTGATAGCTGAAGAAGAGGAGTATGAGGAACAGTTGGTTGATTACGACTCTAAACCTGAATTCTATGAACTAGATGAGCGTCCAATGACTTATATGGCTCAAAGGAGTTCTGTCGAAGGAGATGTGTTTGAATTGAACAAGGAGGATTGGTTTGCTAAGGAGATAGAACCAAATAACTGACTCCATTATTTCAAAACATAAGTGAACCAAGTAGGAAGAAATATGACAAGAAGATAATTAGTTGGAAATATAATCATGAATTGAAAATGTTTATGATTAAAAGAAGAGGAGGGGAAATCTCATATTTACATAAAAGGAAGGCACTCAAGACCTTATCGAGATGGGATTTGAGATGGTTGGCTGAGATTCCTTTGATAGACTCAAGCCTAAGTGAGAGGGCAATTGTGTTAGAGAATGAGATATGAAAAGGGCTTAAGGACAACTTTGTGGCATTTGGGTACATGAAAACTGAGAGGAGAAGATCAAAGAAAGATTTGGATTAGACTACAGGCAAGGGCAAGTTTGTGTTGAAGCTCAAGCCAACCAAAACTGTTAATAGAGTAAGAGCGCCCAATCCACTTCCCCCAAGATTACAAAACTTTGATAAGTGGTTTTATGACAGTAATACGGGGGAAGTTGTGATCAGAATAAAAGGTGGGGAAGAAATTAAATTGTTTGATTCTATGGAAGTATTCTCCTTCTGTGATGAAGATTAGGTGATTTTGTGTGAGAACCATATTAAAGCTGGAGCAGGAGCTAAAACGAGAAATGAAGCTAGCCTATTCATGAGTGTAGGTAACAAGGCTCGCAGTGTAAGGGCTGAGGTCAGGGAGCTTACCGAGAAAATACTTCAAGCTGATGAATTAAGGATGGAGTGCAAGGGGACTGGAGGAGTGTACAGCTGGAACTGATCAGGAAACTTTAGATAAAGCTACTAAGGAAGTGGAAGATGAAGGAGAAGATCAAGGGTGAGGTCCAACCTAAAGGGAGTATTGATGATTCAGTATAGGTTGGACTCACCATAGTTGTTAGGATCATTTTATCTTTTATGTAATATGATGAATGTTAGTTTATTTCTATGTATATTGTATTTATTTATTTTCTCTGACCCAGTGAAACTACGAGGGAAACTGAGCAAAACTATAGGTTCGCTCGTAGTCAGCTGTCCTAGGTCACCTGGCAAAACTGTCTTTTGTTGTCAGGTGAATCTAGTTGATGGTCAAGACAGTTTCGCTATCCAGAGAAACTATCAAAAACTAACACTGCTTATATATTGTTATGTTCTATCTTTGTAAGCAAGTTTTGCAAAACTCTAATACAGAAATATCATTGTTGTAACTCTGTGTTTTCGGCTGGAAGCTTATTTGTTACTACTTTTGAGCCTTTGTTTGTGATTATTGAATAGATTCAAAACTTATTCATTATGTTATTATAAGTATTGTGTTGTTTGAGTGGGATTTCTATGTTTTATTCATCAATTGCACTGTTATATCGATCACGAGGACCAACAGTCTTCTTCTTCGAAACACTCTTTATAGCCATCCTTTTCCTTCACTCTGAAGTCTTTAACTAAAAGGACTGGTCTTCAGCACTAGGCTATTAACTGTGTCTCTGTCAGTTGGGTTCTCTTCTCTCAAAGGTTCAGAAGCAGAAGGAAGAGGACCCTACTGTGGATCATAAGATGAAGTTGGCTGAGATTTAGCTCTAGGTCCAGTTGTGTTGTCTCAGGGGGTTCAACCTTAACCTTAACTTCAGGTTGAGCTGGACTTGGTGGAGAATGCAATTCAAGAAGCTCTCCCTTCTTAATCTTCAGCTTGATCACCCTGATGTGCTCATCCATAGTGGATAGAGACATTGGACAAAGCCTCCTTCTAGAGAATCCATACAGCTTCAAGAAGCTCACCATCCTTTGTCTGTCAGCAGACTTCTTTTGGCTCTTTGGATGATGGCTCTTGACTTTGCAACTTCTTCCATTAGTTTTCTGTTAGCAGCCTTTTGTTCCTTGATGACTTATTGCTCAAGCTGCTTGAGATACTCAAATTCAACATACTCATATGATAAGGGAGAAGTGCAGATGCTTGATAGAGTCCTGTGGCACTCATGTAGTTGATCATGTTCAGTCTATCAGCTTCCTTATCTACCTGAGGTTGTGAAGTTGTCACAGCCTCTGTCTCAAGACTTTCTTGAACTGGGGAGAGGTTAGGAGCATGCTTGTACAGCCTTTTATGTCTCCTTTCATCCATGTTTTTGAGGATCAATGGTGCATCCTCTGCCTCCTTTCTCTCCTTGGACAACTCCTTGTTAGCCAATTCATTCAGTTCATCTAAAGGGAGAGAGAGTAGTTCATCCATATTATAGTTTCTGGTCCCCAAGTAGTTTATCCTGGCTTCCCTCAACTCATCATCCTAAGTATTTGGCCTGGGGGCAGCCCTGATGGTAGCTTCCATGAAGCCTGGAGACCCTTTTGAACTTTCTCCCCTTAGCTTCCTCTTCCTCTGTCTTTCCTCCTCCTCAATTTCTTCAGAAGTCAGTTTCCTTTTCCCTTTGTCACTCATAGGCCTTGGTGACTCAGGGTGGAGAGAGCTTTGGCCTTCATTGCTTGATTCAGTAGTCAGCTCTGGTCAGAGAGAGCTTATGAAGCACCTTCACCAGCTAGTGCCTCACTGAAGGTAATAGGTGCTAAAGAATTCCTATCTCAAGGTTCACAGGTTCAACTTCTAGGCCTTCAGTCAAGGCTTCCCCTTTGAAGCTGTTGGACCAAAAGAACCAATGAGCCTGATCAGAAAAACCTTTAAGTCCCATGGACATTACAACAACTGAAGTAGTCTGCAACAGCTGAAGACATCAGCTGATAACAAGGTCTGAAGACAAAGTCTGAAGTGAAAGAGCTGAAGACAAGTCTGAAGTGAAAGAGCTGAAGACAAGTCTGAAGTGAAAGAGCTGAAGACAAAGTCTGAAGACAAGAGCTGAAGACAAAGTCTGAAGTGAAAGAGCTGAAGACAAAGACTGAAGACCAAGTTTCAGATGATTGTCACAACAGCTGAAGAAGACCTCTTCAGTAGTTGTGATGGTTTCCTTTCAGTAGTTGTATTTCCTTTTCTGTACTTGTAGTTTCAGTAGTTTTATGTTTCTTCGTGTACTTAGAATACTAGAGATGTTCTCAGTTGTTGTGAACATTCTCAGTAGTTTGCTTACTTTCAGTAGTTTGTAATAATTCTGTTAGACGTCACTATCAAGTGACATCAGCAGACGTCACATTCCTTTATATAAGGAATGCTGACCTAATTGTAATCGGTGCAGCTTAGGAAAACCTAGCAGCCGCCATACCGAAGCATGTGTGCATGAATGTTATTATCCCAATGCAGAAAACCCTATTTCTATATAACCGTGTACTGTTCCATTGAATATTTATTGTGTTCTTGCTATATTTGCTTAATTCTTGCTCTAATTCCGCTGTGATTAAACTCTAATTGATCAAACTTAGATCACTGATCCTAACAAATGGTATCAGAGCGGTTAATCATTGATCGGTTTTAACAATTGATCATTGAAACTGCTATTTTGATATCTATAGTTTGATCGAATTAGCATATGTGCAAGAATTGGTTATAAAGATTGATTTTCTGCTGCTTCCGGTTATTTAAATTGAGTTTCTTCTTGGTTCTTATTGAGTTTGTTGTGTTTTTGTGCTAAATCTTTTGAAACTTGATTGATTTGGTTTGAATCTGAGAATGACTACTCCATCTAATGATCCTCACAATACTGGCTCCTCAACCAAGCCTCCGATGCTGGTTAGGAGTGAGTATAACATATGGCAACGAAGAATGCTCCATCACCTGTCTGTTAACAGTTCAGGTTGTTGGACATCTGTGGTTCACGGTCCACACAAGCCTATGGTGAACAATCCGGAGACCAATCAAATGGTTCCGAAGAAGAAGGAGCAATACTCAGATGAAGATCGTAAACTGTTTGAGATTGATGCTAAAGCCCATGGAATTCTGGCCATGGCACTGCCGAATGAAATCTATTCTGGGCTTATGCATCATGAAACTGCTCATGACCTCTGGAATGCTTTGAAGGAACAATTCGGAGGAACTGATGAGGTCTTAGCAAACAACAGAGAAATCCTCGCCCAACAATATGAGACATTCTCTCATAGGAAGGGTGAGACACTGACTCAACAGTTTGAGCGTTTCTCTTGCTTGATCTCTGAGCTGAAAATGGTCAAGCATGAGTATACTAACAGCCAGATGAACAACAGATTCCTCAGATCACTGCCTGAGAGATGGGACACATACACCATTGTCCTACGCTCCAGTGCAAATCTGGATAGCCTATCTCTCACCCAACTCCATGGGAAACTGCTTACATTTGAAAGAGGATAGAGCAGAAAAGGAAACTGGCATCATCAGGAAAGCTCTCTGATGACTTTGTACCAGGTAACACTGCCTTGGTCGGTCATGAGTCAGAATATGCTGGATCAGAAAGTCATTATGATGAGCATATAGATTTCTCTTCAAACAGTTCTGATCATGCATTTGTTGGTGTTGACAGTCATCTGGGTGTAATAGTGATAATTTATGCTTTATCATGGATGATTTGCAGGGTATTGCTGATGATGATTTAGAAGAGATGGATATTTTGAGCCAAATGGCCCTGATCAATATCAGATCTCAAAAGTTCTACAAGAGAACTGGTAGGAAATTTCCAGGACTCTCTGGCAAAACCAAAGTTGGTTTTGACAAGAGTAAGTTGAGGTGTCACAAATGCCACAGGCTTGGGCACTTTGCAAGAGAGTGTAGATCAACTGGATCTAACTCCTCTGCACCCTTTGTGACCTTTCCAAGCAATAGTTCACAAAACAAAGGGCAACATCCTGCTAGTTCTGGTCATCACTCACAACCTCAATCTCCTGCATACTTTGTCCCTCAGGGTCCAATGCCATATCCTTATCCCTGCTATTACATGCCACAGCCAAATCCAGTTCATGTCCCTATAGCACAACAACCTCAAGCCCTACCTGAGCCTCAACCATCTCCATCACAATCTCAACCTCATCACAGCTTCTTCACACCAGGAGTTGTTGACTGGAGCAGCTTACCAGATGATCTTTCTGGTTTCAATGAGCAATTATCTGCTGGTGCTGGTCAACATGGTGGTGAACATCCTTTTGGGAATCTTGCTCTCATGGCCCTGGAGTCTACTGAGGGTTCCTGCTCAAATGCTTCATCTTCACAGGTAACCCAGATATCTTCTGAGGCTAAAGCCAAGTTATGTTCTGAATCATGCATAGCTGCCTTTGTCTCTATTAGAGAGGCAAATGTAGCTTTAATCAATCAAAATCTTGAGCTTGAGAAAACTATTTCCAAAAGAAAAGATGAGTATGTGTCTGCACTTAATGACAAAGATGATGAGATTTACAAGCTTAAATGCCAACTTAATGATGAAAAGGCTAAGGTAGAGGTCATACTCGAGAACCACAGAAGTCTCAAAGAGACACTTGCAGCTACCCAAGTTGAGTGTGACCGCTGGGTAACATCCTGCAAGGGATTTGAAATGCTTCTCAGCAAGCAAACAGCTTCAAATGTGAAGTTTGGAATAGGTTACAATCATACTGCACCACCTACTGATTTTACTTCAAAATAATAGTAAAATCTGAAGGTGAAAGTAATTTCCAAACCACATCATCATGTGATTCATCCTCAAATGATAATACAAAATTAAGGATGAAGTCAGTGTTAAGATCTCAGCAAATCAATTGCCTGATGGTTTAAATGCTGATAAACACATGAAGCTGAGAAATTCAGATGTTGTCCTCAAAGTACTCCAAGTACTGAAGGGCAAGTCACAACATCTGAAAAGCATTTCAAATCTGATGAAATAAAAGGATTAACAACTGCTGAGGAATCTATCATACGGTCTTTCAGGACGGATAGAGAACAGCTAAGAACAAGTCTTCAGTTGTTACCGATCCTTCAGTACTTAACACAAGTACTGAAAGGAGGAAAGTACTGAAGATCACACCTTCAGTAGTTTCCACTTCAGCAGTTGATCAATCCAAGATGAAGAATAAGCCATGTGAAATATGTGGTAAATTCAATCATCTATCTGATGAATGCTGGTATAAAAAGGTTCCAAACTCAAAGAGATAAGCTCATTAAAGAAGAGATAAATAAAATGAAAAATGAGTTTGAAACCAAGTTTGTACCACAGTCATCTCAAACTGATAAACCCAAGGCCTCACAAAAATCCAAAAAGAAGGATGGGGTTTATCAGAAAACAGCTGATAGTGTTCCTCATGATAAACATCAGACGAAGTCTGTGAATTTCAAGGAGGAATGGTGGGTCACAGGAACTCATCAAAAACAAGTACTGATGTGTCAAATGAGCTGAAGGCTTTAGCAACAAATCAGACACAACTTGTTATGATGGTTCAGCATTTGTTGGGAGAGTTAACCAACTAGATGCACCTGTGATCAAACCACTGAAAAGGAAATCCAAGCCCAATCTAAGAATTCCATTTCAGCACCATCTCCACCTTCATCAGCTGTTAATCATGAGAAACAAGTTATGGTTAAATCTGTTGATGAAAACAACCCAAAACCAAAAAGGTTTGGGTCTCTAAAGCTAACTAGTTTCTTATGATAAATGCAGGGTTCTTCAGCATGCCAAAGAAGCATCTGGTATGTAGACAGTGGAGGATCTATGCATATGACTGGGAGCAGTTCTCTTCTTAATGACTACTCTCAAGGAAGAGGGATTTGTCTCATTTGGAAATGATGCTAAGGGTTACATCATCGGGAAAGGATTTGTGTCAAATGGAGAAATCAGATTTGATGATGTTAACCATGTGGAGAATCTCAAGTATAATCTACTGAGTGTCAGTCAGATGTGTGATAAAGGGCATGTTGCACTTTTCACAAGCCAGAACTGCCGGATTCTGTCTTCCAAAGTTCTGAGGCTGATTGACAAGGTATTGGATGAACATACTCTCCTGAAGGCCAACAGGATAGGAAGAGTATATGCCTTGGATTTGTCAAAGAAGATTGTTAAAAGGTCATCCTTGCCTGTTCTCCAAGGCCTCTCCTCAGGAATCTAAACTGTGGCATAGAAGGCTGGGTCATGTTAATCTCAAAAACATGAATCAGCTGATCCACAATAGTTTAGTGAGAGGTCTACCAATAAGTGACAACTACTGATGATCTCAGTCAACAAGTACTAATGAGCATTCGTATACTACTGTCACAAATAAGTACTGAAGTTCTTTTATCCTCAGTAGTTTTCATAACTACTGAAGACTAAATTACTTAAAAGTACTGAAGTACTCATCTGTTGAAAAGAACTGATGTGGTTACAACTACTGCTGTAGTTACAACTGCTGATGTCAGAATAACAGATAAGTACTGATGACCTATGAAACATCTGAAACTCAGACAGTCTGATGAAGTGTTGAGGTCAGAATGAAACAGCTGATGAGCTAAGAATTGACGACAACAGCTGATGAGAAAATTTTCTCTTCAGTTGTTTCTACAACAGCTGCTTCACTTCAAACAACTGAAGCCAAAACCATGTCTTCAGTAGTTTCACAACTACTGATGACTAACACCAAGTCTTCAGTTGTTACAACACCTGAAGCCAAACCATGTCTTCAGTAGTTTCACAACTACTGATGACTAATACCAAGTCTTCAGTTGTTACTTCTGAAAGTTAAAACCAGGTCTTCAGTTGTTTTCAAACAACTGATGACAGCACCAACACTTTCAGTCGTTTTATATCAGTTTTTTTCTTACCCTATAAATACCTAAACCTACTTTCAGACGTTTCATTAGCCGTTTTCCGTCCTTCACTCTCTCAACAATGGCGACCATGAAACTCAAACCCAGACACAACTGTGTTGCCTACCTCTCGAAATCGGCCTTCTGGAACAAATTTGATAACGCCATCGATCTTATGGTAGATTCCCAGTACCGAACCGCGTTTCTTCTGAATCCTACCATCTACCCCGATTCCCTAAGCCAGTTCTGGACCAACGTCTCTGTGCAAACTAGTGAGAATGATAGCCAAATCACTCTCCAGTCGTTGGTCAACCAGAAACAGGTGGTCATCACTCCGGACATCATTCGACAAACCCTAGATCTACATGATGCCACCTGTGTCACAGAATACCCGAAAGGCACAACCGATATGTCTTTCATCAACAACGGGTATGAAGGAGACTTAAGTGCTACCACCATTCTGAAGAAGCACTTCCATGATGCTGAACGTCTTATCTTCCACATGGTGAATGTCTGCCTTGCACCAAAAACCTCCTCATGGGATCAAATGTCTTCCCGATGGCAACAGGTATTATACTCTATCTTTGAACGACAAACTTTAAATTTTTCTGAGATAGTGTTTATGGAACTAAAGGATCTGGCCTTGAAACCTGTGGCAAACAGATGGATATTATATCCCAGGTTTCTCATGGCCATAATTTTAACACAGCTAAAATCAGACGGCCTTGTTGGCCTTGGAGTCCCTGCTCCGGCTGTATTGCCTGAAGTATACTCCAGGCACAACTCTGACCCTACAATGAAAGGGGCTGCCCGGCTGCTCAAACCCAAGCAGCGGGAACCCACAGCCTCCACTTCCAGATCCAAAGTCCCCACCAAACCCAAAACCAAAAAGCCCAAAAAGGCTACTCAGGGAGATGAGTCCCCTGAGGATGCCCCTGTAACACCAATACAGGAACACTTACTGGTTCTAACCCCCCAGTAGTGTCAAAGACTCCACCAGCCCTAGCCGCTCAGGCATCTCTCAACAGGATCCTGATGCAACCATAATTGGGGATACCACAATGCTGGAACCTATCTCAATTGAGAAGGTTACCATTGAAGAGCACCAGTCACCCCGGGTGCAATCTGCTTCAAACCTATCTCCAAATGCAACCGCCCCTCAAAGCCCAACATTTATTGTTGCACAAGTGTTGAGTCAGCTGCATTCCTCTCCTCCTCCCCAGACACCAATTACAATGGGGAGAACCTCCACAGCTGAGGAAGAGGACCAAAATGCTGCTGATAACCCACAGCACAGGGGTTATCCTGTTCAATCTCCCCGTGTAGAGGAGGAGGTTAGAACATCTGGTGAGGCTGCCACTTCTACTGATTCAGCAAATGAACAGGATGAAGTTGGTAACATCTCTAAGACCTCACCAGAGGCAACTGCCGATGAAGGACTCAGTCCTGAGGCAGGAAGTCCCCAGAACCAAGAACAAGGGGCACATGCTACAATTGATCTACACTCAGGGCATGTACATCCTGATTCAATCAGGAGGTCAGATGATTCAGCAAAGACTGATGATGACCTGGGCTTTTTCTTTGATGTTTTAGCCCATAACACAATCCTTGAGGCTGAGGTGAGCAGACTCAAAGAACTGCTTGCCAAAATGTCTCAGGATCAAAGTCCATCTGCCCCAATAAACCCACAGATGGCACCTTCATCTGAAGGTTTACCAAACACTCAGCCACTACACTCAACTGCGCCACCAGCCACTGTTTTTGGCACCACCTCTCAGGGACAGAACCCCTCTGAGCAGATGGTTGCTACCTTTCAAAATTCCTTACTCTCATCACTCCCATCATCAATGAGATTGTGCATAAAGCCATTGATGAGAGGATTCCTCAAATCTACAAACACTTGTTGATGATGCTGTGCAAAGGAAGCTTTCTGCCATTCACACCCCTGAACCCAATGCACCCAAAAAGGGGGAGTCTAAGGCAGTGAAAGAACGAAAAAGAAAGAGTGTGGAAAATGAGAAACAAGAGAAAGAAAAGGAAAAACAGCTGATCACATACAAAAGAAAGAAAAGTGCTGAAACTCAAAAGCCTGATGAAGAGAAATCATTGGAAGATCTGGTCAAAGAAGCTGATGAAGCTCACAGCAGATCAATGGACAGAATAATAGACCAACTCTTCAGACAGGCTTTGATACAGCTACTTTAGACACTGAGATCAGAAGGCTGGAGATTGAAGAGATACAAGAAAATGGGCCAGTTATAGTGTGATGGAAAGGGAGAGGTTGGAAATAATGATCAGGTTTACTGCAAAATACTTGGGAAGATCATTAATTGAGATTAAATCATGGACCAGAGACAGTATTCTGGCAATAACCACCAGAATCTGTACTTCTGAAGCATTCAACAAGGGGTTAATTATTGAAGCACTAGATGAAGCAGGTGCTGGGAAGAGAACTGATATGGCCAAGTTTTCCAAAGCCAAACTCACCATAAAAATGCTAGATCAGCCTTCCCAAACTCCCTCTCAAAAACAACCAACCCCACAACTCTCCAAATCAACTCAACCCTCAAAACCAACTCCCTTACCCCAAAAACCACCTCAAACCACATCCAGTGATGCACCCAGAAGGAGGAGAAGGGTGTTGAGGATGGTAGAAGATGAAGAAGAAGATGATGAAGAAGATAGTCTGCAATCTCTGCTGTTCTGAAATTACCTGAGCCCAGAAGTCAACAAATGATCACACCAGACTTTCAGAGGCAAATGGTGAAGTTAAGATTGAAGAAGAAGAACAGCAGAAACAGCACGATGAGCAACTTTTGAAGATGATTGACAAAGAGTTTCCTCAGTCATCATCTATACAAGCGATGAAGAAACATGCTCAAAGGCTGTATGCTCTCAGGTATACCTTTCAATATCAAAAGGAGAGAGTAAGGATTTGGCCAGACCCCAGGGTTAGTTCTAGAATTCATAAGAAATCCATACCAAGTAGATACAATGGCCAAGTGAGAAAGACCATAGATGCTGCTATTATGTTGGCCATTGTAGTCTCACCCTGGGAAATACTTGAAGACTTCAAGAGAGCCTACAAGTCAAAGATGACCCCTCAAACTCTAATGGAGAACAAAATGGTCAAGAAGGGGTTGTTATACAAGAGGCTTGAAGAGATCAAGAAAAATGAACTCCAGTTGTTATTAGAAGGGACTCACCCAGATGAATTTGCTTACAGAGAGATAACAACTGTTGAGTTGAAAAATGGAAAGACGATAAAGTACTTATCAGAGTACTATGGCCCAGAGTTCTTCTTCGAAGGAGAAGCAGAAGAACTCACTAAGGAGGAACAAGTTGTTCTCCTTGAGGCCTACGTCAGAGAGTCTTATAGACTCATCAATGGGAAGTAGGTTTCATGGTTGGGATAACGGCTCTGTGTCCAGTTCCCCAAGACAGAGTTCCCTTCCATCCTTTGACATTCACATCTACTGAAACCTGTTCCCTGGCCTGTGCTTATCCTATATCTCTAAAGCTGATCAAGAGAGTATTTCTGCCAAGAATAAGTGGGACCTCAATAAGCTTAAAGGTTTTGGCTGCATTGGTTCAGGGGGAGTTTGTTGGACCAAAAGAACCAATGAGCCTGATCAGAAAAACCTTTAAGTCCCACGGACATTACAACAACTGAAGTAGTCTGCAACAGCTGAAGACATCAGCTGATAACAAGGTCTGAAGACAAAGTCTGAAGTGAAAGAGCTGAAGACAAAGTCTGAAGTGAAAGAGCTGAAGACAAAGTCTGAAGTGAAAGAGCTGAAGACAAAGTCTGAAGACAAGAGCTGAAGACAAAGTCTGAAGTGAAAGAGCTGAAGACAAAGACTGAAGACCAAGTTTCAGATGATTGTCACAACAGCTGAAGAAGACCTCTTCAGTAGTTGTGATGGTTTCCTTTCAGTAGTTGTATTTCCTTTTCTGTACTTGTAGTTTCAGTAGTTTTATGTTTCTTCGTGTACTTAGAATACTAGAGATGTTCTCAGTTGTTGTGAACATTCTCAGTAGTTTGCTTACTTTCAGTAGTTTGTAATAATTCTGTTAGACGTCACTATCAAGTGACATCAGCAGACGTCACATTCCTTTATATAAGGAATGCTGACCTAATTGTAATCGGTGCAGCTTAGGAAAACCTAGCAGCCGCCATACCGAAGCATGTGTGCATGAATGTTATTATCCCAATGCAGAAAACCCTATTTCTATATAACCGTGTACTGTTCCATTGAATATTTATTGTGTTCTTGCTATATTTTCTTAATTCTTGCTCTAATTCCGCTGTGATTAACTCTAATTGATCAAACTTAGATCACTGATCCTAACAGAAGCTAATCTTAGGGTCCACCTCAACATCCAGTTGACCAAAAGTCTTACCTGCTAGCCTTTGTCTATATAGTTTTGACCTCAGCTTGTATTCTTCAAACACCCTTTCTTGAATCCTATCTGCTAATCTTGCAACTTGTTTGTTATGACTTGTGTTGACAAGTGGAAGATCAATTAGATGGATGCTCTCATAGAAGCTCAGGTTGAAAAAGTTGAAAATTTCCCATTGACCTGAGATCTAGAGATGACTAGAGCTCTTCTATCAGTGTCATACCTCCATCCTATGATTGGATTCTCAAAGTGGGAGTAGGGTAGGCATAGCACCGGGAATACCCTCCTCAAACAAACTTGAATGAGTGAGTCCACATCCATTTAGACTTGAGGAGGTTGCTGAGTATGGACCATTGCAAGTGAGGGTGGTGAATCCTCAAAGTCCATAATCTGTGAAGAACTCCCAGGTTCATTGATTGTTTGGACTTTCTCCTCCTTTTTGGTAGCATCACATTCTTGCATAGGTGAGCTTGGGGTTGGGTCTATCATATCCATAGGTTCTTGTGGACCTGGTTGAGTTCTCTTGAGTGTTCTCTCAGCTAACTTGCCCTTGAGATCGGTGATCTCAAGTTGCTGGTCAATTGACCCTCCTTGTAAGACAGTCACCTGATATTCCAGGTGACTTATCTTTGATACTAAATAGGTGCATGTTTTTGTCAGTTTTTGCACCTTTAGTTTCAGACTCCCCTTATCTTCATCAGAAGAATCACGGGGGGATAAGAGAATAGGACCAAGGTCTTCTTCCTCGTAACTAGCACTTTGTTCTTGGCTACTTGATTTCCCCTGCATCATGACAACTTCAAGTGAAGTGTCAAGAGGCTGGGTTGCCATAGTTGAGGTCTGAATGATGTAATCACTTGCTGAAGTGAGAGCCTCTTCCATATGGACCTCCTGAGTAGACTCAAGAAGATCCACCTCAGTAGTAGCTGGATGATATAGGCTAGACATAGGAGAATAGGAGTACTCATCTCTCCTTGAGCAGGGGTGGAGAAGAGAGACTCATGATACTCACTGAAGCCTATGTCTTATCATCATAGAATTCAAGGTTTGGGATTGGTTGGTTTAGATCAAGAGGCTGGGGATGGTAACTGTCCCTTGAAGGTTATTCACTAGAGTCTTGAGACACTGAGTGAAGACTTAAGGTTGTGAGGGTTGTGAGCTCATTCGGCTGAGCATGAGGAACCTCAGCACTGACCATTGGTGAGATGGGAATGGTTTGCTCCTCAGGAAAAGTGGGAGCTCTAATGTCCAATTCCTCATGTATGGGTGATGATAAAGGGGTCTGCACAAAATGAGTAGCATGTGTAGGGTTTGTTTGGATTTTCTTTGGTAGGTGAAAGTTTTTGTGGCTGTATAGGTGGTTGGAAAGTAGAAGGTGTGGGTTCAACACTAGTGGTGCTGCTAGATTGTCACCTTGAGCAATGAGCTCTAAAATTTTAAGACAAGGGCTGTTTCTACCCCTAAGAAGCCAACATTGGCTTCCTTATAGTCTTGAAGATGTCGGGCTTCATCTGTCCCATGTGAAAGGGACAAATCACCTTCTACATCATCTAGCTGAAGGTGAGTGTTTATGGAGGCTGGAGTGATGAAGATTGTCCTCCCTACACTATGGCAAACAATGCCTTCTCCCCATCCATGGTGACCTCTTACAGGTCCTCCAAAATTCCAAACACTGATCCTCATAGAGTGGAGGATCAATGGTGAGGGAGGTGAAGTAGTTTGACAAAGAAAGGAAACGACAAACCTCTGAGAAACCAGGATCTTTCTAAGAGTTTAACAGAGCAACTTGATTATGTTGCCTGTGAAGTTGCATGGAGAAATCAAGTTGGTTTCTACGATGAAGGTTGGCCATTTTGAGGTAGCTTTGTTGTGAAGGAAGATAAGAACAAGGGCGATTTGTGGGTGAATTTAGGATAGAAGATTTCCAGATGAAGAAGATAGTGAAAAGAGGGGCAACCGTTGAGAGAATATATATGAAATGGATTTAAGACAAAGTTAATGCAAAAGAATAAACTTTGAAATCCCAATGTCGGTCTCACCTCCGAAAAAGTGACCAAAAAGTTAGTTTTCTTGGAAGTTGAAAATCTTCCGAAGGTAATTTTGTTTCGGAAGTTTTAAGAAAAAGCTTCCGAAGCCAAATTGGCTTCGGAAGATATTCCTAAGGTTTATGAAAATTTTTCTTCGGAAGGAAAATACTTAGAGAAATTTTACTTCTGAGACTGTTTGGTTTCAGAAGGGATTAAGACTTGGGAGTTTTATTCTAAAGAGAATAAATCTTCTGAGACTTAATTGCTTTTGAAAGAAAATTGTCCTTCAAATACATGTAAGTCCTTAAAAGCATATTTAAGCTTCGGAAGATATCTTAGAATTTCTTCCGAAGGTAAAATTCTTATAAGTAGTTATTTGACTTGAAGACATAATGTTTTTTCTGAAGATAACTTGAAATCTTCCGAAAGAAAATATGTTTGGAAAAATTTTCAAAAATCTAAGGAATATCATTTTAAAGATTTTCTTCCAAAATAAACTAGGCTTATGAAGGTGATAAAATAGACAACTAGGACACACAGGTTTTTAGAAATAAAGTTGATTTAAGTTTAAAAAAAATCTACTCAAAGTTAGTCATCCAAATAGCTGATACAAGATATATGAATCTCTGTTCATCAAAAGCTTTAGTGAACAGATCAGCATATTATACATTTGTGTTAACTTTGACTAGTTTGATTAATCCCTTTTCTAAATCATCTTTAATCAAATGATACCTGATGTTGATGTGTTTTGTCATTGAGTGCTGCACAGGATTCTCTATAATAGAGATAGCACTGTTGTTGTATATGTGGATGGAGTCTCTTGAAGTTGAATCCATAGTCCAGTATCTGATTCTAAATCCAAAGCACTTGAGCACAGCAGCTTGCAGCAGTAATGTATTCAGCTTCAGCAGTTGATACAGACACACAGGATTGTTTCTTGCATTGCTATAAGACAATCCTTCCACCAAGGAATTGACATCCCCCAGATGTAGACTTTGCAATCATGTTGCAGCCACCATAGTCACTATCTATTTAGGCATACAGATTGAAGTCAGAATTCTTTGGACCCAAAGGCCAAGCTTGGAGCACCTTTGAGATATCTAAGAATCCTCTTGATAGCAACCGGGTGTGACATCTTAGGGTTGGCTTGATATCTTGCATAGATGCATGTGGCAAACATGATATCAAGCCTGCTGGCTATGAGATACATAAGAGACCCAATCATAGCCCTGTAGAGATGTTCATCCACACACTCCCCCTCAAGATTGGGTCCAAGGAGTAGTTTCTAGCTATGGGAGTCTTTGCAACTTACACTCAGTCATGTTGAATCTTATAGGATGTCTTGTACATTTTTGACTGACTTATGAAGATGCCATTGTCAACTTGCTTCACTTGAATTCCTAGAAGAAATTGAGTTCCCCCATGAACTCATTTCAAATCTATTCTTCATCAGCCTCTCAAAGTCTTTTCAGAGCTTTGGATTAGTTGATCCGAAGATAATTCATCTACATATACTTGAACCAGCATTAAGTCATTCCCTGTTCCTTTGATGAAGAGAGTTCCATCTATAGTACCCCTCTTGTAGCCATGTTGACAGAGATACTGAGATAGTGTTTCATACCACTTTTTGAAGCTTGTGCAGCCCATAAAGAGCTTTATCAAGCTTGCAGATATAATTGGATGATTTGGGTCTGCAAAGCCAGGTGGTTGTTTGACATACACTTCTTCATCAATCACCCCATATAGAAAAGCACACTTGACATCAAGTTGGTAGACCTTGAAATCCTTGGATGCAGCAAAAGCCAGGAATATTCTAACTGCTTCAAGTCTTGCCACAGAGCAAAACATCTGTGTAGCAATTCCCTCTTCTTGTATGTATCCTTGAACAACTAGTCTGCCTTGTTCTTGATGACAAGTCCTCTATCATCCTTCTTGTTCTAAAAACCCACTTGGTTTCTATGGTAGTCTTCCTTTGAGAAGAGGACATAGGTTCCAAACCTTTTGTCTTTTGAATTGAAGCAGCTCCTCTTGCATTGCTTCAACCCAACTTCCATCCTTCAAAGCCTATCAACTTTCTTTGGCTCTACTGAGACAAGAAAAAGTATATACAAACATTTCGTCATGGGTTTGTCCTCTTGTTCTCACCCGTGTATCAACATTTCCAATGATGTTTGTGGTGGGTGTGACTTGTGGATCCCGAGTTGAGGGATCACAACAAGTGATTGGAAAGATCTAAATTTGAGAAATTTAGATCTGGCAATGGAGTATCACCCACCACATCAGCACACTTATCAAAAGAGGCTTGATCTAATGAGTGTGTGACATCATTTATGTTGTCTTCTATGGAGTGGTTATCAGCATCAAAAAATTCTTGATCACTGTCACCACCTCCATTTCCTCTACATTTGAATCCTTCTTTAAATTTTGAGCCTCTAGCTAGAATTTGTAGGTCCTCAATGTATAAGCTGAATTTGTCATGTTTGTACTGATAGGATCTTATTGCAAGGTTAGTTACCACTGAGCTGAAGTAGTATTCTTGCTTGGTCTTCTCAACTCAAATCTTGGTCAGATCTCCTGTTGATAAGTTACCTGTAGATCCTGAAATATTCTCACAAGATTTGTTAAAACAGTTTGTAACTAAATCAATATCAAAAGCCAATCAGAACCAGAACCTTTCACACTAGGAGTGTGCTCATTGAAGGTCATATTGGCTGACTCTCAACTACTCTAGTTCTGAGATTGTATACTCTATAACCTTAGCTTGGAAAAGAGTATCCAATAAAGTGTCCGTCATCTGATTTCTCAACAATTTGGCTATTTGATCTTTGGTATTCAAGATGGTGCAAGGACTTCCAAATGACTTGAGGAAACCAACAAATGGTCTCCTTTTGGCCACAGTCATAAGGAGTCTTCCATGAGTCTAACCACTAAAATTTGTTTTGCACATAGTACGCTATGTTGACTGCCTCTGCCCAGAAGGTGATAGGTAGTTTAGATTCGGACAACATGGTTCTTGTAGCCTCAATAAGTTTCTTGTTTCTCCTCTAAGCAACACCATTTTGCTAAGGAGTCCTGGGAGCACTATATTGTCTTGTAATACCTTTCATCATAAATGTGTCAATGATTTTGTTTTTAAATTCTATTCCTTGATCACATCTTATAGTTTTGACCTTGTGATCACATTGATTCTCAATTTTCAAATGAAGTTCTTCAAGATCTTGGAAGCCTCATCCTTAGTGCTAAGGAAAAAGACCCAAGTGAATCTTGTGAAGTCATTTGTGATCCCAAACAGTATGAGGTCCTTCCTAAACTCATTACACTAGTGGGCCAAAGAGATCCATATGTGATAAGTGTAGGGGAGTAGTGATAGAGTTCCTTTCCTTTGGCTTGTGAGACATTTTGTGTTGCTACCCTTTCAGGCATGCAACACAGTGGTCATAACTTGAAAACTCTTTCTTTGGTATTCCATTTACCAAATCATTCTTAATTAATTTATTCATATTTTTAAAGTTTACATGGCATATTCTTTTCTACCAGAGAAAAGACTCATCACTATTGCGTTAGATAGAAAGCAAGAAACTTCTCCTGAGGAGATGTTTCCTGTAAGTCCATGTTGTACATGTTCGCTTTCCTAAGGGCTCTAAGCAGGATATGCTCTTGAGGAATGACCCCCCAGGCTTGAGAATAATTCACTCATGCTCAGTAAAGAGCATGTTGTTTTTCTGATCCCAAACTAGGATACACTCAGTAGATTGTACCCAATCTCTTTGACAAAGTTACCTTTTCAATGCTGAGCTTACCATTTGTGACCATGCCCCTTCCAGTAATGCAACCTCCAGCATCTCCTCCAAAAGCAACTGGCCCTCCATCAACTTTCTCAAGGTTTTGAAGTAGAAAATGATTGCCAGTCATTGCCTGGAACAGCCACTATCAATGATCCATACATTTCTCTTAGTCTTTAGTTGTTCCTGCATAAGAAAGAAGTGTTTAGTTACATTTGAAAACCCAAGACTCATTGGTCTTGGGCTTATCTAAGTGATTTAAGATAGTGTAATAGTAATTGATCCAATGTTCAAGTTTTGAGGATCATCAGCTATTGTAGATGTAGAACTTTCAGTCACTTGATGTTCTTTATCTTCCACACCATCTTTGGAAGATTAGACTTGACCTTCAATATTTTGGAAGTTTTGACAACTTCGGAAATTTGGAGACTAGACCTTTGGAAGATCTTGCTTTCACTGCAGCAGGCTTCAGTACTTCGGACGCATTCCTTTATTCGTATAATGGTTCCGTCTCTTTCACTATTCTCCTTCATCTACAAGATTCAAATCCTAAATTCACCCACAAACCGACCTTGTTCTTATCTTCCTTCATCTCAAAGCTACTCAAAATGGCCAACCCTGATCGAAGAAACCAGCCCGATTTCTCCAGGAAACTACACATACAACATATCAGGTTGCTCTGTTAGTGTCTAAGAAGGATCCTTGCTTCTCAGACATTTGCCATTTCTTAACTCTATCTACTCATCATAAATCCTCCACTATATGAAGAAGAGATGTTGGAGTTTTGGAGGACCTGCCAAGAGGTCATTATGGATGGGGAGAAGGCACAGTCTGCCACAGTACAGGGCAGGACAATTTTTATCACTCCAGCCACCATTCATACTCATCTAAGGCTAGATGATGAAGAAGGGGAATTGTTCTTCCCAAAATCTATTATGAACCAGTCTTACAGGCAGATGGGCTATGAGAGTGATTACATTATAAGAACCTTTAAGAAAGGGAAGGTCTCCTCCCAATGGAAGTACCTCCTCCATGTTGTCATTCACTGTCTATCAAACAAACATGGAGGCTGGGATCAAATTCCTGAAGACCTTTCCTATATAGTCCATGGATTGATACAAGGGGTCAAGTTCAGGTACTCATCTTAGAATATTATATGTTCCCAAGATATGTCCAGTATATTCTTAATAGAGAACTGGGCTCACAGTTAAGGGGAACAGGTAATGTTCTTAAATTGGGACAGATGAAGCCTTGCATCTTTAAAACAATGAGAAAGCCAACTGTTGGCTTCTCAGTGGTAGAAACAGCCCTGGTCCCAAAATATTAGAGCTCATTGCTCATTGTAACAACTTAGAAACACAATCTAATGTTGAACCCACACCTTCCACTTCTCTACCACCCACACAGCCACAAATCATCATCACCTACCAAAGAAAATCCAAATGAACCCCTGCACAAGCTACTCAGGTTGTGCAGGCCCCCATATTATCACCCATTTAGGAGGAAGTGGACATTAGATCTCCCACTTCCCCTGAGGAGCAAACCACTCCCATCACTTCAAGGATCAGTGCTGAGGTTCCTCATGCTCCGCTTGATGAGCTCAATACACCATCACCAGCCATAAGCCTTCACTCAGAGTCTCAAAACTCTAGTGAACAACCTTCAGAGGAAAGCTACCATCCTCAGCCTCTAAACCTCAATCAACCCATACCCAACCTTGAATTCTATGATGATAAAGACATGGGATTTGGTAAGTACCCTGAGTCTCTCTTATCCACCCATGCTCAAGGTAAGATGAGTGCTCCTAACTCACCCATGTCTAGCCCATATCATCCACCCACAACTAAGGTGGATCTCCCTTAAACAGTTTAGGAGGTCTATATGGAAGACTCTCTCACTTCTAAAAGTGATTACATCTTTAATACCTCAACCATGGCAACCCAACCCATTGACACTTCAATTGAAGCTATCATGGTGTAGGGGAAATCCAATAGCCAAGAACTTAGTGCTGGGGATGAGGAAAAAGACTTTAGTCTTATTCTTTCATCACCCGATGATTCTTCAAATAAAGATATGGGGAGTCTGTAACTAAAGGTACAACAACTGACTAAAGCCTACACCTATTTAGTCTCAAAGGTCAGTCGCCTAGAATCTTAGGTGACTACCTTACAAAAGAGGGACATGACCAGCAACTTAAGATCATCGATCTTAAGGGCAAGTTAGCTGAGAGACCATCCAGAGCACTCAACCAGGCCCACAAGAACCTATGGGTGTTATGGACCAAACTCCTAGCTCCCCTGTGCAAGAGAGTGATGCTACCAAAAAGGGGGAGAATGTCTTAATTACAATCACAGAACCTGGGAGTGCTCTCAGAGTATGGACATAACGGATTCACCACCCTTACTTGGAATTGTCCAAAATCAATAACCTCCTCAAGTCCACATTGATGTAGACTCTTTCATACAAACTCAGTTTGAGGAGCGTATTGATCTGGTTGTCGAGACTCGATCAAAAACAAGTTATTATATCGGTCTTAGCTACCTTTATTGTGTAAGGGTAAGTAAGGTCGTCTCCACAGGAAATATATGGAAAGTGTTTAACAAATACGACTCGATTAACTTAAAGACACGAAATTTATAATTAATGATTAAAACTTTGGATGAAATTAAGAACACTATTGTAAAAAGAAACAAACTTTAAAATGAATTTGATTAAATAATAAGAAACAATCACTTCAGGTTTTAAAGTTCTACATGATCAATGGGTCATCAAGTGTACTTTGAGGTGAATAACACAACTCAAGATCTTAGCTTTTGATTAAAGTGATAACCAAGGAACAATCTTTTAAGACTCCTTCATTCTCAAAGTTACCAATTCATCCATATCAAATTATCTACTTGTCTCAATGAGCTAACGATGCAGGGAAACCGAAACTAATGATAAAGCAAATAACTTTCTTTATAAACAAATTGCTTAACTCAATCAAAACCTTCAATTACACAAAATAACCCTAAACATGACTAACCATCTCACTTGGTAAGAACTATCCACCAGAAAGCAATCACGAACGAACTAGCCACTCATAGTCTTTATTGGATCTTCAATCGTGGTTTGATGATGATCAATGATGATGTGGGATTTGTTGGGAAGCTTGAAATCACCAAAATCACCTTGAATTTGCTAGATTTGGCTGGAAGAAGTTGTTCTTAGAATGGGGTTGGATGTGTTTAAATAAACTCAAGATACATAAAATCCGGAAGTTGGTAGGTGACCGGCGTATGATACGCTGACCCTGGGCGTATCATACGCCCATATCAGTGTTCCTACACCCAACTTTCTGTTATTTTTTCCAAATACTCCCACTGATACGCCGCCCATACGCCGACCGGCGTATCATACGCCCATACTCGGCGTATCATACGTCGGTATACCTAAATTTGTGCCTTTTTTGTAACTTTTGATGTTTACATCTTCAGTCCTTCTATTTTCGTGGTTGGTTCTTTTACTTCCAATTAAACTTGTTTAGGCTTCAAACACCTATAAACAAAACACAACCAAAGTAATCCGATTCCACAAAAACAACGATGTAATATTACATAATTAGATCAATTAAGCCTTGAATTATTATCACGTCATCACATCCCCACACTTAACCTTATGTTTGTCCTCAAACAAACTTACTTGCGCAATTTACCTTAATTAATCAAACATGCTAAGTTACCACAACTTTGTATAAGTTAAGGTCCCTAAGGCATATTTAGTTTTAAACTTTTATCATGTAAGATTCACAACCCAACATGTAATACACTTAGAATCTTTTGTTAGCATAAATTCACCTTTTGCTTCAAACATTTATGCATTCACATTCCTCACAATAAATACTCCTCTCATTTTGTTTTGTGGACTAGTGATTATACACTAGTATATCATGAACTCTCAAAACCAAGAATGTACATTTTCATCATATCAATTAACACAATATAACACATAAATCAAGAGGTCTTTCATGGGTTGTAATGTTAGGCTAAGGTTTAAGGTGAGATAGAATAGGGCTTTTAGAGTGGGTAATGATGAATGAAATCCAATTTAACATGCTAGACGTCTTATTTATCAATCTCTATCCTCTAATAGCAATAATTTCACCTATTTCTAACACTATTTTTGTTGCTACATATTTTCATCATTTTGACCTCATATTAGCTTTTGCCTATTTTTTTCTTTTTTTTCACATATTCAAAACCAATTATACTATTATTGAACTATTACTGAACAAGACTTTAAACATGTCATGGATTGGACTTCATCACCCTTGGTTTCATAAAGAGGCTAAGGCTTTGTAGGCTTATTATTTTAGGCTTATGCAAAACGACAAGTTGGAGCTCAACATGGTGTCTAAAGGGAAATTATCATGGTATGGACTTCAAAGGAAAAGGTACAAACAAATAGTTCATTCCTAATGCCTCTATCACATTTTTGCACATATTGTTTCATGATTGTGACATCAGGTAATTTTCCGTTACCAAACTCCGTTAGTTCCGTTAAGTCTTGCATACACGTGTCGTGAGCACACACTAGTTGTCGTTGAACGTTGGTGACTTAATAAAAATTAATAATGTTAAACAATAATTTCTATGTTGATTATTGGTTGTGATTATGTGATTTAAATATTAATTGTGAATTTTATCGCGTAACGTGGAAACGTGTGTATTTACTTTGTAAATTTTGTAGCTTGTAAAGATAATACATATAATTGTTACTACTAGTTTATATGTTTATTATTCTAGTTAAAAACATTTTAAAGGAGTGTTTAAAAGCTTAATTTTTATAAAATACAAATTATAAGGGTTAAAAGGGTAATTATGGATTATTAAATAAAATAAATCAAAACCCAACCCTAATAACCCCCCTACGGCTGCGATCGACCTCCCCACATCCACAACTTGCGATTTCAGCCAAGAACAAGCATTCACATTCGATTTTGGACCGATTTCAAGCATCACAACAAGTTAGAATCATCAATTGCGAGCCATACACGTTTAAAGGTTAGATTTTTACATGTTTTTGATGATTTTTCATGTTGGCCGAAAGTTCCATTCGAAATCTGCAATTGATGGTCGATTGATGCTTGTTTGTTGTTGTTAATGTGTTTGTTGGGTAGATTACATGTTAATTAACGTCAAGTATGCAATAAAGGTGGATTTTTACAAGTTCTTATGGATTTACATTAGGGCCGAAACCCTAATTCGAAAATCTGAAATTGGATGTTAGTTTTGGTTGTTTGTTGATGCTATTATGTTAGTTGGATTGTATAGATGCTAGTTAACGTCGATTATGCAAGAAAGCTTCGATTTTGAATCATGGTTCATAGGTTACTAAGAATAGTAACTTTATTTTGCATGAATTGATGATTGATGATGTATGAATGTTATGGATGTGTTTGTGATGATGATTAGATGCTAGGTTGATGATATGAACAATTTAAAATCGAGAAGATGTCTTATAGTTCATACATTGCTAAAAATAGTAACTTTTGGTGTTGAATGTTGATGAATCATGATGATTAGGTGTTGTTGATCATGTTTAGATGTTGTCATGGACTTGAATTGGTATATAATTGATGAATTCATGAATGTAGTGTGAGTTTGATGAATTTGGGATGAACTTTCCCAAAAGGGAAACTTTATTGTGCAAATCCTTGAATTGGATGATTTGAGCATGTTTGGGATATTAGGACCATGCTAGTGTGTTCATGGATGGTTTCTAAGGTGATTAAATGTGTTGTTTAGGTTGTATGAATGTTGATTTGGTTTGTTACCTGTTTTGGCCTGTTTGTGGAAAAATCATGGTATGAGTTATATAGGTAAGCTAGGACTTTTGTGGATTGATGATTGATTAAGAATGAACATTTTAGATGTTATGAGCATGATAATAGTTGAGATTCGCATGGCTTGTATGATATCAAGTTGTATGTTGATCAGGTATGATATGTTGTTGTGTTAGTATTAACGAGTTATCACCTATAATGTCACCAACGGGTCAAACGGGTCAACTGGGTCAAATGTGTCTTGTCTTTCGTAAACCTTGAGTCCTTGGTTTGTAGAGCACTTAGGGTTTCATGTTGATTCTGTGTACACGTGCTTATGTACTCTTGTGTTCTAGGTGACCTTTGAAGGTTGTCTTTCCCTCTTTCTTTCAAGTTAAGCTCTAAGTTAATTCTTGCGCGCATCAGGTGAGTTCTTGCCCCACTCATTTTACATAATCTCTTTTGGGGGAGATAGCATACTGTTGATCACAAACGCTTTTATATTGAGTGTGTATAATATTGATATAGTGTTGTTTACCATGGAAAGTCCTCACACTTTCGGATTGTTAATATTGACTAGCGGGGAAATTTTGGGTAGTACTACTGGGTCTGACGAGCCCCACCTGTGTGACTCGAGGTCATACGGGTGCAATTTTGTCCTAACATATATTCGTCACGACCTGGTAAGTCGTGACGGGAGGCACAAACTATCACAGTCAGCTTCAATCGCGAAATCACTATGATTAATATTTTTATGTTAATAGACTAGCTATCTATTGCAATACACTACTTATGATTTGAAAACTGTTTATCGGTTTACCTATTAACGCAAACTCTTGAACTCACCAACCATGTGTTGACTTGTTTAGTATGCTATTCTCAGGTTAAGGTTGCCAGTTGCCTAGGAGCACGCACGTCAGCATTGTTGAGTTGTCTACATTTGCTTTGTTTACAAATTTGGGAATTATTTTCATATTAAACAATTGTGTTTGGGGCGCGTATGTTTTGCGCATTCTCTTTACATACTACTTGTTTTGGGTTTTCTGGTTTTAAAAGCTTCCGCAGTATTTTAAACGTTAACTCTGGTTTTGTTTATTAATCATATAGAGTCGTTCTTGGTAACTAATGACTGAGATCCTGGTATGTCACGCGCCTCGCGGTAAAACCCCGCACACGCGGATTTTGAGGGTGTGACAGATTGGTATCAGAGCCATTGGTTATAGGGAACTAGGTTGCATACACACACTAGACTATAACCGCACAGTTGTTAGTTACTTATCGCTTACTCTCCTTACTGTATACTCATTGGCATACGCAACACGTACTTCGCAGCATGGCATCGTCGTCCAGAAATTTAGGCAAGAGACCTGCACGATCTGAGTCACCTCCTACTTCTCCCGTACCGGATAGGGGATTTAACTGGCCTCGACATCCTTATCCTCCTGGCGAGATAGACTGGGATCAGCCTTTCATACCTCCTGAGCTCGATCCTCCGTGGAACTGGGATTTCTACCCCACCTACATAAACCGTATGGCTTATAGAGAGCGCGTACCACCAGTAGCACCTACACGACCTAGGACTAGGTCATCGACCGCCTCTACTTTGCCTACACTTCCTACCTTGAGCATCCCTCTGGAGCAGGCATTTGCAGCCCTAGTAGCCACACTGGACACAGAGCGACAGCGGATTAGAGGACTCACTGATGAGAACTCTGCATTACGATCTGAGATGCGTCAGCTGCGTTTCCAGGTAGAGACGCTTCAGGAGCGACTCTCGATGGCCATTGGTGGACATCATACTCTGGCAGGCAACGTGGTAGCACTTAGTGGGCGCATGGACGCACAGGATCACCATAACATAGTGATCGATGATAGGTTTGCTGATTTAGAGGCACAACTAGCAGCACTTCAGGTTGTTGAAGCCCCTGCACCTTTGGTGGACCCTGATGAGGAAGACCCAGAAGAGGCCCGAGGAAGCCCCGAAGAAGAACCAGCAGAGATGGATGAGGACAGTGACGGATCTGACGTACTGGACTGATCCTACTTTTAAATGACTTAGACTATGTAGTGTTTCTTTTCTTTGAAACCTATGTGGGAAGGTTGTTTCCCACCCAACTGACAAACTTAAATTTTGACATTGATGGAATATTTTGTGACTCAATTGCAATTTATTTATCTTTGATTATTATTTCTGTTATAAATGTTGTGGTTGTGGTGAATGCATTATTTCTTATTGTTTACTATACCTTGATGAGATTAATGTGTTGGATGTTACTCATTATTGTAATTGTGAATTTTAAAGTGAAATATGGACGCACGTGGAAGAGGACGTGGGCGTGGTCGTGGACGTGGCGCCGGAGGCCGTGGAGCCGGAGCCATAAACATGACGCCTGCGGAATTGGCGGCATTAATTAACGAACATGTTCAGGCGGCAGTGGCTGCTGCCCAACCGGGACAACCAGCAGGTAAATGATAACAAGAGGTTAAACTAGTTATTCTAGTTAATTGCCTAGGATATCTGACTAATGTTTGGGATTGTCAAAACAGGACCACCACCATGTACCTACAAGTCCTTCATGGACTGTAAACCCCATACCTACAGCGGGACGGAAGGAGCTGTAGGGCTTGTAAGGTGGTTTGAGAAGACAGAGTCTGTCTTCGCGAAATGCAACTGCCCGCCTGCTGATCAGGTGAAGTATGCCACCGGGACATTGGAAGGCGCAGCACTTTCCTGGTGGAATGCCCAGGTGCAAATGCTGGGTCAAGCCATGGCCAATGAACTACCTTGGGATGAGTTTAAGGGGATTATGACCGAAGAATACTGCCCCCGAAATGAAGTGCAGAAACTGGAGATTGAGTTCTGGCAACTCAAAATGCAAGGCTCAGAAATTGAAGCCTACACGACTCGTACTCATGAGTTAGCCACTTTATGCCCAGGGATGGTGAATGAAATGCACAAGAGGGTGGAGCATTATATACGGGGATTGGTGCCCGAAATTCAAAGTATGGTAACTGCCTCTAACCCCACTACCATACAACAAGCTATCCGAACAGCCCACAGGCTGACTGACCAGGCAGTTGAGCAAGGACGGTTACCCAAACGGGGTGCGGTGGCAAGCGTGCCCGACCAGAAACGCAAGTGGGATGGTTCAAGCAACAAGGGATCGTCATCCAGCAGCCAATCTCAACCTCAACAACAGCAGCAAAGTCAGCAACAGCAACGGAAGTTCGATAACAATCGAAGCTTCAACCAGGCGACTCCCTCAAATCAAGGACCCGGTGGGTATGGCGGAAGACAGCCGAAGTGCAACCGGTGTAACTACCACCATGTGGGTTGATGTGATAACTTCAAGTGCCAACGTTGTGGGAAGATTGGTCATGCAGCCAAAGACTGTCAGGGTGAACTGATGAAGAAGCCTCAACAATCACAAGAAACTCCGAAAGGTTGTTTTGAGTGCGGAAAAGAAGGCCATTACAGACGCAACTGTCCCCAGCTTAAGAGGAATGGTAATGGCAACAACAACAATGGGAACAACAGCAACAATAACAATGGCAACAACAATAACAACAACAATGGTAATGGCAACAACAATGGTGGAAACAACAATGGAGCCAAAGGAAGAGCCTTCGTCATTGGCTCAGGTGAGGCTCTAAACGATCCTACAACAGTAACTGGTAAATTTTCGGTTAATGGTTGTTTTGCTACCGTATTATTCGATACCGGAGCCGATAGAAGTTTCGTGTCCACTAGGTTCTGTAGTCTTTTAAGTGATATGCCCTCAGCCTTAGAATCTAAATACACCGTAGAGTTAGCTAACGACACACAGATTCACGTAACGCATATTCTTAGAGACTGCAAGATAGAGCTTGCTGGTCATACATTCACCATAGATCTCATGCCTGTTACGTTAGGAAGTTTTGATGTGGTAGTAGGCATGGATTGGCTTTCCGATAAACAAGCGGAAGTCATATGCCACGAGAAGATCATACGGATTCCCATTGGTGAAGAAGTCCTTACGGTCAGAGGTGATAGGAGTGGTGCGGTGATAGGCATCATCTCGTTCATGAAAGGCACAGAAGTTGTTACGAAAGGGTCGACTGGCCATATTGGCACTCGTCACAGATAAACAGATCGAGGAAAAGAAGATAGAGGATATCCCCGTAGTTCGTGAGTTTCCCGAGGTGTTTCCGGAAGACCTGCCTGGATTACCGCCTCATCGTCAAGTTGAATTCCAGATTGAGTTGACTCCAGGAGCCGCTCCAATTGCGAGAGCACCGTACCGGTTAGCTCCGAACGAACTGCAGGAATTATCCGCCCAACTACAAGAGTTGTTGGATAAAGGGTTATCCGACCGAGTTCGTCGCCCTGGGGAGCGCCAGTTCTATTTGTGAAGAAGAAGGATGGTACATTTCGAATGTGCATTGACTATAGGGAACTGAACAAGGTTACTATCAAGAATAGATATCCCTTACCTCGTATCGATGATTTGTTTGATCAACTGCAAGGATCAAGCTATTACTCTAAGATTGATCTGAGGTCTGGGTATCATCAGCTGAGAGTTCGAGAAGAGGACATCTCGAAAACTGCCTTCCGTACACGATATGGTCACTATGAATTTTTGGTCATGCCATTTGGGTTGACGAATGCACCAGCAGTATTCATGGACCTCATGAATCGCGTGTGCAAACCCTATCTTGATCAGTTTGTTATCGTCTTTATTGATGACATACTGATATACTCAAGGACCGAGGAAGAACATGAGAAGCACTTACGTTTAATCTTAGAATTACTTAGAAAGGAACAACTGTATGCAAAGTTTTCTAAGTGTGATTTCTGGATACGTGAGGTACAATTCTTGGGTCATATTGTCAACGAGAAGGGAATACATGTTGATCCTGCTAAGATTGAAGCGATAAAGAATTGGTCTGTTCCTAAGACACCAAGTGAGATACGACAATTCCTTGGATTAGCGGGATATTATCGACGATTCATTGAAGGATTCTCTAAGATTGCACAACCTCTCACAGCCTTGACTCATAAGGGAACATACAAATGGGGTGAGAGTCAGGAATCTGCTTTCCAGTTGCTGAAACATAAATGTGTAGCGCACCAATATTAGCGTTACCGGATGGTAGTGATGACTTCGTAGTCTACTGCGATGCGTCTATTCAAGGACTTGGATGCGTCCTGATGCAGCGGGATAAAGTGATAGCTTACGCCTCTAGACAGTTGAAGATTCATGAGAAGAACTATACCACCCATGACTTGGAACTGGGTGCGGTAGTTTTGCCTTAAAGATCTGGAGACATTACTTGTACGGTACCAAATGCACCATCTACACCGATCACAAGAGTCTTCAGCACATCTTTGAGCAAAAGGAGTTGAACATGAGGCAAAGGCGCTGGGTAGAGTTATTGAATGACTATGATTGTGCTATCAAGTACATCCGGGAAAAGCAAATGTAGTTGCTGACGCGCTGAGTAGAAAAGAGACTGCTAAACCTCGACGAGTGCGAGCTCTGCAACTAACGATTAGTACGCAATTACCTGAACAAATCCGAGAGGCTCAGACGAAGCTCTGAAAGCAGAAAACATTGGGTCTGAATCGTTAAGGGGAATGGAAAAACAATTGGAAGTAAAAGCGGATGGAATTCGTTACTTCATGGATAGACTATGGGTACCTCTACACGGAGACCTGAGAGACTTGGTGATGAGTGAGGCTCACAAGTCCAAGTATTCTATACATCCTGGATCTGACAAGATGTACCACGATTTGAAGGCGCACTATTGGTGGCCTAACATGAAAGCAGATGTAGCTACTTATGTGAGCAAGTGTCTGACCTGCTCGAAGGTGAAAGTGGAGTATCAGAAACCATCTGGTCTACTACAACAACCCGAGATCCCTATGTGGAAGTGGGATCAGATATCAATGGATTTTATTACTAAGTTACCTCGTACTTCTACGGTTGTGATACAATATGGGTTATCGTGGATCGATTAACAAAATCTGCTCATTTCCTAGCGATAAAGGAAACAGACAAGATGGAGAAATTAACTCGACTTATTTGAAGGAGATCGTTTCGAGGCATGGAGTACCGATCTCAATCATTTCTGATCGCGATTCTCGTTTCACATCACACTTCTGGCAATCATTGCAGAAAGCTTTAGGTACGCGATTGGATATGAGTACTGCTTATCATCCACAGACTGATGGTCAAAGCGAGCGTACTATACAGACTTTGGAGGACATGTTACGTGCTTGTGTGATTGACTTCGGGAATAACTGGGAAGTTCACCTACCATTGGTGGAATTTTCTTACAACAACAGTTATCACACTAGCATAAAGGCAGCACCTTTTGAAGCTTTGTATGGGAGAAAGTGTAGATCACCAGTTTGCTGGGCTGAAATTGGTGATAGTCAATTAACGGGTCCCGAGTTAGTACACGAGACAACTGAGAAGATTGTCCAGATAAGAAACCGCATGGCCGCAGCGCGAGACAGACAGAAAAGCTATGCTGACAAGCGACGGAAACCTTAGAATTTCAAGTTGGTGACAAAGTTTTATTAAAAGTCTCACCATGGAAAGGCGTAGTTCGGTTTGGTAAGCGAGGAAAGCTAAATCCGAGATACGTTGGACCATTTGAGATAGTGGAAAGAATTGGTCCAGTGGCCTATCGACTAGCCTTACCTGATTCATTGAGTGGAATCCATGATGTATTCCATGTTTCAAATCTAAAGAAATGTTTAACGGATGAAACGATGGTCGTACCACTGGAAGAAGTTCAAGTAGACGAACAGTTACGCTTCATTGAGGAACCTGTCGAAGTGATGGATCGTGAGGTGAAGACCTTAAGCAAAGCAAGATACCCATTGTCAAAGTTCGTTGGAACTCGAGACGTGGACCAGAATTCACGTGGGAACGTGAAGACCAAATGAAGCTTAAGTACCCTCAGCTATTCGAAAGGACGATGCCAGCCGGCGAAGGTACTGATTAATTTCGGGACGAAATTTCTTTCAACATGGGGATGATGTGACAACTCATCCAAAACTCACACGATTTCGATTTCTTTGTGCCAATGCAGTAGACCAGTGATGGAACACTCACCATGTAACGCAATTTTCGGGACGAAAATTCTTTCAACATGGGGATAATGTGACATCCGGTAATTTTCCGTTACCAAACTCCGTTAGTTCCGTTAAGTCTTGCATACACGTGTCGTGAGCACACACTAGTTGTCGTTGAACTTTGGTGACTTAATAAAAATTAATAATGTTAAACAATAATTTCTATGTTGATTATTGGTTGTGATTATGTGATTTAAATATTAATTGTGAATTTTATCGCGTAACGTGGAAACGTATGTATTTACTTTGTAAATTTTGTAGCTTGTAAAGATAATACATATAATTGTTATTACTAGTTTATATGTTTATTATTCTAGTTAAAAACATTTTAAAGGAGTGTTTAAAAGCTTAATTTTTATAAAATACAAATTATAAGGGTTAAAAGGGTAATTATGGATTATTAAATAAAATAAAATCAAAACCCAACCCTAATAACCCCCCCCTACGGCCGCGATCGACCTCCCCACATCCACAAACCTGCGATTTCAGCCAAGAACAAGCATTCACATTCGATTTTGGATCGATTTCAAGCATCACAACAAGTTAGAATCATCAATTGCGAGCCATTACACGTTTAAAGGTTAGATTTTTACATGTTTTTGATGATTTTTCATGTTGGCCGAAAGTTCCATTCGAAATCTGCAATTGATGGTCGATTGATGCTTGTTTGTTGTTGTTAATGTGTTTGTTGGGTAGATTACATGTTAATTAACGTCAAGTATGCAATAAAGGTTGGATTTTTACAAGTTCTTATGGGATTTACATTAGGGCCGAAACCCTAATTCGAAAATCTGAAATTGGATGTTAGTTGTTGGTTGTTTGTTGATGCTATTATGTTAGTTGGATTGTATAGATGCTAGTTAACGTCGATTATGCAAGAAAGCTTCGATTTTGATTCATGGTTCATAGGTTACTAAGAATAGTAACTTTATTTTGCATGAATTGATGATTTGATGATGTATGAATGTTATGGATGTGTTTGTGATGATGATTAGATGCTAGGTTGATGATATGAACAATTTAAAATTGAGAAGATGTCTTATAGTTCATACATTGCTAAAAATAGTAACTTTTGGTGTTGAATGTTGATGAATCATGATGATTAGGTGTTGTTGATCATGTTTAGATGTTGTCATGGACTTGAATTGGTATATAATTGATGAATTCATGAATGTAGTGTGAGTTTGATGAATTTGGGATGAACTTTCCCAAAAGGGAAACTTTATTTGTGCAAATCCTTGAATTGGATTATTTGAGCATGTTTGGGATATTAGGACCATGCTAGTGTGTTCATGGATGGTTTCTAAGGTGATTAAATGTGTTGTTTAGGTTGTATGAATGTTGATTTGGTTTGTTACCTGTTTTGGCCTGTTTGTGGAAAAATCATGGTATGAGTTATATAGGTAAGCTAGGACTTTTGTGGATTGATGATTGATTAAGAATGAACATTTTAGATGTTATGAGATGATAATAGTTGAGATTCACATGGATTGTATGATATCAAGTTGTATGTTGATCAGGTATGATATGTGTTGTGTTAGTATTAACGAGTTATCACCTATAATGTCACCAACGGGTCAAACGGGTCAACTGGGTCAAATGTGTCTTGTCTTTCTAAACCTTGAGTCCCTTGGTTTGTAGAGCACTTAGGGTTTCATGTTGATTCTGTGTACACGTGCTTATGTACTCTTGTGTTCTAGGTGACCTTTGAAGGTTGTCTTTCCCCTCTTTCTTTCATGTTAAGCTCTAAGTTAACTCTTGCACGCATCAGGTGAGTTCTTGCCCCACTCATTTTACATAATCTCTTTTGGGGGAGATAGCATACTGTTGATCACAAACGCTTTTATATATGAGTGTGTATAATATTGATATAGTGTTGTTTACCATGGAAAGTCCTCACACTTTCGGATTGTTAATATTGACTAGCGGGGAAATTTTGGGTAGTACTACTGGGTCTGACGAGCCCCACCTGTGTGACTCGAGGTCATACGGGTGCAATTTTGTCCTAACATATATTCGTCACGACCTGGTAAGTCGTGACGGGAGGCACAAACTATCACAGTCAGCTTCAATCGTGAAATCACTATGATTAATATTTTTATGTTAATAGACTAGCTATCTATTGCAATACACTACTTATGATTTGAAAACTGTTTATCGGTTTACCTATTAACGCAAACTCTTGAACTCACCAACCATGTGTTGACTTGTTTAGTATGCTATTCTCAGGTAAAGGTTGCCAGTTGCCTAGGAGCACGCACGTCAGCATTGTTGAGTTGTCTACATTTGCTTTGTTTACAAATTTGGAATTATTTTCATATTAAACAATTGTGTTTGGGGCGCGTATGTTTTGCGCATTCTCTTTACATACTACTTGTTTTGGGTTTTCTGGTTTTAAAAGTGCTTCCGCAGTATTTTAAACGTTAACTCTGGTTTTGTTTATTAATCATATAGAGTCGTTCTTGGTAACTAATGACTGAGATCCTGGTATGTCACGCGCCTCGCGGTAAAACCCCACACGCGGATTTTGAGGGTGTGATAGATTGGTATCAGAGCCATTGGTTATAGGGAACTAGGTTGCATACACACACTAGACTATAACAGCATAGTTGTTAGTTACTTATCGCTTACTCTCCTTACTGTATACTCATTGGCATACGCAATACGTACTTCGCAGCATGGCATCGTCGTCTAGAAATTTAGGCAAGAGACCTGCACGATCTGAGTCACCACCTACTTCTCCCGTACGGATAGGGATTTAACTGGCCTCGACATCCTTATCCTCCTGGCGAGGTAGATTGGGATCAGCCTTTCATACCTCCTGAGCTCGATCCTCCGCGAAACTGGGATTTCTACCCCACCTACATAAACCGTATGACTTATAGAGAGCGCGTACCACCAGTAGCACATACACGACCTAGGACTAGGTCATCGACCGCCTCTACTTTGCCTACACTTCCTACCTTGAGCATCCCTCTGGGGCAGGGATTTGCAGCCCTAGTAGCCACACTGGACACAGAGCGACAGCGGATTAGAGGACTCACTGATGAGAACTCTGCATTACGATCTGAGATGCGTCAGCTGCGTTTCCAGGAAGAGACGCTTCAGGAGTGACTCTCGATGGCCATTGGTGGACATCATACGCTGGCAGGCAACGTGGTAGCACTTAGTGGGCGCATGGACGCACAGGATCACCATAACATAGTGATTGATGATAGGTTTGCTGATTTAGAGGCACAACTAGCGGCACTTCAGGTTGTTGAAGCCCCTGCACCTTTGGTGGACCCTGATGAGGAAGACCCAGAAGAGGCCCGAGGAAGCCCCGAAGAAGAACCAGCAGAGATGGATGAGGATAGTGATGGATCTGACGTACTGGACTGATCTTACTTTTAAATGACTTAGACTATGTAGTGTTTCTTTTCTTTGAAACCTATGTGGGAAGGGTTGTTTCCCACCCAACTGACAAATTTAAATTTTGACATTGATGGAATATTTTGTGACTCAATTGCAATTTATTTATCTTTGATTATTATTTCTGTATAAATGTTGTGGTTGTGGTGAATGCATTATTTCTTATTGTTTACTATACCTTGATGAGATTAATGTGTTGGATGTTACTCATTATTGTAATTGTGAATTTTAAAGTGAAATATGGACGCACGTGGAAGAGGACGTGGGCGTGGTCGTGGACGTGGCACCGGAGGCCGTGGTGCCGGAGCCATAAACATGACGCATGCGGAACTGGCAGCATTAATGCACATTATGGTTTCCCTCATTACGAAAAAATAATATAAAGAAAATCAAAATATTCTATGAATTGCTCAATTAGGCTTAAACTCTCATGAAAACGATGGGACAGGGTTAAAATATGAAGCACGTATGTCATCTACAACCCGGTTCGTTATGCCTTCTAAGAATTCTACCTAATTTTATAAAAGCTCTTGATGGGAGTGGCTTACCATAATTTCAAAACAAACATGCCAAGGGATCTATACATGTATAAACAAGTGATAATTAACCATGTATGAAAAAATTTTAGGTCTCATGCGCAATTAAGCTTATTAGAAGATTTATTTTTCAAAAAGGTTTAATTTTTTTCAATTCTTTCCTCATCCTCATACTTGAGATACATTGTCCCCAATGTATGGTAGTCATAATTGGTATTTTCATAACATAAGAAAATATATTCTTAATTTCATTAATATTATATTGCTAATCAAGACAATTCATTACGAATGGAGACTAGTATGCCATATCCTAACATATTATCAATCAATTTCAATGGAAGCATGAAAAAAATATTGTTCAAAACCAAAGTAATGGAAAGAGCACATGGACCTCATCACAATCATTATCAGAAACCTTCACCACCTGGCTTGTGCCTCCCCACACTTGAGTGCTTGCGTTTCGTGATTGATTATCAAAACAAAAAAAACATACAAACTAATAGAAGAATTAAAACTTACTTTCGTAGGAATCACAATTGCATTTAGCGTATGCAACAAGCCTTTAAACCCCTCGATAGACCCGAGTGGATGAGTTGTAGTCTCGTGAGGGTTTCTAGTGAACACGCCCACAAAGTTCTTGTGTTGCCTCCCGCAAGTGCTAGGTTTTAGGTCTTCAGCCGAACCTTACCAAAGACCACTTATGGTGGTCGTATTGAGTGCTTCTCTCCAAACTTCTTTTCAAATAAATGCCTATCTTGACTTCATATATTCTCTTGTTCACTCAAGCTTTGGAAAAATATTGCTTCTTTAATCCTTGAATTCTTATGATCTGGTGGTTTACCCATCTTAACCTTTTGTCTCGGATTTTCATTCCTTGGTGGCTCCACCTTCACATTCTCATCCTTTTCACATTATCAAGCTCAAACCGGTAAGGATCAAAAGCATTCTTTTTGGTGATATCCTAGTTTACATGTGAAATGTAAGGAGGAGCACACTCGTTAGTAGCATCTGATATAGAACAATCATTGTTAACTACATACATAATTGTTTTTTAAAACACATTAAAGAACAACTTACGGTTTTCGAATGTCATGTCGATAATTCCATCAGGGCAATTGAATTGAGTTTTGGCTGTTGCCAAGAATGGTCATCCTAAAATTACCTTTGGTTGCTTATTTGTCCTTACTAGTGAATAATCAATCATTATAAAGTCCATCGGGGTAGTAGAACTCTCCTAACTTGATTGTCACATCCTTAGCCATCCCCCGGGGTTATTTGCATATCAAATCAGCAAGCACCAATATGTTGTCAGTTTCATGTAATGGGCCAAAGTCATATTGGTCATACAAACTTCCCGGAAGGATGCTCACACCGGCTCCATAATCCAAAAGTGCCCGCTTGATTATATATTCCCCGACTTGAATGGGAATAATTGGTTCTCCTAAGTCACTTCCTTCCATTTCATCAACTTCCTTATCGTTACCTACAACTACTTGAGAAAGAGAGGTTAAATCATAATCAATACATTCAGATTTGGAACGATACTAACCAAATTGATATGCACATTCTTTGAACTTGAGGCATGTTGCTAAGGGTTCTTTATTGTATCACTTGGAAGCTTCCCCGGTTCTAGTTCGGACAATTGTTCAGCTAATTGTCCTAGTTGCTTGGCAATTGCCTCATTGGCCTTTTCTTGCACCTCTCTAAATTGTTTAAACTCTTTCATCTCCTTTGCAAGCTCTTAAATTGCTGACAAAATTGCATTGTCATTGCCATTGTTAGTAGAAGCACCTTGTTGATGTTGTTGATTCCTTTGATTATATTGACTGCCTTATTGGTAGTTTCTTTGATTGTAGTTGTTTCTTTGATAACTGCCTTGATTGCATTCTTGTTGTTAGCCTTGATATTAGTTGCTTCCATGTTTTAGTAATTGAAAAGGAAGACTCAATTGGTTAGTATTGTTACCATATCTAAGATTTGGGTGATTTCTAAGACTTTGATGATATGTGTTAGAATTCATATCGCATGTCTTCCTTTCTCCTTGGCCTTGTAATTGATGTACACTTACACTCTTTACCAAATTTAAGTAGCATGTGACTGATGTATGGCCGATGTCATTGCACATGTCACATACTTCATACTCGCTAGATATGTTCACCATGCCACTCTTTCCAACTTTAAAGCTTGCAATTTCTCATTCTAGAACCGTAATTCTATCCATGGCCACATGATCATTCACCATCTTCATGTTTGCACCCCTTGACCTTCGGCTTGATTGTGCATGCTTCTTGGAGATTACACTCATCCTTTCGTGAATATCCGAATCATCATCCTTATGGTTTAAGGTGAACGTTCTTGCACTTGTGGAATTTACATCTCTGGCACCCTACGGTGATAGCCCATCATAGAATGCTGAATCAACTCCCACTTAGCTATGCCATGATATGGACAAGTTCTTAGCATCTCTTTGAATCGGTGAAAAGCTTCATGAAACTGTTCACCTGATTGTTGTGTAAATCCTTAAATGGCTCGCCTTGCATGACTTGTCCTTTAGGAAGTATAGTATTCACCAAGAATTGTTTTTGCATTTGTACCCATGTGTGAATACTTGAACCTGGTAGAGATAGGAACCATTACTGGTCATGTCTTTAAGGGTAAATTAGAATAGGACCAATTTAACATCATCCGATGAAAAGCCTTGGCAACCAATGGTGCTATATGATGCCTCAAATTCGGATATATGCAAATAGGGTTCTTCGGTTGCCATACCATGGAAGTGAGGGAGAATTCCCAAAAATTATAGCTACCTTTATTGTGTAAGGGTAAGTAAGGTCATCTCCATAGGGAATATGTGGAAAGTGTTTAACAAATACGACTTGATTAACTTAAAGACATGAACTTTATAATTAAATATTAAAACTTTGGATGAAATTAAGAACATTATTGCAAGATGCAACATAAACCGAATTGATTAAATAATAAGAAATAATCACTTTTGGGTTTCAAGTTCTACAAGATCAATGGATTATCAAGTGTATTTTAAGGTTGCATAACACAACTCAAGATCATAGCTTTTGATTAAAGTGATAACCATGGAACAATCTTTAAAGACTCGTTCATTCACAAAGTGACCAATTCATCTATGTCAAATTATTTACTTGTCTCAATAAGCTAATGTTGCAAGGAAACGAAAACTGAAGATAAGCAAATAACTTCTTTATAAACAAAATTGTTTAACCTCAATCAAAACCTTAATTACAATTAATGACAAGTGTCAACATAAAAAACCCAAATATGACTAACCACTCACTTGGCAAGAGTATCCACCCGAAAGCAATCACGAACAAACTAGCCACTCATAGTCTTCATTGAATCTTCAATCGTGGTTTGATGATGCTCAATGATGATTTGGGATGTGTAGGAAGCTTGAAAGCACCCAAATTCACCATGAATTTGCTAGATTTTAGCTGGAAAAGTTGTCTTTCGAATTGGGTTTGGATGTGTTTAAATAAACTTCAAGATCATAAAATCCGGAAGTTTGTTGGTGACCGGCGTATGACACGCCGATCCTGGGCGTATCATAGGCCCATATCAGTGTTCCAACACCTAAATTTCTGTTATTTTTTCCAAATACGCCACCCACACACCGACCAACGTATTAAACCCTATACCAGGCGTATCATATGCTGGTACACCTAAATTGTGCCTTTTGTAACTTTTGATTTTTACATCTTTAGTCCTTGTAGTTTTGTGTTTGGATTCTTTTACTTCCATTAAACTTTTTTATGCTTTGAACACCTATAAACAAAACACAGCCAAAGTGATCTCTTTCCACAATAACAATGATGTAAATTACATAATTAGATCAGCTAAGCCTTGAATTATTATCATGTCATCATGTATACCAAGGGTAATGCAAACTCCATCTTACCAGTTGGTAATCCAATGTGGGATGGAGGTATGATGACCAAGGAAGAGCCTTGGTATCTCTAGGTCTTAGTGGCAACAAGAGATCTTTAACTTCTACACTCTAAGATACTATAAGGGCACCTATCTAGTCGACCTCCCACTTGCCAACCCAAGTCAAAACAGGCAAGCTGCAAGGTTGGCTGATAGGATTCAACAAAAGGTGCTTGAAGAGTTTAAGCTAAAAACAAGACTACATAGACAGAGGCTAGCAGGCAAGACTGTTGGTCAACTGGATGCTGAGGTGGACCCTAAGATTAGCTTCAAATGGGAAACTTTGGCTAATGGCCTAGTAGTTGAGCCTGTGAACCTTGAGATGACAGGAACTACTTCAGCACCCATTACCCTTAATGAAGCACCAACTGGTGAAGGTGTCTCACAGCTTTCTCTGGATAGAGCTCAAGTGAAGAACAAAGAAATGAAAGTCAAAGCTCTCTCCAACCTGAGTCATAAAGGCCTGTGAGTGACAAAGGTACAAAGAAGTTACTCCTGAGGAGATTGAGGAGGATTAAGAGAGTGGAAGTGAAGCTAAGGGGGGAGAGTTCAAGTGGGTCCCCCAGGTTCACGAAAGCTGCAATCAGGTCTGCCCCCAGGCCAAACACTCAAGATGATGAGTTAAGGCAGCCAGATTAAACAACTTGGGGACCAGAAACTACAATATTGATGAACTCATCTCTCTTCCCTTAGAAGAGTTAACTGAACTGA
>CM046440.1:5950120-6048661 GCA_025506505.1 Flaveria sonorensis | reverse complement strand
TGAATACTAAAGATCAGGTAGCCATGTTTGCTAAGAAATCAGATATGGACAATTTATTGGATACTCTTCTCAAGCTAAGGCTTATAGAGTATACAATCTTAGAACTAGAGTAGTTGAGGAGTCAGCCAATCTGAGCTTCAATGAGCACACTTCCAGTGTGAAAGGTTTGGTCTGGATTGGCTATTTGATCTTGATTTAGTTACCAACAATGTTAACAAGTCTTGTGAGGATGTTTCAGGATCTACAGGTAACATATCCACAGGAGATCCTGACCCAATAACTAAGCTCAGAAGACCAAGCAAGAATACTACTGCATCTCCAGTGGTAACTAACCCTACAAATGAAGATCCTATCAACACAAACATGACAAATTCAGCTGATACATCTGAGATGCCTTCAAATTCCCGCTCAGAGGTTCAAAACTCAGTGAAGGAGCTTCAAATGTACGAGGAAATAGAGGTGGTGACAATGATCAAGAATTTCTTAATGCTGATAACCACTCATAGAAGACACATAAATGATGTCACACACTCATTAATCCAGTCTCACTTGATAAGTGTGCTGATGTGGTGGGGTGATACTCTATTTTCAGATCTAAATTCTCTAATTTGGATCTTACCAATCAACTTGCTTTGATCCCTCAACTCAGGATTCACAAGTCACACCCCACTACAAGCATCATTGGAAATGTTGATACAGGGGTGAGAATAAGAGGACAAACCTGACAAAACTGTTTGTCTATACTCTTGCTTCTTGTCCTAAGTAGAGCCAAAGAAAGTTGATGAGGCTTTGAAAGATGGAAGCTGGCTTGAAGCAATGCAAGAAGAGCTGCTTCAATTCAAAAGACAGAAGGTTTGGAACCTATGTCCTCTTCCTCATAGGAAGACTACCATAGGAACCAAGTGCGTTTTTAGGAACAAGAAGGATGATAGAGGACTTGTCATCAAGAACAAGGCAAGACTAGTTGTTCAAGGGTACACACAAGAAGAGGGAATTGATTACACATATATTTTTTCTCATATGGCAAGACTTAAAGCTATAAGAATATTCCTGGCTTTTGCTGCATCTAAGGATTTCAAGGTCTACCAACTTGATGTCAAGTATGCTTTTCTATATTGGGTGATTGATGAAGAGGTTTATGTCAAACAATCTCCTGGCTTTGCAGACCCAGATTATCCTGATTATGTTTGCAAGCTTGATAAAGCTCTTATAGGCTGCACCAAGCTCCAAGAAAATGGTATGAGACACTATCTCAATATCGCTGTCAACATGGTTACAAGAGGGGTACTATAGATGGAACTCTTTTCATCAAAGGAACAGGGAATGACTTAATGCTGGTTCAAGTATATGTGGATGACATTATCTTCATTCAAAGCTCTACAAAGACTTTGAGAGGTTGATAAAGAATAGATTTGAAATGAGTGCCATGGGGGGGAACTTAATTTCTTTCTGGGAATTCAAGTGAAGCAAGTTGACAATGGCATCTTCATAAGTCAGTCAAAGTATGTACAAGACATACTTACAAGATTCAACATGACTGATTGTAAGGTTACTAAGACACCCATAGCCAGAAACCACTCCCTTGGACCTGATCTCGGGGGAGTGTGTGGATGAACATCTTTACAGGGCTATGATTGGGTCTTTATGTACCTCACAGCCAGCAGGCCTGATATCATGTTTGCCACATGCATCTGTGCAAGATATCAATCCAACCCCAAGATGTCACACCTGGTTCCTATCAAGAGGATTCTTAGATATCTTAAAGGTGCTCCCAAGCTTGGCCTTTGTATCCAAAGAGTTCTGACTTCAATCTGTATACTTATATAGATAGTGACTATGGTGGCGAACATGACTACAAAGTCTACATTAGGGGGATGTCAATTCCTTGGTGGAAGGATTGTCTCATGGCAATGCAAGAAACAATCCTATGTCTCTGCATCAACTGCTGAAGCTGAATACATTGCAGCTACAAGCTGTTGTGCTTAAGTGCTTTGGATTCAGAATCAGATGCTGGACTATGGATTTAACTTCAAAGAGACTCCCATTCATATAGACAACAACAGTGCTATCTTGTTACAAAGAATCCTATGCAGCACTAAGGACCAAACACATCAACATCAGGTATCATTTGATTAGAGATAACTTTAAGAAGGGATTAATCAAACTAGTCAAAATTAACACAAATGAACAATATATGATGTTCACTAAAGCTTTGATGAATAGAGATTCAAATATCTTGTATCAGCTATTGGGATGATTAACTTTGAGTAGATTTTCTTAAAACTTAAATCAACTTTATTTCTAAAACTTGTGTGTTCTAAATTGTCTATTTTATCACCTTCATAAGCGCAGTTTATTTTGGAAGAAATTTTTTTTAATGATTCATTAGACTTTTGAAAATTTTCAAACATATTTTCTTTCAGAAGATTTAAAGTCGCCTTCGGAAGAAATTTTATGTCTTCAAATCAACTAACTATTATAAGAAATTACCTTTGGAAGAAATTCTGAGGATATCTTCAAACCTTAAATATACTCTAAGTACTTACAAGTATTTGAATGAAAAATATCTTCCGAAAGAATTAAGTCTTGGAAGATTTATTCTCTTAAAATAAAACTCCCCAGTCTTATATCTTCCAAAACCAAATATATGTCAGAAGAAAAATTCTCTAAGTATTTTTCTTCCGAAGCCAAATTTTTAAACTCTTAAGACTATCTTCCGAAGCCAATTGGCTTCGGAAGCTTTTTCTCAAAAAAAAAAAAAAAAAAAAAACAAAACCTTCCGAAGCAAAATTACCTTCGAAAGATTTTTAACTTCCAAGAAATCTATGACATCCGGTAATTTTCCGTTACCAAACTCCGTTAGGTCTTGTATACACGTGTCATGAGCACACACTAGTTGTCGTTGAATGTTGGTGACTTAATAATAATTAACAGTAATTAACAATGATTCTCTGATAATAACTTGATTAATAATGATGATTACTAAGTTGTACTTATGTGGTTTATAAATTTTGAATATTATTTGTGAATTCTACCTTGTAACGTGACAACGTGTTATATTTATTTCATGTGTTTTGTAGCTAGTGGAAATTATACATGATTATTATTGTTGGTTAGTAATACTTGTATTTTGTAGTTAAAGATTGATAAAAATATTAAAAAGATTAAGTTTTTATAAAAAGTGATCAAGGAGGGATCAATTTGTAAAAACTACAAAACTTATATTTGGTAAAAACCCAACCCTAATCCCCTAACCCCCCTTGCGGCCGAAACCATACACACACACACACCATTTTCGCGATTTTGAGTCAAGAACATCAAGAATCATCGAATTCTAGTGGCAATGAAGCATTACAAGTGATTAACAAGTGTTAATCATCATCTTTGCACACCTAAAGGTTAGATTTTATTAGTTTTTCATGTGCTTTTGATTATGGCCGAACCCTAGTTCGAATTGGTGATGAATGTCGAATTTTTGTGTTGTTTAATGATTGTATGATGTTAGTTGTATTGTATTGTTGTTGGTTTACGTGGATTATACAAGAAATTAGTGGTTTTGATGCGTAGTTCATACCTTACTAATAATAGTAACTTTTGTGCAAGAACTTGAGGAATGGATGATGGATTGATGATGTTATGATGTTGAAAATGTTGAATGAATGTTGGATTATGATTATTATGCAAGAAATCCATGAAATGATCATGTAGTTCATACCTTGCTATAAGTAGAAACTTTTGAATATGAGATTTGTGAATTATGGTGATTTGATGAATGTCATCATGTCTAGATGATAGCATGGACGTGATTAGGCATGATGTTGATGAATTCATGAATGAATTGGGTGTTTGATTGATTTTGGGATATTACTTTCCTAAAAGGGAAACTTTAATTTTGAAGATCATTGGATATGGTGAGTTAGACTTGTTTAGGATTTTAGGATCGTGTTAGAATGTTTCTGGATGGTGTTTAATGTGTTGGATCATGATGATTGGGTCATATGGTTAGTTGGTGCAACTATGGGATCATATGGGCTTTCTTGGAAAATGTGCAAGTATACATGTTATGTGCTATGATGAATTGTCATTATCAATTATTATAAGACTAATGTTTTTCTTGTATGAATTACATGTGGAATGTTGAATTATTGGTTGTTATGTTTGATCAAACAAGAACTTAATTTCACATGTCACCAATGGGTCAAACGGGTAAACTGGGTCTAATGTGTCATATTTTCCAAAACCATGAGTCAATGTGTTTATTGAGCACTTAGGGTTGTTAATGATTCTATGTACACGTACTTATGTACTTGCGTGTTCTAGGTGACCTCTGAAGGTTGTCTTTCCGCTCACTGTTAGCTTTTACTATTGTTCGTTTGCGCACCAGGTGAGTTCATGCCCTATCTATTTTATACGCTCTTTTGGGGGAGATAGCATACTGGTTTATAAAAAGCTTTATTATTGTAAGTTGTGTATAGTATAACATAGTGGGTTATACCATGGAAGTCCTCACATTTCGGATCGTTAATATTGGTTTATAGCGGGAAATCTGGGTAGTACTACTGGGTCTGACAAGCCCCAGCTTTGTGACTAGTGGTCAAACGGGTGCAATATTGTCCTAAACTACTAGCAGCGTAATGACCTGGTATGTCGTGACGGGAGGCAAACAACGAACACAGTCAGCTTCGATCGTGAAATCACTATGGTTACTACTTGTGAATATAGACTAGCTATCTATTTCAATGCACTTCTTATGTTTTACAACTGTACTGTTTATGATTAACGCAAACCCTTGAACTCACCAACCATCGTGTTGACACTTTCAGTATGCTTTTCTCAGGTCATTTCTAGCAGCTGCCCATAGGAGTACGCACATGTCAAGCATACATCATTCAAACATCGTTCACTTTTAATTCATCATTTACTTACGTATTTTGGTTTGAGCGCGCGTTTTTACGCAGTTTACTTTTAGTACTTTGTGTTTGGGTTATTTACAAACACTTTCGCAAATATTTTTTTTAATGTTTTAAATCTGATTTGTTTAAATGTTCCATGTAGAGTTGTTCTGAGGAACTAATGACTGTGAACCTGGTTTGTTCACTCGCCTCGCGGTAAAACTCAGCATGTGGATTTTAGGGGTGTGATAGATTGGTATCAGAGCCATTGGTTATAGGGAACTAGGTTGCATACCCACTAGACTATAACCGCACAGTTTGTTAGTTACTCGTTACTTATTCTTTACTGTATACTCATTGGCATACACAACACGTACCTCGCCGCATGGCATCGTCATCAAGAGCTCTAGGCAAGAGACATGCACGATCTGAGTCACCTCCTCCCTCTCCTATACCTAATAGAGGATCAGACTAGCCTCGACATCCTTAACCCTCTGGAGAGATGGATTGGGATCAGCCATTTGCATTACCCGAGTGCGATCCTCCGCGGAACTGGAATTTCTATCCTACCTATATACAACGCATGGTTTACAGGGAGCGTGTACCAGCTGTAGCTCCTACCCGACCTAGGACTAGGTCATTGACAGCCTCTACATCACCTACTCTTCCTTCCCTAGACATCCCTCTCAAGTAGGTGATTGTAGCTATAGTGGCTACGTTAGACACTGAGCGACAGCGCATTAGAGGACTCACTGATGAGAATTCCACTCAACGATATGAGATGCGTCAGTTGCGTTTTCAGGTAGAGACGCTTCAGGAGCGACTCTCAATGCCCATTGGTGGGCATCATACCCTGGCAAGCAATGTTATGGCACTTACTGAGCACATGAATGCGCAAGAGCACCACAACATAGTGATCGATGATAGATTTGATGATCTGGAAGAACAGCTAGCGGCGCTTCAGACTGTTGAAACCTCTGCACCTGAGGAAGATCCTATTGAAGAAGACCCAGAGGAAGAACCTGAAGAAGAACTGGAAGAAGCCTCGGAAGAAGAAGAACCAGCAGAGATGGAAGAGGATAGTGAAGGATCTGACGTGCTGGATTGATTCTACATTTAAATGACTTGGACTATATAGTGTTTCTTTTCTTTTGAAACCTATGTGGGAAGGGTTGTTTCCCACCCAACTGAAAAACTAAAATTCTGACATTGATAGAATATTTTATGACTCATTTACAATTTATTCAACTTTGGTTATTATTTTGGTTATAAATGTTGTGGTTGTGACAAATTAATTATTTCTTATTATTTACTAAACTTCAATGAGATAAATATGTTGCATGTTACAAATTATTGTATTTGTGAATGTAGAGTGAAATATGGACGGACGCGGTAGAGGACGTGGGCGTGGCCATAGACGTGGTGCCGGTGGACGTGGTACCAGTTCTATAAACATGACCCCCGCTGAGTTGGTCGCTCTGATTAATGAACATGTAAAGGCGGCAGTGGCTGCTGCACAAACTGGACACCAGCAGGTAAATGATACAAATGGCCTAACCAATATCTTAGTTGCTCGTCTAGGCTACCCAACTAATTTTTTGGTTTGCCGGAACAGGACCTCCACCCTGTACTTACAAATCCTTCATGGATTGCAAGCCTCATACCTACAATGGAACTGAAGGAGCTGTGGGACTGGTACGATGGTTTGAGAAGACCGAATCCGTGTTCGCAAAATGTAACTGTCTGCCAGCCGATCAAGTGAAGTACACAACTGGAACTCTTGAAGGCGCAACCCTCTCCTGGTGGAATGCCCAGGTACAAATGCTGGGTCAGGCGATGGCTAACGACCTACCTTGGGTCGAGTTCAAGGAGATGATGACAGAGGAGTATTGCCCTCGAAACAAAGTGTAGAAGCTCGAAGTTGAGTTCTGGCAACTCAAGATGCAAGGTTCCAAAATTGAGGCCTATACTACACGGTCTCATGAGTTGGCAACACTGTGCCCGAGAATGGTTAATGAAATGCATAAAAGGATAAACACAAGTGGGATAACTCTGGCAACAAGGGATCTTCTTCAAACAGCCAATCTCAGCAACATTAGCAACAACAACAACAGCACACTCAGCAGCATCAGCATCAATAGCAGCAAAGGAAGTTTGACAACAATCGTAACTTTAATCAGTCATCCTCCTCATCCCAGGGACAAGGTGGATATGTGGGGGAATATCCCAAATGTAACCAATGCAACTATCACCACACGGGAAGGTATGATAATATTCGATGCCAGCGTTGTGGTAAGGCTGGGCACGCAGCAAAAGATTGCCATGGTGAGTTGATGAAGAAGCCTTAGCAATCCCAAGAAACACAAAAAGTTGCTTTGAATGTGGAAAGAAAGGACACTAAAAGAGGAATTGTCCTCAGTTGAAGAAGAAAGGAATGGTGCTGGAAATGGTGGAAATAACAACAACAACAATAATGGCAATGGTGACAATAGCGGTGACAACAACGGTGTAGCTAAAGGGAGAGCCTTTGTCATGGGTTCAGGTGAGGCTCTAAACGACCCTACTACTGTTACTGGTAAATTTTTGTTAACGGTCGTTTTGCTACGGTATTGTTTGACATTGGAGCCGATAAAATTTTTATCTCTAGTAAGTTTAGTAGTCTCTTAAATGATATGCCTTCTCTGTTAGAATCTAGTTACATTGTAGAATTAGCCAAAGGTAAATAGATTCACGTGGCACACATCCTTAGGGGTTGCAAGATAGAACTTGCTGGTCATACCTTTGACATCGACCTCATGCCTGTTACGCTTGGAAGTTTTGATGTACTCATAGGCATGGATTGGCTATCCGACATGCAAGCGGAAGTCATATATCATGAGAACATTATATGAATTTCCATGGGTGAAGAAATTCTCTTGGTCAGGGATGGGCATCATATCATACATGAAAGCACAGAAGTTGCTACGTAAAGGTCGCTTAGCCATATTAGCCCTTGTAACTGACAAGCAACCGGAGGAAAAGAAGATAGAGAATATTCTGGTAGTTCGTGACTTTCCAGAGGTGTTTCTAGAGGACCTGCCTGGACTACCACCTCATTGTCAAGTTGAGTTCCATATTGATTTGACTCCCGGAGCCGCTCCGATAGCGAGAGTACCTTACCGGTTAGCTCCGAATGAACTACAGGAACTATCAGCTCAACTGCAAGAGTTATTGGATAAAGGGTTTATCTGACCGAGCTCATCCCGTTGGGGAGCACCTGTTCTCTTTGTCAAGAAAAAGGATGGCATATTTCAAATGTGTATCGACTACAGAGAACTGAACAAGGTTACAGTTAAGAACAAATACCCTTTACCTCGTATAGATGATTTGGTTGATCAACTTCAAGGATCAAGCTATTATTCTAAGATTGATTTAAGGTCTGGTTATCATCAACTGAGACTCTGAGAGGAAGATATCTCGAAGACTACATTCCGTACACGTTATGGTCATTATGAGTTCTTGGTCATGCCGTTTGGGTTAACAAGTGCACCAGCGGTATTCATGGATCTCATGAATCGTGTCTGCAAACCCTATCTTGATCAATTTGTTATGTGTTCATCGATGACATATTGATCTATTCAAGGACCAAGGAAGAACATGAAGAGCACTTACGTCTAATCTTGGAATTACTTAGAAAGGAGCAACTATACACCAAATTTTCCAAGTGTGATTTTTGGATACGTCAAGTACAATTTCTAGGTCATATTGTTAACGAGAAAGGAATACATGTTGATCCAGCAAAGATTGAGGCAATAAATAATTGGTCAGTTCCCAAGACGCCCAGTGAGATACGACAGTTTCTTGGACTGGTATGATATTACCGACGTTTCATTGAAGGATTTTCTAAGATCGCTCAACCCCTTATAGTCTTGACTCATGAAAGGACAACGTATAAATGGGGTGATAGTTAGGAGTCTGCTTTTCAGTTGTTGAAACAGAAACTGTGTAGTGCACCGATATTGGCATTACCAGAGGGAAGTGATGACTTTGTGGTCTATTGTGATGCTTCTATCCAAGTACTTGGTTGTGTATTGATGCAACATGATAAAGTGATAGCCTATGCTTCAAGACAACTAAAAGTACATGAGAAGAACTACACCACTCATGAATTGGAGCTGGGTGCGGTAGTTTTTGCCTTGAAGATCTGGAGACATTACTTGTACGGTACCAAGTGCACTATCTACACCGATCACAAAAGTCTTCATCATATCTTTGAGCAAAAGGAGTTGAACATGAGGCAAAGACGTTGGGTGGAATTGTTGAATGATTATGATTGCGCTATCAAATATCACCCAGGAAAGGCAAATGTATTTGCAGACGCGTTGAGTAGAAAGGAAACTGCTAAGCCCCGACGAGTGTGAGCTTTGCAGCTTACAATTAGCACTCACTTGCCTGAACAAATCCGAGAAGCTCAGACAGAGGCTTTGAAAGCGGAAAACATCAGGTCTGAATCTTTACGTGGAATGGACAAACAGTTGGAAGTGAAAGAGGATGGAATTCGTTATTTCATGGACAGACTTTGGGTACCTTTGTATGGAAACCTAAGAGACTTGGTTATGAGTGATGCTCACAAGTCTAAGTACTCTATATATCTTGGTTCAGACAAGATATATCATGACTTGAAGCCTCACTATTGGTGGCCTAATACGAAAGCAGACGTAGCTACGTATGTCGGCAAGTGCCTGACCTGTTAAGAAAGTTAAAGTTGAATATCAGAAGCCATCTGGGTTACTACAACAACCTGAGATTCCTATGTGGAAGTCGGAGCAGATTTCTATGGACTTCATTACCAATTTACCCCGGACTCCAACTGGTTGTGACACGATATGGGTGATCATAGATCGATTGACTAAGTCTGCACACTTCTTGGCGATCAAGGAAATGGATAAAATGGACAAGTTAACTCGAATTTATCTGAAGGAGATAGTTTCGAGACATGGTGTACCGATCTCAATTATTTCTGACCGTGATGCTCGTTTTACATCACATTTCTGGTAGTCGTTACAGAAATCTCCGCGTACACGTCTAGACATGAGTACTGCTTATCATCCACAAACAGATGGGCAGAGCGAGCGTACTATTCAAACATTGGAGGACATGCTACGTGCTTGTGTGATTGACTTCGGGAATAACTGGGAAGTTCACCTACCATTAGTGGAATTTTCTTACAACAATAGTTATCACACCAGCAATAAGGCAACACCATTTGAGGCGTTGTATGGGCGAAAGTGTAGATCACCAGTTTGCTGGGCGGAAATCGATGATAGTCGGCTAACAAGCCCCGAGTTGGTGCATGAGACTACAGAGAATATAGTACAAATAAGGAACCTTATGGCTGCAGCACGTGACCGACAGAAAAGTTATACAGACAATCGATGATAACCTTTGGAGTTTTAGGTTGACGACAAATTTTTACTAAAAGTCTCACCGTGGAAAGGTGTGATTCGATTCAGCAGTTGAGATTCTGGAAAGAATAGGTCCAGTGGCATATCGATTAAACCTACCTGACTCACAGAGTGGAATTCACAATGTATTTCATGTCTCAAATTTGAAAAAGTGTTTATCAGATGAGACGATGTTGTACCACTGGAGGAAGTTCACGTAGATGAGCAACTACGGTTCATTGAAGAACCGAGAGGTCAAAACTCTTAAGTAAAGCAAGATACCCATAGGTAAAGTTCGTTGGAACTCAAAACGTGGACTGGAGTTCACGTGCGAACGTGAGGATCAGATGAAGCTCAAGTATCCTCATTTGTTCAAAACGACGATGCCAGCCGGCGAAGGTATTGATTAAATTTCGGGACGAATTTCTTTCAACATGGGGATGATGTGACAACCACCCGAAACTCACTTGATTTCTTTGTGCCAATGCAGTAGACCAGTGATGTAACTCAACCATGTAACGCAATTTTCAGGACGAAAATTCTTTCAACATGGGGATATATGACATCCGGTAATTTTCCGTTACCAAACTCCGTTAGTTCCGTTAGGTCTTGCACACACGTGTCGTGAGCACACACTAGTTGTCATTGAATGTTGGTGAATTAATAATAATTAACAATAACTAACAATGATTATCTGATAATAACTTGATTAATAATGTTGATTACTAAGTTGTACTTATATGGTTTATAGATTTTAAATATTATTTGTGAATTCTACCTTGTAACGTGACAATGTGTTATATTTTTTTATGTGTTTTGTAGCTAGTGGAAATTATACATGATTGTTATTGTTGGATATAATACTTGTATTTTGTAGTTAAAGATAGTTAAAAATGTTAAAAAGATTAAGTTTTATAAAAAGTGATCAAGGAGGGATTAATTTGTAAAAAGTATAAAACTTATATTTGGTAAAAACCCAACCCTAATACCCTAACCCCCCTTGCGGCTGAAACCATACACACACACACCATTTTAACGATTTTGAGTCAAGAATCATCGAATTATAGTGGCAATCAAGCATTACAAGTGATTAACAAGTGTTAATCATCATCTTTGCACACCTGAAGGATAGATTTTATTAGTTTTTTGTGAGCTTTTGATTATGGCTGAACCCTAGTTCGAATTGATGATGAATGTCCAATTTTTGTGTTGTTTGATGATTGCATGATGTTAGTTGTATTGTATTGATGTTGGCTTACATGGATTTACAAGAAAATTCGTGGTTTTGATGCGTAGTTCATACCTTACTAATAATAGTAACTTTTGTGCATGAACTTGAGTAATTGATGATGGATTGATGATGTTATGATATTGATAATGTTGTATGAATGTTGGATTATGATTATTATGAAAGAAATCCATGAATTGATCGTTTAGTTTATACTTGCTATAAGTATAAACTTTTGAATATGAGATTTGTGAATTATGGTGATTTGATGAATGTGATCATGCCTAGATGATAGCATGCACTTGATTAGCATGATGTTGATGAATTCATGAATGAATTGGGTGCTAGATTGATTTTGGGATATTACTTTCCCAAAAGGGAAACTTTAATTTTGAAGATCATTGGATATGGTGAGTTAGACTTGTTTAGGATTTTAGGATCATGTTAGAATGTTTCTGGATGATGTTTAATGTGTTGGATCGTGATGATTGAGTCATATGGTTAGTTGGTGCAACTATGGGTGCATATGAGCTTTCTTGGAAAATGTCAAGTATACATGTTACGTGCTATGATGAATTGTCATTATCGATTATTATAAGACTAATGTTTTGCTTGTATGAATTACATGTGGAATGTTGAATTATTGGTTGTTATGTTTGATAAAACAAGAACTTAATTTGACATGTCAGCAACTGGTCAAACAGGTCAACTGGGTCTAATGTGTCTTGTTTTCCAAAACCTTGAGTCAATGTGTTTAGTGAGAACTTAGTGTTGTTAATGATTCTGTGTACACGTACTTATGTACTTGCGTGTTCTAGGTGACTTCTGAAGGTTGTCTTTCCACTCACTGTTAGCTTTTACTATTGTTCGTTTGCGCACCATGTGAGTTCATGCCCCATTTTTTATACACTCTCTTTTGGGGGAGATAGCATACGGGTTTATAAGCGCTTTATTAGAGTAAGTTGTGTATAGTGTAACATAGTGGGTTTACCATGGAAGTCCTCACACTTTCGGATCGTTAATATTTGTTTATAGCGGGAAATCTTGGGTAGTACTACTGGGTCTGACAAGCCCCACCTGTGCGACTCGAGTTCAAACTGGTATGTCGTGATGGGAGGCAAATAGCGAACACAGTCAGCTTCGATCGCGAAATCACTATTGTTACAACTTGTGAATATAGACTAGCTATCTATTTCAATGCACTTCTTATGTTTTACAACTGTACTGATTTATGATTAACACAAACTCTTGAACTCACCAACCATCGTGTTGACACTTTTAGTATGCTTTTCTCAGGTCATTTCTAGCAGCTGCCCATAGGAGCACGCACATGTCAAGCATACATCATTCAAACATCATTCACTTTTAATTCATCATTTACTTACGTATTTTGGTTTGGGCGCGTGTTTTTGCGCAGTTTACTTTTAGTACTCTGTGTTTGGGTTATTAACAAACGCTTCCGTAAATATTTTTTTTAAAGTTTTAAACTCTGATTTGTTTAAATGTTGCAGGTAGAGTCGTCCTGAGTAACTAATGACTGAGATCCTGGTTTGTTCACTCGCCTTGCGGTAAAACTTCGCACGTGGATTTTGAGGGTGTGACAAAAACTACCATTTTGGGCACTTTTTCAAAGGTGGGACCGACATCTAGATTTCAAAGTTTATCCTTTTGTTTTAACTTTGTCTCAAATCCATTTCATATATATTCTCATAACGGTTCCCCTCTTCTCACTCTCTATTTCATCTGCATTTCTCTAACCTAATTTCACCACAGACCGCCTTCGTTCTTATCTTCCTTCATCGTAAAGCTACTTCAAATGGCAAACCTTGACCGCAGAAACCAACCTGATTTTTCCATGCATCTTCACATGCAACATAATCAGGTTGCTCTGTTAGACTTTGAGAAATATCCAGGTTTCTCAGAGGTTTGTCGTTACCTTTCTTTGTCCAACTACTTCACCTCCCTCACCATTAATTCTCCTATCTATGAGGATCACTTGTTGGCATTCTAGCGGACCTACAAAGAGGTACCATGGACGGGGAGAAGGTACTGTCTACCATAGTGCAGGGAAGGACAATCTTCATCACTCCGGCCATCATAAACACACAAATCTTCAGCTGCATGATGTTGAAGGTGACTTGTCCTTTCCTAAAGCTGTTGTCAACCACTCCTTTGAGCAGATGGGCTATGAAGGTGACTTCTCAGTCAAGACCATCAGGAAGGGGAAGGTCTCCTCTTAATGGAAGTACCTCTTCCATGTTGTCATACACAGCTTATCCAACAAGCATAGAGGATGGGACCAGATTCTAGAAGACCTCCCCTTCATAGTCCATAGGATCGTTCAGGGGGTCAAGTTCAGGTATTCATAATTTGTATATACCAACCTACTTGCTAACTTAGACTCCCTAGAGTATTACATGTTCCCTAGATATATCCAGCACATTCTCAACTGTGAACTGGGCACACAGTTGAGGGGAACTGGAAATATTCTAAAATTGGGACAGATGAAGCTCAACATCCTCAAAATCATGAGGAAGCCAATTGTTGGCTTCTCCGGGGTAGAAACAGCCCTAGTCCCAAAAATGTTTGAGCTCATTGCTCAAGGTGGCAACCTAGCAGCACCAACTAGTGTTGAACCCACACCTTCCACCTCCTAACCACAAATACAGCCTACAATAACCATCACCTACAAGAGAAAAACCAAACAAACCCCTTCACATGCTATTCAGTTTGTGCAGGCCCCCATATCACCAACCATGCAAAAGGAAGTGGAAACTCGAGCTCTCACTTCCCCTGAGGAGCAAACGACTCCCATCTCTCAAATGATCAGTGCTGAGGTTCCTCATGCTCAGCCTGATGAGCTCACATCCCAACAGCCTTAAGCCTTTACTCAGAGTCTAACACTCAGTGAACAACCTTGTGGGGACAGTTACCATCCCCAGTCGCTGGATCTAAACCAACCAATTCCCCGCCTTGACTTCTATGATAATAAGACATGGGCTTTAGTGAGTACCATCAGTCTCTCTTCTCCACCCCTACTCAAGGAGAGATGAGTACCCTATCTCACCCATGTCTAGCCCACATTATCTACCCCCCACTGAGGTGAATCTTCCTGAACCTGTTCAAGAGATCCATATGGAAAAGGCTCTCACTTTAGAAAGTGATTACATCATTCAGGCCTCGACCATGACAACCCAGCCTCTTGACATTCTCTTGAAGTTCTCATGATGCACGGAAAATCCAGCAGCTAAGAACATATGTTGGTGATGGGGAAGAACACATTAGTCCTATTCTCTCATCCCCATGTGAATCTTCTGATGAAGATGAGGGGAATCTGAAACTAAAGGTGCACACAAACTAAAACTTGCACCTATTTAGTCTCTAAGATTAGTCACCAAGAATCTCAGGTGATTATCTTACAAAAGAGGTCAATGACCAGCAACTTGAGATCACCGATCTCAAGGGCAAGCTAGCTGAGAGACCACTAAGAACAACTTAACCAGGTCCACAAGAACCTGTGAATGTGATAGACTCAACCCCCAGCTCACTTATGCAAGAAAGTGATGCAACCAAAAAGGGGAGGAAGTCAGTACAGTCACAGAACCTGGGAGTTCTTCTCAGAGTATGGACTTTGAGGATTCACCATCCTCACTTGCACTAGTCCGTGCTTAGCAACCACCTCAAATCCACATTGATATGGACTCACTCATATACAGCCTATTTGAGAAGGGTATACCCAAAGCCATGTCTAACCCCTTCTCTTTAGTCTGAGAACCCCAATCTTAGGATGGAGGTATGACATAGAAGAAGGGCTCTTGTCATCTCTAGAGCTCAAGGTCAACAGGAGATCTACAATTTTACAAACCTGAGTTTCTATGAGTGCATCCATCTGGTGATCTCCACTTGTCAACCCAAGCCAAAACAGACGAGCTGAAAGATTAGCATATTGGATTCAAGGAAGGGTGCTAGAAGAGTTCAAGATGAGATTAAAATTATATAGACAGAGGCTAGCAGGTGAGATTTTTGGTCAACTGGATGTTGAGGTGGACCCTAAGATTAGATTCGAAGGGGAAGCGTTGACTAAAGGCCCAGAAGTTGAGCCTGTAAACCTTGAGACAAGATCTCATTTAGCACCCAGTACCCTTAGTGAGGCACCAGCTAATGAAGGCGCTTTACATCCTCTCTCTGGCCAGAGCTTGACTGCTGAACCAAGTAATGAAGGCCAAAGCTCTCTCCACCCTAAGTCACCAAGGCCTGTATGTGACAAAGGGAAGAGGAAATTAACCTCTAAGGATTTATAGGAGGAGAAGAGAGAGAGGAAGAGGAAGCTAAGGGGAGAGAGTCCAGGAGGGTCCCTAAGCTTCATGGAAGCTACTATCTGGGCTGCCCCCAGGCCAAACACTCAAGATAATGAGTTGAGGGCGATCAGGCTAAACTACCTGGGGACCTAGAACTATACATTGATGAACTCATATCTCTCCCCTTAGAAGAGTTGAATGAGCTGGCTGATAATGAGTTGTCAAAAGAGAGGAAGGAGGCAGAGGATGCAGCATTGCTCCTCAAGATCAAGGAAGAAAAAAGGCTGAAAAGGCTCTGCAAACAAGCTCCTGTCTTCTCCCCAGTTCAAGAAAGTCCTAAGACAGAGACTGTGGCAGCTACACAACCTTAGGTAGACAAGGAAGCTGAAAGAATGAATACGATCAACTACTTGAGTGCCACAGGACTCTATCAAGCAGCTACACTTCTTCCTTTATCCTTTGAGTACATTGAATTCGAATATCTAAAGCAGCTAGAGGAACAAGCAATAAAAGAAAGAAAAGCTGTAAAGAGAAAGTTAAGGGAAGAAGCTACAAAGTCAAGGGCCATCATCAACAAAAGCCAAAAGAAGCCTGAAGACAGACAAAGGATGATGAGCTTCTTGAAGCTGTATGGATTTTCTAGAAGCTGGCTTGGTCCTATGTCTCTATCCACTATGGATGAGCATATCAGAATGATCAAGCAGAAGATCAAAAAGGGAGAGCTTGTAGACTTGCATTCTCTACCAAGTCCTGCTGAACCTGAAATTGAGGTGAAGGTTGAACCCCCTGAGACAACACAACCTGAACCTAGAGCTGCATCTCAGCCAACTTTGTCTTCTGATCTATAATAGGGTTCTTTTCTCTCTCCTTCTGAACCTATAAGAGAAGAGATCCTAACTGAGAGAGACACAATAGAACAATCTTGTGCTGAAGACCAGTCCTCTCAGTTAAAAACTTCAAAAAGGTGGAAAAGGATGGCCTAGAAAAGTATTTCAAAAAAGAAGAAGACCAAGGCATCCACCTCCACACCTTAGAATGAGTCAGAGCATCCTGAGGTAGTGCATGAAGAGGTTGCTCAACCAACTCCTATTCAAGTAGAGCCTTTTGCCATTGGAAGACCCATCTTGTCTTGTAGTTTTGCTGCTAATCCAGATAGATGGTATGTCATCAGAGATCAAGGAGGTTACATGTCTACTTCTAGCAAGACATGCTTGATCTTCCTGTACATGACCTCTATGATATGAGAGATACTATGAGAGTCTGACGGATCCTGACCAGATGATCAAGAGAGGCATGGTCTTGATCCTAGTGAGGACTATCAACATCTAAAGAACTTATCTATTTTGGTAGCATCAACCTAGGGGGAGTTTGTAAGATTATATCAGCAGATTATAAGGCTGATGCAACCAAAGAAGCCAAAACAACCAAGGGCCTTCCTGCATGCATGCTCTGGACGTACAAGGTAGCAGTTGCATCGAAAGTTTTACACTCTACATCAGAAAAAATAATCTAAGTGTAAAATCTTCTGAAGCCAAAGTCCAAATCTTTTGAAGCCAAAGATGAAGTCGTTAGAAGCTTCAGAGGCAAAATCTTCTGAAGCCATTTGCTATGAAGACTGATTTCTTTTGAAGACAGAGAAGACATGCTTCACTGATCTGCTTTACATAAAGCTGACACACTTTTCGCTACAACTTTGAAGACTCACCAACTTGTATGAGTTGGTGAAAAGTCCATGCTTTTGTAAACAGTAGAATAAGGTCTTTGTCTATAACTTCCTACTTTTGTACCTATAAACCTTTTTATATTAGAAAAGGATGTGAGCTATGACATGTCATAGTCACTATTCAAAAGGCAATCTGCCTTTTAACTCTACATTATTCTTGTTGTCTAGATTAGTGTTTCCAACTGTCTTTCTAAGTATTGATGGTTGTAGGATGTAGTATAAAGATTCTCAGGTCCTTGTAATTTGAATATGCTTTGTAACACTTGTAATAGAACTTAAAAGCAATATACAATATCCTTGAAAAGCATACTTGTTTGTTCTTGTTCTTAGTTCTGTCTCACTACTTACTTGTGTTCTTAGTATCATCATACTCAAATCCAGTTCCCCAATTGAGCTGTTAAGTGTTCTAAATCTCTCCTCATTGTGAGACTGATTGTATTGACCACCCTTCACATGGTCCTGCAGATTTCTATGTGTTCCTATGTATTTAGTTACTTCTTTACGTGTGTTTAGGTGTTAGAACTCTAGGTTTGCTCTTGGGTTTGTTGTGTTTGGCTTGAAGTCTATTTAAGGTGAGTTCTAGATCCCGTCTTTTACTTGTTTTTTACTTGTTTGGGGCTAATATTTATACTGAAAAGAATGTTTCTTTAGCAACTATGTTTTTCCATGAAAATATGACTGTTTATGAAAGATAATTGTTTTTAAAAGATTTCTATGATGTTGTGTAGTTGTTTGTTATGTTTCATGTATGAATCTGATAGATCTATGCTAAGTATATATTTAGAAGTGTTGTATGCAACAAGAATTTACAAAAGTAGAACATAAGTATTGGGGTGACTGTCCACTGTGGGCTTTGAATGTCAGCTGCGGACACTTGGGAAGATTATTCATGTCGTCCGCTGTGGACACTAAGTGTCCGCTGTGGTCACTTGTGATCTAGACCATCCGCTATGGACATTGTTTTTCCACGGTGGACATTTAAGGTATTCAAGCACGTTCGTTGTGGACACTTAAGTGCTTAACTCATCCGCTGTGAAACTTAGTCATCCGTTGTAATGCCTTAGTATTCCTTAGTCATCCGCTGTGGACATTGACTGTCCGCTGTTGACACTTAGGTGTTTAGTTCATTCGCTACGGACTTTGGTCGTCTGCTGTGGACCTTGGCTGTCTGTTGTGGACACTTAACGTTTAAGTCATCCGCTGTATACCTATTTCATGTGCTGTGAACACTTGGGTTCATTCTGAAATTTTGGAAATAGAATTTAATTGACTGGTACTTATGTTTTAATAGGAGATTAAGTTTTTTTAATGTTTCTAATGCTTTATTTGCTTATGGGTTGTTGTTATGAATAATTAATTCTAATGACCGAATACCTTAAAAGTATTATTCATAAACAAGTGGTCATAAAGGAATAAAAGAATGGCAGTAGAACTTAAGGAATGTTACCCCCTGGCCCATATGATGAATGGAAAGCCTTGCAAGCAAAATGAATGGAGGTTCACGACCCTGGGTGTCGTTTGCTCAACTGATGTGCGGCTGTTTCAGCCCAAAGGATGTTCATCTGGGGTCTAATCCTTGTGAATGACCAATGTATGAATGGGACCCGTATTCATGAGCAGGCTTCATGCCTAGCAGTGTGGGTCAACTGTCAGGGGTACCTACCATGATAAACGTGTACTGGCAGTGGTTCGGCATCTGTTGCCAACTAACAATGTAGGCTCTTTCTTTGTGTAATCCTAGTTAATGAAAGAGAAAGATAATGAAGGAATGAAAGATAATGAATTTCCTAATGAACGATTATTTATAATGATGAATGATCACCAAGTGTAGCTTGCAAAATGTATATTTTCAATATTATCAAAACTAGAACTCACTTAGAAACGCTGACTTTTTATATGCATATCAGTTGGCAGGTAATGATGTTGCTGGGTGTTGGTCCTTCTGATCGATATAACAGTGCAATTGATGTACAAACAAGGGCTTCCCACTGATTTAACACCACAAGAACAATAATATAATGAACTAATTGAGAATCAAAGCAGTAATCATCAAATAATGGCTTAAAGATAATAATAGATGAACTTCCAGCCGACACACATAGTTGCAACAAAGATATTTTCGTATTAGGGTTTTGCCAAAACTTGCTTACAAAGATAAAACATTACAATATAAGCTAGGCTAAATTCTCTAACAGTTTCGCTGGCTAGCAAAACTGTCTTTTGCTGGCTAGCAAAACTGTCTGACCATCAACTAGATTCACCCTGCATCGAACTACAATTTTGGCGGGTGACCTAGGACAGCTGACTCTAGGTGAAACTATAGTTTCACCAGTAGTTTCATTGGGTCATCAAAAACTATAAGAATAAAAATTACAAGGAAATGAACTAACATTTAACCTAGTACATACGTATCAAAATACTCCTATCAATAATGGTGAGTCCAACCTATACTGGATCATCAATTCTCCCCCTAGGTTAGACCTCACTCTTGATCTTCTAGTTCATCTCTCGCTTCCTCCGTAGCTTTATCTGATGTCTCTTAATTAGCTCCTGTTGTACTTTCTTATTCTGCCCTTGCACTGGCCTTTTCAAAATTTCTAGTAAGCTCCATCACATCCATCCTTAATTCGTCAACTTGTAATACTTTCTTAGCAAGCTCCCTGACCTCAGCCCTCACACCTCGAGCCTTGTTAGCCACATTCATGAAGAGACTGGCTTCAGTTCGAGTTTCAACTCCGGCTCTAGCTTTTATATGATTCTCACAAAGTACCACTAAATCTTCATCACAGAATGAAACAACCAGCGAAACTAGTTTCGCTGGAGCCTAACACTTAAAAAAATATTAAAATTTTAAAATTTTTAAAAGTAATTCTTGTGTTTACAAACCTTTCAATGAAAAACATTCTTCATCCCATAATATCAATACGAACAAAAATAAAAATAAAAATAAAAATAAAATAGAAGATTAAAATAAAGTAAAATAAAGTTCAAGGTAAAAGAAAAAATCAAGAATAGAAGGATATAGGCACTTCTTTTTTAGAAAGTTGATCCAGAGAGTCAAAGATTGGCGGGATTGCTGATATGTTTGTCCTTTTAGCCCATGCCTTATTTTTTTAACGTGTAATCTGCAGTTGTCTTTATCATGTTTTGGTTTAATTTCAGAGACTCTAATGATTTGGTTCCCACAGACAATCGGCAAAGTACTTATCCTATCCTCATAGTTTATTGAGCAACATGATTAACTCTGCTTGAGTTTTTTTTGAGTTTTCAACAATGATTCTTAATTTAAGAATCACTGTGCTTTTATTTGGGAACAGATGATGAGAGCTCCAGGTCTATACTTACGTATAACAGAGGAGATGACCATCTTAACTTGCTGATGAGAGCTCTAGGTCTATACTTAAGAATAACAGAGAACATCATCAGAACGTGCTGATGACAGCTCCAAGTCTATACTCACGTATAACACAGGAGATCATCACTCCAGGTCAATGTTCACACATAGAAGAGGAGAGAAGCATGAGATATATCTCTGAAGAGCTAACGAGAAGCATCAATTCAGAGACATGGTGATGGGGAGATTTTGGAAATGTCAAAGAATATCAAAGCAGAGATTTGAAACTCTCAACCCATTTTTGACAGGTCTTGTAACTTTGTGCAGGCCGAGATGTCGAGAAAATGATCCTTATCACTGAGTTCTTTAAGCTTTAATTAAGCTACACAATCACTGTTTACTTCGTTTTCAGGCTGAGCCTACCATGCATATCCCAACACAAAGTTGTTGACCTCCTTCAAACTTCTTTTTCTTGAAGTTCCTGAAAAGACAAAATTAAAAAAGTTAAATCTTTATTCTCCCCCAAATTTTCTATTTAGCTGCCATGCAGAAGAAATTTCTATTATTTTTTCATAATTTTTTTTTATTTTTTTTTATTTTTATAAATTTTGTAAAAGATCAAAGATGTGAAGACATATGGGACTCAGAAGTTTATCGGTAAAAGTTTAGACATATATAAAAAAACGAATAAAATGGAATTATTTACAGATGTTTACACACTTTGTTAAGAAACGAGGTTTTAAAAAGATATTAAACCCAACATTGAGATCAATTCATAAAAATGAGGTTTATGAAATGTTTTTGTGAATAGATCAGCTCTTTGATTTTTTGTGTCAATTGGAATAATAATTATAAAACCCTTTTCCTAAGCGTCCCGTATGGCATGAATTCTTGTTTCAATGTGCTTGGTGCGAGTATATGAATTGGATTTTTGGCAATTCTAATAGCAGCTTCATTATCACAGAAAAGTGGTGTATGAAGGAAATTGATTCCGTAATCCATCATCTGATGTTGTATCCAAAGCACTTGAACATTGAGCAGTGAATGAGCATCCACGAATTTCCCATTATCATCTGGAGTTAAACAGGTTTGAGCACTGAATGGAGTGAGTTCTGGAGAAGAATCATCCATCTTGAACTTTTTGAGAATCTTCGGAACATACTTTTCTTGGTAAATCAGAATACCAGAAGGTTTTTGTTCAACCTGCAATCCCAAGAAAAAGCACAGCTCCCCCATCATGCTCATTTCAAAGTGATGCTTCATTACTTCTTCAAATTCTTTGCATAGTTTCTCATTCGTTGACCCTAAAATGATGTTGTCAACGTACACTTGAATAATCAACATTTCACCATCAACTTCCTTCTTGAATAGAGTCATGTCTATAGTTCCATGAGAGAAACCCTTGCTGAGCACGTATTGTGTCAAGGTTTCATACCAGATGCGAGGTGCTTGATGTATCCGTATAAGGATTTATCAAGTTTATATACTTTGTCAGGAAAATCTGGATCCTCAAAACCTGGAGGTTGACAAACATAAATCTCCTCACCAACGCTCCCATAGAGAAATGCACACTTTATGTCCATCTGAAAAACTTTAAAGTTTTTGTGAGCTGCGTGAGCAAGAAAGATTTTGATGGCTTCGATGCAAGCAACTGGAGAAAACACTTTAGTATAGTCAATGCCCTCCTCCTGAGCAAAACCCTAAACAACCAACCTGGATTTGTTTCGTATAATAACTCCTAGATCATCCGGTTTGTTCCGGTATACCCATTTAGTACCAATAGGGAACTTGTTTGGAGGAAGATCAACTAATTGCCAAACTTTCAGTTTCCTGAACTGCTGAAGCACCATCTGCATAGATTCAACCCAACTTGGGTCTTGAAGTGCTGCTGAGATATTTTTGGGAATGATTTGAGACAAGAAACACACATAGAGACACTCATTTATCAATCCAGATAGACTCCGTGTCCTCACACCATCGGTAATGGAACTGATGATGTAATCATGTGGGTGGTCGTTTAAGGATTTGAAGTTGGTGTTAAGGGTTAAAGGATTGGAAGAAGATGAGTATGTGGTTTGTGATGTTTGTGAAGGGGAAGTTGGTTGTGATAGAGGAATCTGTTGTAGTGGAGGTGTAGGTGGACAATCAAGTGGAGGTTGAGGATAAGGGTCAATTGGTGGTTGTGGATGAGGTTCAGGTGGAAGAGATTAAGTTAGAGGAATGAATTAGACATTGGTTTGAGGAACAACATCATCATTAACAACTAGAAGGTTGAAAGATTTGAGGACAGTAATTGAGTCATAAAACCATGTTGGGTCAGAACCCATGTTTGGTGAATTAGACTTTTTCCAATCAATATAGAATGATTCCTGCACAATACGTGTTCTTTTGTTGTAGACCCGATATGCCTTTTATGAGGAAGAATAGCCAGCGAAGAAACATTCATCAGAAACTACACCAAACTTTGACTTTGGAGCTTGAGTGTTTAGCAAAGTACATGAGATACCAAATGGACGAAAGAAGTTAATCAAGGGTCTCCGTTTATGAAGAAGCTCATAGGGAGTCTTCATTTTGTCTTTCATAATGAGAACCATATTAAGTATATAAGAAGCACAATTGACAGCTTCTATCCAGAAAATAATTGGAAGCTTTGACTCAATCAGCATAGTTCTTGCTGCTTCAATGAGGGTTCGATTCTTCCTTTCAACAACACCATTTTGTTGAGGTGTCCTAGCAGCACTGAACTGTCTGAGAATCCCTTTGCTTGCACAGAAGGAGTCAAAGATATGGTTTCTGAATTCAGTACCATTATCACTTCGGATGGCTATTACATTCTTTTTGCTGACGGCTTCAATTAAGAGAATCAGCTTTTGAAGCTCTTTTGTAGGATCTCCCTTGTGTGCTAGAACTCTTACCCAAGAGTATCTTGAATAATCATCTGTAATAACCAAACAATAAGATTTTTTAGTAATAGATTTAACACTTATAGGACCAAATAAATCAGTATGTAACAATTCAAGGGGTTTTGAAATTGTGTTTACAAACTTAAGCTTGTGTGGCTTTTTATGTTGTTTTCCTTGAGCACAGGCCATGCGTTTTTCTACCATTGAAAAATCTTTAAATGGTAGCCCCCTCACAAGATTGTTCATAACCAATTTATTTATATTTTGAAATTAACATGTCCTAATCGTCTATGTCACAGAAAAGATTCAGAAGATGAAGCTTTGGACAAAAGGCATGTCACAGTGGAGGTAGATTCTTGTGATCCCATATCCAGAAGATAAGTATCAATCTTTCTTGGAGCACGCATGATCACTAAATCTTCTGGAATAATAAACTCTGGTTTAAGAAACAAGCATTCATTTGACATAAACAGCACTGGTATATCTTTATAACAGATTTGTGATACACTTAACAAATTGAATGTTAATTCCGAGACATAGTTCACTTTCTCCAGAGTTAAGGAACCATTTAAGACTTCTCCCTGACCAGTCATCTTTCCATCGTTCTTGTCTCCAGCAAAAGCTACATATCCTCCATTTATTATGCGATAATTTGTGAGTAGGTCCTTCAACCTGGTCATATGCCTTGAACATCCACTATTAACATGCCAGAAGCTATTGATAGCTCTTCTGGAATGTTCCTGGCATATAAACAAAAAAAAATTGTTAAGATTTGGAAATTGGGACCCAAGTCTTGACTGACTTAGGTCTCGAAACAGAGGACTTTTTACAGAAAAAATTATTTACGAAATGATTTAATCTACTTCCTAAGGAACTATTATTTACATTTCTATTAACAAACGAAGTGTAGGTTTTAATAACAAGATCATCCTTCCCACATCTAAAACACCGGTACTTTAAACCTTTCTTATTACATTTTGAAACAGACGCTTGATTAGTTAATATTTCTTCCTCACATTCAGACATGTGCGAATCAAAATTGCTATAAGAGTCATATGATTCTTTTAATATTTCTTTTGTGACCTTAATTTTAGCAGATTCTGATTCATTTACATTAATGTTTCTAACGTTTGAGAAAGTTGTCTCTGTTTCTTTAGGTTTAGAGATCCGAATTGGTGTAAAAGATGGGATAGGATGAGAAAGAAAGTTTTTGAAACAAATTGAGTCAGTATGTTTATCTAAAGCTTTGCGTGAACAACCATCATTTCTATTAACACGAGCATTTGAAACATCATGATTTGATTTATAGACATCTGAAGATGAATAAGATGGGCTCGAACTAGAACTACAAATACTACTGTCTGTAATAGACGTTTGGGAAACAAATCTACTTAAATTATTTTCTATTGAAGACTTTTTGGAATGTGAAATGTTAAGACTAGAGCCGCCCATACCACTACTTGCACCATAATCATATTCCTCCCGAATCTCCTTATGATTCACTCCTTCTAAACCTGCATACAAACTGTTAGTATCTTTCTGAATTAATTCATTAGTTGGATGAGGTCGAGGCATAGGAGAATAACAGTAAGTGCTTAGAGGAGGATAAACATGAGTGGTTTCTTCGCTTCCCAAACCAGTCTTAATTCTAGTCCCCCGTTGTTTCTTGCAAAGCTCCTCATGTTTCATCCCAGAAATTGTACACTTTTCAAGTTTAGTTTTTAATTTGCTTGTTTCAAATTCAGTAAATGCTACACGTTCAGTTAAGGCATTTATTTCAATGTTTCTTTCCAAAAGATTTCTGTTTAAATGCTCATTCTCTTTTAAAGCTTCATTTAACTTGACAAAATAATTAGACTCATTTGTTTTAAGTTTCTTATTTATTTTTTTCAATTCTTTTTCATTTTATAATAATAGTATGTTAGCTTTATATACCCCAAATAAACGAATTTTGCATGGAGGAGAACACATGCCTTGAATTACCTCATAAGGAAATAACTACCTTTTCAGCAGCCAGGACATTTTCACACTGGTAGATCAAAGTGTTCTTCCTGCATTCTTCTTCCTCGGCTGCTTTCTTCCTAATCTCCTTAGCTTCACCTTCCTCCTTCTTTTCTTCTTTACAGACGTCTTGCTTCACTCCACTTAATCACAAACTGTCACTTTCTCTTCAACATTCTCACAATCACTTTTTTCTTGTTTAACTTTGCCAGTCTTCACCTCTTCAGCTTGAACCCGTTGCTCACCATTTTTACCAATAGCTTCTTTTTGAATCTCACTCTTGAATTCCCTGAAAGGATCAATGTCCTCAATAGAATCCACATCACTGTTTACTAACTCAGCCATTAGTGCATGATTGATTTCTTCTTCAGTTTTCTTAATCTCAGCACTCCAATCAAAGTTTGAAATAAGTGTTGTTTCTTTGACTTAGCTTCTTCCTTGTCAGTGATTGGAATAACTTTAGAAGCTCCAGAAGTTCCTGGTTCTGTAATGATAGGAGATGGACATTCTCTTTTAAAGTGCCCCAGCTGTTTACAATTGAAGCATCTCAATCTTGACTTATCAAAGCCAAGATTAGAATTCTGATTTTGATTTCCAAAGCTTCTCCTACCAGTTCATTCCATGAATAATCTTACATGTGGTGTGAGCATGGCTATTTTCCATTGGATATCTGTTTCCTCTAAATCATCTGGATCAACTTGATACATGTCCTCAACAGTCATTCCTTTTCCCTTCAGCTCCCCAGTAACCAAAGCCTCATAGCTATGTACAAACATTCCAAATAATGCCATAGTATCTGATGGAATTTGAGCAGTGACGGATGGCTTTGAGCTTGAACCAAAACTTGTAGATCCACCACTGGACTTGTTTGATACACCATATCCTGTAGAGCCACCATAAGCTGAACCATACATAGGCGAGTTTGCAGCGGATGACATTAATGCAGCATTTTGTGGATATGCAGTGGCTGGCATCATGGATTGATAGTATTCTCTCCTTTTCAAATCCAAATCAAAAGATTTCAATTTGTTGATTACATCCATAAGTTTGTAATCTGCAAAGTTTCTTTCCTGCTTCAACATTCTAACTTGCAAGCTCCATTACGATGGGAGAGAGTCCAAAAGCTTAGTAACTTGTTCATGGTTACCCAGATGTTCATCATACTTCTTTAAAGTGCTTGAGATAGACAAAAAAACGATTTGTAATATAAGTAAGACTTTCATTCTTGTGTCGTGCAAATGAATTGAACTCCTTCTCAGCTTGGGCTTTCCTGTCCTTCTTCAAATCCTCATTACCATCATAAAATTCACACGGAGTATCATATAAGGATTTTGCATTCTTGTGTTCAGCAAAGCGGTTGTAGATGTCTTGAGATAAAGATAAAGTTAAAGCTCCAAAAGCTTTCTGATCGCAATCGATTAGCTTGAGGTCTTTTTCGGTAAAGCTAGATGGATCAGTGTTGGGTGAGGTAACTTGATCAACAATGACAGTTGGAGTGTGTGGACCGTTTACTATTGATTCCCTTTGATTATGATCAGTGTAGTAAAAGAAGGCTTTTAAACATCGTTTCCAGTTCTTAAAATTATCACCGTTCAAAAGCCTCGGTGGCCTATTGGGAGCAACACTCTCCAAGTCAGAAATGGTGATATTGGTGGATGCCATTCTTTAAACAGTATTAATTTCGCTAAAAAATCAAGATTCGCTGGTAAATTCACTGCTAAATTCGCTAACAACTTCGCTAGTAGATTCGCTGGCAAGCAAACAATAGTTTCACCCGAATTAGTGATCAGAAACTCTAATTTCGGTGATAGTTTCGCTGAGACTAGTAGAACTTTCGTTCTAAGACAATTTCGGCAGCACTTTCGCTTGCTATGGCAATCAAGGAAGATGAACTTTCGTTCAAAAGAGATACTTTCGCTAAAGCAAAGACACCAGAACCAAACACCATGAATTTTGTAAATTCGCTGAAACAAGTGACAGTTTTGTTGGAGGATATCTAAATTCGCCCAACGAATCTGAAAACCTTTTTTAGTACAAAATCAATCCAAACTCATCCAAATCTCAATGAATTTGAGATCTGATGATTTCAATAGCTTCCCACACACAAAACACACAATACTCAATCAATTTCCATGTCAAAAACGAGCAAATCAGATCAATAATTGATGGAAGAGTAACCTTTTTCGAAAATGCACAAAACCAATCAATCAAGAGCACAAAGGCTCTGATACCATATTGTTGGTCCTTCTGATCGATATAACAGTGCAATTGAAGTATAAACAAGGGTTTCCCACTGATTTAACACCATAAGAATAATAACATAATGAACTAATTGAGAATCAAAGCAACAATCATCAAATAATGGCTCAAAGATAATAATACATGAACTTCCAGCCAACACACACAGTTGTAACAAAGATTTTTTCGTATTAGGGTTTTGCCAAAACTTGCTTACAAAGATAAAACATTACAATATATAAGCTAGGCTAAATTTGCTGAACTGTCTGACCATCAACTAGATTCACCCAGCAGTGAACTACAGTTTTGCTGGGTGACCTAGGACAGCTGACTCCGGGCGAAACTATAGTTTTGCCCGTAGTTTCACTGGGTCATCAAAAACTATAAGAATGCAAATTACAAGGAAATGAAGTAACATTTAACCTATTACATACATATCTAAATACTCCTATCAATAATGGTGAGTCCAACCTATACTGGATCATCACTGGGGATGGCACGAGGTTAAAGCAACTTGGCAAAGAAGAACTGGCATCCATGTTATGCAGAAATGATATTTTTGTCTTCTAATACAACCAAATGTTCTTTTTGAAACTCGTAACAACAATGTATTTCTTGGGAAAAATTATTATTAATGCATGAAATGGTTTTTGTTTAATTATTTCGCTGCCATGATTTCTTACTCAAACGTATTTTAATATGTAAAGTGCTATGAATGACTAGCTGTGAGGTTTCCCGGAAACAGGGCCTTACAGTTTGAATGTTAGAACACATTATGTTTGATTATAGCAAGCATTATCCTTTTTATACAAGTGTTGAGTAAAACATTAGCATTGATAGCCATTCTGAAAAATCAAATTTCAAACTTCACAAAATCTCCTGAAATATTGAACTTCTTGCATGACAACTATGAACTTTTCACGTGAAAGATTCTCTAACTTGATTTTGCGATAAGTTCAACTTGTCGAGCGAAGGGAATCCTTTTGTATCAAACTTTTGCGAAATGTCAAGTTTTCGCGTGTGAACTAGAGGTTTTCACCGATTCTTTTCAAAGCAATTCGTATTTCTTTTGCCTGAAACTACTCACCAATTCGTTTGAAATTGATAATTGAGCTTCAAATTAGTGAATTTAGTTTAATTTTAATCCTAGTTGTCACTAATTGAATCATTTAAAGCCATTTTAAACGTGGAAATGTCTTAAAATCTTCAAATAAGCTCGTTTAACATATTTTTGATCTCAAACACATCCAAAATAAGTACAAACTCAATCAATCCAACTCGATCTTCATATTGGAACTGAATTTGGAGCTCGAAACCTCTTCAAATCACTTCAAATTCTAACCGAATAGATCTAGAGCACACAACGCTCTGAAACCAATTGTAAAGATCGTTAATTTTGTTGTAGTTCAATCTCGTGAGATAAATGCAAAATGAATCAATCACTATTTAAAGATAGAACGTGAAGAATAAAACGAACAAGCAATATAAATTAGATTCAAGTATATTGCTCACTGATAAAGTGATTACTGTAAGGCCCCGTTCCCAGGAAACCTCACAGTTGGTCATTCTTATCACTTTTCATGTTAAAACACATTCAGATTCACCAAAACAAGAAAACTTTGCAGCGGAATAATTTAATAAAAACCATAACATGCATTAACAATTACTTTTGCCAAGAAATACATTGTTGTTGCTAGTTACAAAAAGAACATCTAACTGCATTTCAAAACAAAAATAACTTTTCAGCGTGTCATGGATGCCAGTCTTTATTTGCCAGCTAGCTTCAACTTCCCAGCAACACCATTACCTGCCAACTGATATGCATATAAAAAGTCAGCGTTGCTAAGTGAGTTCTAGTTTCATAATATAGAAAATATACTATTGTAAACTTCACTTGGTGATCATTCATCATTATACATAATCAATCATTAAGAGATTCTTTATCTTTTATTTCTTTCATTATCTTTCAATTTCATTGTTTCGGTTTGCACAAAGCAAGAGCCAATATTGTTGGTTGGCAACAAATGCCGAACCCCTGTCGGCAAATGTTTATTTTGGTAGAAAACCTATTCGACAGTTGATCCACACTGATAGGCACGAAGCTTGCTCATGAATACAGGTCCCATTGATGTGTTGGTCAATCCCCAGGATTTGACCCCTGATGTGCATCCTGAATCAGCCACACATAAGAACTAACGATAGCAAGGTCGTGCACCTCATTCCATTGTGCTTGCAAGGCTTTCCATTTATAATAAGGGCCCAAGGGTAACATTCACTAACTTCTACTATTGTGTCCACTTGGTTATGAATAATACTTTTAAAATATTTATCCCCTTATAATCATATAACATAAAACATAATAAATATTATCCATAACAGCATGCCATAAGAAAAGAATCAAACATTAGAAACATTAAACAAGCATAATCTTTCCTTATACATAAGTACTTAACACTTAAATTCTATTCCCAAAATTTCAAAATAATTCTAAGTCCCTAAAGAAATACGGATGAATGTAAACCAATGCGGATGAACAAATGCGGATGAAAGTCTTCAGAAAATATTCTAAGTGTCTAAAAGTATTTGGGTGAACCTAATACGGATGAATCAAGTCCAAATGTGGATGAAAAATACTAAATGCGGATGAACAAGTACAAATGCGGATGAACAAGTACAAATGCGGATGAAAAATACCCACAGCAGACAGCCAAAGTCCATAACAGATTAGTAAAACACTAAGTGTGTTCACAGCTGATGATTAAAGGGTTCACCGCGGATGAACAATGCCCAAAGCGGACAGCCAAAGTCCATAACGGACAGGCTAAATACCTAAGTGTCCACAGCGGACATATTAATAATGTTCAAGTGTCCACAGCAGACAGTGATGTCCAAGTGTCCACAGCGGACAGTGAGTGTCCACAGCGGACGACCTATAAAACCTTCCTAAGTGTCCACAGCAGACAGCTTATTGCACCTGCTATCCAACTTACTCAATTTCCAGTCTCCATACTTCATTTTAAGCATATTCTTAGCTTAGATCTATTGGTCTAACACTTAGAACTTCTTAAACATTCATACAATCCTCATGAAAATCATAAAACATATCTATATCATCATAAGCAACCGTACCATACATGGACAAATCATAACTTGATTCAAAAACATTAGTTTAATATGCATACCAGCCACAAATAAGTAGAGAATATTTAAAAGAGGGGATCTAGAACTCACCTCTAACTGCTTTCGAGTAAAACTCCTCCAAACCCGAGAGCAACCTGGAGATCTAGCACCTAAACACACGAAAACACACAACCTAACACATAGAAACACTTAAGGATCGTTCTAGAAGCTAGAAACCAAACTGAAAATGAGAAGAACACCATAGAATCTTACCTTTCGAAGACTTTCTCTCTCTAAACCCGGGTGAAGCTTCTTCTTCGTACTTCAGTCGAGATTTCTTGCATGAGAGAGAGCAGTATGGGCTGCCTTATCACCTTTTTGAACCCATTATGGGCAAGTTTGGCCCTTGCCTATTTTTAACCCCTTGTTTTACAATAATTCTCTTTTCTATCTTGCTTTCTTTTCTTTTCTTCTTGCTGAAATTTTTCGGGTGTTAAAAGTCCACCCCCCCTTATATAGGTTTCGTCCCCGAAACCTGTCACTCCTCAAACAGCTGTGGGTAATGCTGTCTCATTTCCTCCTCAGCCTCCACGTAGACTCGGAGCCCTTCCTGTGTCTCCACTGTACTCGCACAAGTGGAACCACTTTATTCCTTATCCACTTCTCTTTTCTGTCAATGATGGCCACTGGCTGCTTCACATAATTGAGCCGTTCATCCACCTCTATATCCTCAAATGGCACGATCATATCCTCCTCAACTAAGCACTTCCTCAAATGAGATACATGGAATGTTGGGTGAATTACACTTAATTCATCGGGTAGCTCCAGTTGATAGGCCACCTCTCTTACTCAGACAATGATTCGGAAAGGCCCTATGTACCTCAGACTTAACTTTCCCCGCTTCCTAAGTCGGATGATCCCTTTCCAAGGCGAGACCTTCAGCATGACCACCCACCTTGAATTCAATCGGTCTACGTCTCTTGTAGGCATATGACTTCTGTCTATCCTTTGCCATCTTTTCCAACTTTTCGATCGTAGCCTCGATCACCTCAATGCTCCCTATCTCCTTCTGCCTGATGTCACCCCAACATACAGGCGTTCTACACTTCCTACCATATAGCATCATATATGGAGGCATATTAATGGTGGCATGATAACTGTTATCATATGAGAATTCAGCTAACGATAAGTGTTCGTCCCAACTTCGTCCGAAAACAATGACGCATTCTCGTAGCATATCCTCCAGCATCTGAATCATCCTCTCTGACTGACCATCTCTCTAAGGATGGTAAGCTGTGCTGATATGTAACCTCGTCCCCATCGCATCATGAAATCTTTTCCAAAACTTAGATGTAAACCGAGTGTCACTGTCAGACACGATAGACATCGGTACGCCATGACGAGTCACTATCTCTTTGATGAACAGATCCGCCAACCTCTCAGATGAATAAGTCTCGCAGATCGATAGAAAGTGAGAACTCTTCGTCAGACGATCAACTATCACCCATATGGCATCGTATCCCCTTGTCGTACGCGGTAACTTCATAATGAAGTCCATGGTGATGTGCTCCCATTTCCACTCGGGTATATCCAATGGTTGGATCCTCCCGTATGGCTTTTGGTGCTCCGACTTCACTTGTAAACAAGTAAGGTACTTACTCACATACACCGCCACATTGCGCTTCATTCTCGGCCACCGGTAACCTTTCTTCATATCATGATACATCTTTGTAGCACCGGGATGAATTGAGTATCAAGTCTTGTGATTCTCATCCATGATATTCCCATGCAGACCCCAATAACAAGTGTGACATCCGTTACCAAAATAGGTACGTTGGCTTTGGCATTAGTTTGAATTTGGACTTTTGGCTTTGACTTTCGTCTTTATTTGGACTAGGTCTTGATTTATGGTTCTTTTCTTGATGGGCCCAAATTTTGGTCTTATGGGCCTACGTTTTTATGATGGGCCTGGAGCCTATATCATGATATGACTAGTGGACTTGTCGCCGTATGAGGTTCTATGTATTGAGCCCAATCGAGGGTTTTCTAAAATGTAAAACACGAAACTTCACCATAACCCGATTAGCCTTACATCCATGGGCTTTACCCAAAGCTATTAAAACAACTTAAATTGGTTCTAAAAATATAATTTATCCAAATCCTAGGGCATGTGACAGTTCGTTGGAACCGTTATTGCGCGCGGAATCTGAAAGCGTAAAAATTAGACGACGCGTGGCTCGAGACGTGACGGAATACACGAGACTGGCCAAGGGCCTGAAGGCCCTTCTTCCTCCCAAGTTTTGGCCGCAAGGTTTAAGGGGGGTATTCCCCTTTGCCTTAGCTCATTTTCACAAATTCTAGTTTTCCCTTGAAACCCTAGCCACCACTTCACCAAAATTCTCTCTTCTTCTCTATAACCTATCGATAATTCTGAAGATTCTTGAGCATCCATCGAGTTTAGGGCAATCAAATCATCCAAGAGCTTTAAACCAAGCAAGATACCTTCGTCTTCGTAGATACGGTAAGCGAAATTCGTGTTTGATGAAGTTTAATCCTTGTTTCACTCAAGATAGATGATAAGCATCATCTACACTCGAAATCTTCATCTAATGATCTTTCATTTTAGTTTTTGGTGCTAGATCGTGAGAATCTAAGCGTTACGATCGTCGGATTCGCCATTTGGTAAGAAACCCTAATTCTTGGATTTTATGGTAATCGAATCCATGATATTGACTGGAAATCTTGGATGACCTGCCCTTAATCGAGATTTTGGACCTATAAAACGTTTTGAAATAACTAGAATTGTTCCTTGAAAGTATTGATGTGTTGAACAAATCGAAACAACGAAACTAACAATCTGGGCAGCTTGCTGTCGGAAAAAATGGGTCATCTTGTTCGTCTGATAACTTGGTCAAAATACGCCCAATTGGGGAAAAATCTGGGTCTATATTTAATATCTATGAGTCCTCTAACTAACCCAAGTGGTTTCATGTCGTTTCAACATCGTTTGGTCCTCCAAACGTAGCAAACAAAACTGAAGGTCAAAACTGACGAATCTGGGCAGCAGATTGGTCTTTATTCTTCGTGTCATAACTTACTCATATTTTGTGAAATGAACCTGATTCTTTTTCTGGAGTTAATTTAAAGTCTCTTCTTTCAAATGACACCTCGTACGCGATGTTTCGTGGTCGTGTCGATCTCCTAACAGCTTATACAAGACTGATGCGCAATCAGATATGTATGCTGAATTATTTTGTTAAAACTTAAAAATAAGGGTTGGGATTAAGTAGTCTAAATTAAGACAAGTTTTGCATATAATATTGATTAAAACTCTTTACAAAAGAATTAAATTAATAAGTGTGATGATGGAAAACCTTGATTAGTGTTAAAGGCTGGACTAACAGGATTGCACCCATATTAGTCATCGATATTTGGTGCTATATTAATCCTTGTGTGAATTATATATTTTTAGAGCTTCCTCTGCGTGTTGTGGAATTTGAACTCTGACTTTTCAAGGTGAGTTTCACGGCCCCTTTTTAATATATTTTACTTGGGGGAAAAGCATGCTCATGGTTTTGGACTATGCCGTGTTTGATTTCTTTTGAAATATTGTATGGGGTTTGGGTCATTGTATGAGTCTTGATAATCAATCATGAGTGTATACTTGTGCTTGTGCTTGTGCTTCAACTTGTGTACTTGGATGTTATGGAGAGATATTGTTAGTACTAACGGGTTGACACCCCCACCCATGTTGTCGGTATACTAGTCGAGACCGACTTGGCCGGGGCTTGCCCTTGGGTGAATATAATCCGGTTGTGTGCAAATTTTTGGAATGTCTTGGACTTGGGTTACATTCGAACTTATGTTGATATCTTGACTGCTATGTATCTCTTTCACATACAATTTTCTATACATGTTTTACACGGAAAAATATTTGTACTTATAAACCTGTGAACTCACCAACGTATGTTGACCTTTTTAGAGCATGTCTTTTCAGGTAATGAAGTCTAGGTGTATGGCTGTGGACTTAGACGAGACCGCTCCACTAGGAGCATTAGACATTCAAGATACTTTTGGGACATGTTGTGGATTGTTGGGTTTTATGGATTGTAATTTTGAGGATTTTGAGATTTTTATTGTTTGACAATTGTGTTGATTTGTTTCTGTATGGAGCTTTGGTATGATTATGCATTTTGGTATGACGTTCTGGTAGTGACTATCCTTGACATGTGTTCCTATGTGTCGGGCGACGTCATGGCCCATGTACGGAGAATACCTTTAGATATTTTCTTGAACCCCAATGTGTTATGACGATCCCGTCCGTCGCATCCTCGTGTTTCCGCTTTAGCGAGGGTGTGACAACAAGAAATCTACATCCAGCCCGATCGAGTCCGGGCATGAAGAGTGTTCTCCCCCAACTCGGCGACTAGACCATTCATCCTTTCGGAGTTAATCTGATTTTCTTTCAGCGCTTCATCCTGAAATTGCTTAATCTGCTTCATCATATCGAAGGTCGTAACCAACTGATAAGCTTTCCCCCGAATCGACTCAGGTTTCTCTTTTAGGCTAAGGGCATCCGCCACCACGTTGGCCTTGCCTGGATGGTAATGGATCTCACAGTCATATTCTTTGATCAACTTTAACCATCTCCTTTGCCCCATATTGAGATCCTTCTGCTCGAAGAAGTACTTCAAACTTTTATGATCAGTGAAGATCGTTCACTTCGTCCCATACAGGTAGTGCCTCCAAATCTTCAATGGAAAGACCACGGCCGCGAATTCCAAGTCATGAGTAGGGTAGTTAGCCTCATGGATCTTCAACTTTCGGGATGCATAGGCTATAACCCTTCCCCGTTGCATCAGCACGCAACCCAACCCCGAATAAAAAGCATCTGAATAGACCACCAAGTCTACATTCCCTTCGGGTAACGTCAAGACAAGAGCTTGAGTTAATCTTGTCTTTACCTCTTCGAAAGCATTCTCCTGCTCTTGACCCCATACAAACTTCACATCCTTACGGGGTCAATTTGGTCAATGGTGAAGCAATCTTGGAAAAGTCTTGGATGAATCTTCTGTAGTAGCCTGCCAAACCCAAAAAACTACGAATCTCAGATGGCGTCATTGGAGACTTCCATTGCATTACCACCTCCACCTTTGCCGGGTCTGCCATAATCCCTTCAGAATTAACCACATGACCCAAAAATTGAACTTCCCTCAACCAGAACGTACATTTGGATAACTTAGCATGCAGCTTCTCTCTTTTAAGCGACTTCAATACCTCGCGAATGTGACCAGCATGCTCTTCTTTTCTCTTCAATAAATCAGGATATCATCGATAAACACAATCACTAATTTATCCAACATCGACCGACACACCCGATTCATCAAATCCATAAAAGCAGTTGGCATATTGGTTAAACCGAAAGACATAACGAGGAATTCGTAATACCCATATCACGTTCGGAACGTGGTCTTTGGGATATCCTGTTCTTTAACTTTTAGCTGATGATAACCAGATCAGAGATCTATCCTTGTGAAACAGCCAGCGCCTTGGAGCTGATCAAACAAGTCATCAATCCTCGATAGTGGGTACCGACTCTTCACCGTCAACTAGTTTAACTCACAGTAGTCGATACTCATCCTCATGCTACCGTCCTTCTTTACAAACAAGACCGGAGCACCCCCAGGGAAAGATACTCGATCGGATGAACCCCTTATCTAACAACTCTTGCAGTTGAGTCATCAATTCCCTCATATCAGAGGGAGCAAGACGATACGGGGCCTTCGCAACAGGTTGGGCACACTTGGTAGGTCTTCGATAAACACATTGGGGAAATCACATACTACCGGAACGCCTGACAGCTGAGGCACAGTAGCATCCACATCCTTCACATCAGCCTGGTAAGCACCACACCCTCATCTCATAAACTTCTCTGTCCTGATCATCGAAATCACTCGCGGTGTAATGTACTCCTTGTCTCCATGTACCGTAACCAAGTTGTCATCAGGCGCAGTCAAATGAATCGTCTTCTTTCGAAACACAATGTTCGCTTCGTAGGCTTCCAACCAATCCATCCCTAACACCACATCAAAACCTCCTAGGACCATCACATACAATCTAGCAGGAAACTTATGACCGTCCAACTATACGAGACGATCGTCTATCACATCAGTTACCTTGATAGACTTTCCTATCGCTGTCTTTACATGGAAGGGCACGTCTATCTTCTTATTCTTACCATGCATTACACGACAAAAGGTGGCAGATACAAAACTTCTACTAGCACCCGAATCAGAGAGCATAGAAGCATACAATTGGTTTACCGAAAACATACCTGAAACTACTTCAGGGTCCACTCTGGTTTCTTCCCGGGTCATGTTGAATGCCCTTCCCTTGGCTTTGGTGCTCTCACTTCTCCCTTTCTCACCTATAATCTAGGTCCCTGAACTCCCTGCTCCACCCTTCTTGCAATCTCGGCCCAAGTGGCCTACTTCCCCGCATTGATAACATCGCGGTACCATGCACTCTTTAGCATAGTGGCTTTCTCCTCCATCATCCCCACCCTACACTCATCCAGGTGAACCTTCCCACACTTCTTACACTCCCTCCTGTTGTTCCCCTTACTCAATCCTGGGTGACGATTGTCAATCATCATCTTCTTCTCCCCGGTCCCATAGTTGTCACTCCTGAACCTCTTCCCATTACCGGTCTTGTTCCAACTCTTCTCAACCTTCCTCTGAATTGGAACCGGGTCCCTCTCATCATACAATCTTCCGGCCAAATCTACAGTAGACCTAAACATGCTCAGTCTAGCGGCTATCATGTTCCTCTTAATGCCCACGGGCAAACCCTGCATGTACCTCTTAATCTTCTTGGACTCCGGAGTTACTCGATCTGGCACAAGTCATGCAAGTTCATTGAACTTAGAGGTATACTTTTAATGAGTCATGTTTCCAGCCTCCAAATGCAAGAACTCCTTCTCATTTTGTCCAACTCCCGATGTGGACAATACTCCTCCAGTACCAGTTCCTTCAAATCCAACCACCTTATCCTTGCTATATACAGTTTCCCTCAGCTTGGACAATGTTGTCCCACCAGTATAATGCCGAGTCAACGAAAGAATAGGAGGTAAACTTCACCTTCTGATCCTCCTGGCAATCACTGATGTCTATGACTGCCTCCATCTCTCGAACCCAACGGTGAGCAGCAGTAGCATTGTCGTTACCGTCAAAGGTCGGGGGTTTGCACCTCTGAAACGCCCCATAGGTGCACCCCACAATAAAATCTAGTAGTATGCCCGTACATAATACTGGTTAACTTTATGAAAAAATTACCTAATGGCACGTAGCTACTTAGGCTAGCATCCCTTCATTTGATCCCATTTTCAGTTTAAGTTTAGGTTTTAAAAAATAGTTTACCTAATTCTCTTAAACTTTGGCTCTGATACCAACTTGTAAGGCCCCGTTCCCGGGAAACCCCACAGTTGGTCTTGCATAGCATTTTTCATATTAAAACATATTCAGATTCATCAAAACAAGAAAACTTTGCAGCGAAATAATTTATATAAACCATAGCATGCATTAACCATTACTTTTGCCAAGAAATACATTGTTGTTGCTAGTTACAAAAAGAACATCTAGTTGCATTTCAAAAAAAAATAACTTTTCAGCGTGTCATGGATGCCAGTCTTTATTTGCCAGGTAGCTTCAACCTCGTGCCATTCCCAGCAACACCATTACCTGCCAACTAATATGCATATAAAAAGTCAGCGTTGCTGAGTGAGTTCTAGTTTAATAATATAGAAAATATACTTTTATCATTCATCATTATACATAACCAATCATTAAGAGATTCTTTATCTTTCTTTCTTTCATTATCTTTCACTTTCATTGTTTAGGTTTGCACAAAGCAAGAGCCTATATTGTTGGTTGGCAACAAATGCCAAACCCCTATCGGCAAACGTATATTTTGGTAGCTAACTCATTCGACAGTTGACCCACACTACTTGGCACGAAGCCTACTCATGAATACGGGTCCCATTGATGTGTTGGTCAATCCCTAGGATTAAACCCCAGATGTGCATCCTAAATCAGCCACACATAAGAGCTAACGACAACAAGGTCATGCATATCTGCTTTCAAGGCTTTCCATTTATAATAAGGGCCCGGGGGTAACATTTATTGAGTTTCACTATCTTCTTTTATTTCTTTGTGTCCACTTGGTTATTAAAACACTTTTAAAATATTCATCGCCTTATAATCATATAACATGAAACATAATAAATATTATCCAGAATAGCAAGCCATAAGAAAAGAATCGAACATTAGAAACATTAAACAAGCATAATCTTTTCTTATACATACGTACTTAACACTTAAATTCTATTCCCAAAATTTTAGAATAATTCTAAGTCCCCAAAGAAATGCAGATTAATGTAAACCAATACGGATAAACAAATGCGGATGAAAGTCTTCAGAAAATATTCTAAGTGTCTAAAAGTATGCGGGATGAACCTAATGTGGATGAATCAAGTCCAAATGCGGATGAACAAGTCCAAATGCGGATGAACAAGTCCAAATACGGATGAACAATACCCACAGCGGACAGCTAAAGTCCACAGCGGATTAGTAAAACACTAAGTGTGTTTACAGCGGATGGTAAACTATATGCCATAACTTAAATATCCCAAGATCATAAAAGTTCTCTGTAACCATCATACATGCTTGAGGCACATTAATATGTGTATAACGCATACCAGAATAGAGCATTGGCGGTTTTGCTAATATGACTTTTACGCATAGTGGGCAAATACTTTTCATCTTTACTAGTAATTGATTGAGTATCATATCTATTATGATATATGTTTTTGAAACTTAACAAGTTTCTCGTTGATCTTAGATAAAATAAAGTATTCTTCTTAACAGCTTTGTATCAATTAGTAATAATAAATTAGCATTTTTAACTTTTTCCATCATGTCTGTAGGACATGATATCATATCAATGGTTCTTTTTTGTAGTTTCATTTTCATAAAAATATTTCTTATGTCTTAATATAGTGTGTGTGATTCCGCTATCCGTTATACTTATATCTCCTTTATTTGGTTGCCCTTATGCTTTGCAAGATTTATTTTTTCTTTTCATATATAAAGAAAAATAATAGGTGTATAATGAAGTTATTACAGAATTTTTTAGCAAGAAGTTTATTTATATACTGAATACAATACATGAAAAGAAAACTATTTAAACATAACTAAAGATAGTTATAATAAGATAAATACATAATTGTTGCATATAATTATCATGATCTAGCAACATTTGTTTTAGGTTCCAAGTCACCGATGAAATCTGAGCTATCCAGCTCAATGTTGACACCATCAAAGTTATTCATATGGTCCACCTTTTTCTCTTTCCTTTTAAGAGATATTTGGTTTAGTTCATACAAATATGAAGCAATAAGACAAGTATTTGACCAGTGGTTTGTACTACCATGTCTAAAACATGAACCACTATAATTTTAGGATGTACCAGCTTAATTTTTGAATTTATTTTGATGGATAAAGTTGATAGTTCTTTGGCCACGACCACGATCATGACCCATCCATGTGACATTCAGTAATTTTCCATTACCAAATTCCGTTAGTTCCGTTAAGTCTTGTATACACGTGTCCACACACTAGTTGTCGTTGAACGTTGGTGACTTAATAATAATTAATAATAATAAACAGATAATTATTTAACTAATAATATTGGTTGTTAGTTGTACTTACGTGATTTAAATATTAATGGTGAATTTTATCGCGTAACGTGGAAATGTGTGTATTTAATTTGTGAGTTTTGTATCTAGTAAAGATAATGCATATGATTATTGTTGTTAGTTTATATGCTTATTACTTTAAGTTTAAACCTTTTAAAAAGCAATTAAAAGTTTAGAATTAATAAAATACAAATTATAAGGATTAAAAAGGTAATTATGGATTATTAAATAAAACAAAACACAAAAACCCAACCCTAATCCCACTCCATCGGTCGCGACATTCATCCCCTACCCCTCTCCCTTGCGATTTCGGCCAAGAACACCCACAAAGCATCGGTTTTGGATCGATTTCAAGCTCCACAACACATTGGAACATCGATTCTTGTTTCTTTTCACGAATTAAAGGTTAGTTTTGGTGTTTTTCATGCATTATAGATGTTAGCCAAAACCATAATTCGAAATTGATGATGTTAGCCAAAACCAACGGGTCAAACGGATCAACTAGGTCAAATGTGTCTTGTCTTTCTAAAACCTTGAGTTCCTTTGTTTATAGAGCACTTAGGGTTTCATATTGATTCTGTGTACACATACTTATGTACTCATGTGTTCTAGGTGACCTTTGAAGGTTGTCTTTCCACTCTTTCTTTCAAGTTAAGCTTTAAGTTAATTCTTGCGTCCATCATGTGAGTTCATGCCCCACTCTTTTACATACTCTCTTTTGGGGGAGATAGCATACTGGTTTTACAAACGCTTACTTTATATGAGTTGTGTATGGTATGATATAGTGTTGAATACCATGAAAGTCCTCACACTTTTGGATTATTAATAATGATGATTAGCGGGAAATATTGGGTAGTACTACTGGGTCTGACGAGCCCCACCTGTGCGACTCGAGGTCAAACGGGTGTAATATTGTCCTAACGAACATTTGTCACTACCTGGTAAGTCGTGGCAGGAGGCAACAAACGTAACACAGTCAGCTTCAATCGCGAAATCACTATAATTATTACTATTTGCTTATAGACTAGCTATCTATTACAATACACATCTTATATTTTGCAACTGTTATTTGTTTATGTTTAAACATAAACTCTTGAACCCACCAACCATTGTGTTGACTCTTTAGTATGCTATTCTCAGGTTAAGTTTGCTATTGCCTAGGAGCACGTCACACGGGTCAGCATCATGGTGTTTGTCAGCACGTTATGAAACATTGTTTTGGATTATGATTGTTTAAACATCGTGTTTTGGTTTTGCATAATACATGGGCGCGTTTGTTTGCGCATTTTAAATCATGATACATTGTTTTGGGTTTACTCGGTTATTTAACGCTTCCGCATGTTTTAAAGTTAAAATCTGATTTTGAATGTTAGTTCATATAGAGTCGTTCTGTGTAACTAATGACTGAGATCCTGGTATGTCACGCGCCTCGCGGTAAAACCTTGCACGTGGATTTTGAGGGTGTGACAATCCACGACCATAAGAATTACCTTGGTAATTATTGTTCCATTTGTAAGGATGATAGCAACTATTAAGATTGGATTCATCAAAATGGACATGACCACAAACTCGTCCACGCCCTTTTTCCCATTTATATCTAGAGTTTCTATTATCATTACTATCTACTGCATTTACTTCTGGAATTACAAGTGAACCTGTGCAACAAACTTTATGATTTTTCATTAACAACTCGTTGTTTTTCTATGCTACAAGAAAATATGAAGGTAGCCTAGAAAATTTCCTAAATTTTTACAATCTGTATTGGTTCTGCAAACTCATACTTGATGCATGATATGCAGAAAATGTTTTTTCTAACATAACTTCCTCAGTAATAATACACCCATAAAATCAGAGCATTAATTATATTTATAAAATAGAAGAGACGTACCATTTGCTTTTTTAAATCTTGGAACCTTAGTTTATTTCATTTATCTCTTGCAGCAAGATCCAAAACTTCCTTTTGATGATTGAATCTGTTTTGTAAGTCTTTCCATATGTTGTATGGATCATCACAAGTATCCAAATCGTAGCATTTCGTCAATATGTTTATGCACAAAGACACCAACTCTCACTTTGTCCTCTTCCGAGCAAACATTTTCCTCTTCTATTGTTTCTAAGACACCTATGGATTTAATATGTGTCTTTACATGAGCCGTCCACGATATATAATTTTCTCCACTGTAATTTTATGATGTTCAACATATTTGTTGCTACACATAAACTGAGCAAATAATAAGATAAATATTAGAATGTATATATATCAATTGCATTAGGATACAATATAGTGGTTGAGCTATAAAAGGAGACATAAATAAGAAAAAAATTCTTTAGTCCGAAGTTCAACAATAATGATAAGAACTAATTAAGCATAATGCTAGCCAACAATAAAACCGGATGAAGCATTCTTAAAAAGTTATCTTGTGTGAAACATGAAAAAAGAGATAATATGTTTATTGTTAGATGATAAAAGATTGATAAATGCCAATTAATAGTAAAAATCAAAATCGTTTGCAATGGTCATGTAACCATTTACAATGGCTATATAATCGCTTAAAACGGCTAGATAACCATCACGTTTGGGTGTATATGAATATTAGAATAGTTTTAAATAAAACGGATAATTACAATATTAGAATATAAGAATGAAATTAGTTTAGGCAAATGCAAGAGAAAACAAAAATAAAAATACTAGCATAAGAATAAAATGTTAGTTAGAATAAATTTTCATAAACATAATAGACGTTAGTTGCACAAGTAAAAGTTACTCGACATAAAAATAAATGTTAATTACATAACTAAAAGTTAAATGTATAAATAAAAGTTAGTTTACAAAAAAAGAAATATTAGTTACATAATTAAAAGTTAAATTCATTCGTATAAATTATTTGACGTAAAAGAACGGTTAATTTTATAATTAAAAGTTTGATGCATAAAAAAAGTTAAGTTTTTAATAGTCTCTAATAATGAGATGTCTTTTGTATTTACTTCATTAACTAACAAAGTGGTTACCTTGCTTAATGAATGTATTTGTTCTTTGTTGATCTTCTTGATTTAGATATAAGAACTCATAACGTATCATAATATAACCATAATTAACATATGGTTAGTTTTATATCTTAAGAAATTTAAAGAAAAGTGTAAGAGGAAGGAGTAGAGAAGTGTTTAACTTATAAAAATGTATACAATAAACGCATTCACTCATCTATATCGAGGTGGTATATATACTACAAAGATTAATTATTTAATTAGACAAGTAAAACTATATGGTAGATAAGTAGTATAGTAGAATTATTTACAAGTTTGAAAACGAGTTCATCCAATTGTTATAATAATAATTCATAATAATTTGATTATTTTCAACATATTTATTTTGTCAAACAACATATTTTCTATTTAAAAATAGTATTCTTTGTATTTATGAACGAGATTTATTTAATCTAAGAAATAATGATCCCTCCATCTCTAAAAACGCTTATGAACAGCTACTAGTTGTTCATTATTATCTCAACTTAATAAGCTGTTATAGCCATTTCTTGTAACAAATTAAGTCTTTCAGTACTTGGTATCTTGTTTATCCATCTATATTCCGTATTTATATAAAGATACCATACATTTTCCTTGTGATAAGGTATGTCAATTTTTCAAATTATAAAGTAGGTGGGGTTCGTTTACGATAGTTGTTCTTGTTTCTACCTTGGAGTGGATGTGTTATTATATGTATATAAATTATATTGTATCTTATTTTATTTTTCACTTCGTCAAATTGTTCTTCTATTATCAGATTTTCGTTGATAACATTTACATTCAATCGAGATATCCTTCCTTATATATTTCTTTTAATGTTAAGAGTAAATTATGCCAATCCTCCTTGTGGAAACTCTAGTATTCAAGTATGACATATTACAACTATAATCCCTCTTGTTCACTTCAGATGCATGCTTATCATCCTTATTATGGATGTCTGTTAGTTTTAGACATTAGCCTTTTCAAAATGACCATTTACTCCACCCTCTAAAAATAAATATGATCAAAGTTACCCAACATCCCCTCTACACACACTCTCACGCCACTCTCTCCTATTTCTGATCACCATCTTTGTCACTCTTGTCACCACCAATCAAGTCAATCAAAAAAGGTATGCAAAAATATGTCATATAGAAATTTCACATTTCATAAATTACCCACATTAGGAAGCTTAAAATAAAAGATAAATTATTAGTATTCAAGTGAAAATCAAACCTTACATGATCATTGAATTTGAAATTGAATTGGCGAAACTTCAACCGGGTTCCTTCTAGGCTGATGGCCACAAACTTGTCTTGCTTCTTCAACACACTAATCTCAATCCTATTATGTTCTCACCCTCTTCATTTTCATCCTACTACCCAAGATGTAGTGTGTAAACGAACAGACCACCCGTCACAATTGGACGAACCAAGGCCAAATATCTCCCCACTGATATTCCAAATTCACAATCCATAACAATTCATCACGTCTCCAACTATAAAAGAAAATAGATCAAGGTTAGAGAGATAAGATAAAGAATCAACAACTAGGGTCGTTAACATACTCTGTATGTCAGTATCCAAAGCTTTTGGACATGACTATAGGTTTGAAAGAAGGGCAATGTGACTATAAAGAGAGGAAGAGAAACCGTAATATTTTACTTTTGGGTATAAATAAAATCATTTTATATTAAATAATTGGTAAATATATATTAATATGTAAGTTCTGTTGGTTATTTTAATCTTGACTTAGTTTAACTATTTAGGAAGTTTATTAATTAGTATTAGGTTTATTTTATTTAGTGGTCATATGAAGTGAGTAGTGGAGAAGTGGTCTTGGTTTGACCGAATTGCATGGGTTATGAACGTTGAGGAGATGCACGTGATTGGAGTTTGTTATGAAAAAGTCCTCCCAATTTATGTGGCTGTAATTTGTTTCAGTTGAGTATGTAGCAGGCTATATATAGCCAAGTACTTTCATTGAATAAAATAACCTTCTTCCCTTTACAAAATTCTTCATTATTACTTTCATAATATTTGTTCACATCGAAGCACAACACAAAAACCAAACTTCAGTTTTAATAGAAGGGACCTAGTACCAACAAGTTCTGATGTAAAGTAACAGTCTATATAAGTTAAGTATTGGGATATGTAGAAGTTTAAATATAAGTTGTTATAATAATTTATTGAGGGCTTTTTAGTTTGTGGTGTAAATAAAGTGTATCAATCTTGAGGGGCTATTGTTATTAAAGTTGGTTGGTGAATAAAATGGGCCAAAAGGGGTAATTGCCTTTCTTTTTGGTCAAAATAAGACATATGTGTGTGTTCTTGAATGAAGAAGAGAAGAAGAAGAGAAGAAGAAGAAAGTCGATGTGGAGGGCCTAATCCATCAAACTGAATGTAAATTATCTAGGGAATAAGTTTTGTAAGTGATATCTATATAAAAACCTAGGTTAGAGGCACATGAGTAACTCTTGAATCATGAGTTAATTTTTAATTGATTTAGTGACATCTATTTAGATGTAAGTATTGCTTGAAATGTATTATTCATGTTGGTTGTAGTAAATGAAAAGTTTGTGGATTAAATTTTTCCTTGATATTGATGTTTATGAGATATAAGAATTCAAGTTTGTAGAGTGAAACTTAAGTCATGTTTAATTGCACGATAAGCATTTGATAAAATGCCTACACCCAGAAACTTAGGATAATTAGATGAATAATACTAAGTACAACTACATAATATGTTCTTATCAATGGTCAAAATTAATGAACTTAATGTGTAAAACTGTAAAACGTATTGTATGGGTATGAATGAATAGTAAGATTATGTTTATAGTATTATAGGTTCGTGTGAGGGATTCGTATTAGCCGTGAACTATGTATGCTAAATGAAGTATAATTCTTTGAATATGTGTAAATATGTTAAGAAAGCAAATCATGACAATAGTTTAAAAATTTTCAACAACATATGAGTTGAGTGGTCAGGAAGTGAAGTTGTCAAATACAATTAAATTTTACATTTTAACATGAAGTATTGAATATAGAGAACCAATAGGCATGTGGAAGAACTCTAGTATCAATCACCCCTATGGGCGAAGGAGAGTGATTACAATCTCTAATTTGTAACGTGTGATGTGTGTGTTAAGGGAAGCATTCTATAAAAAAAACTACAAATATGTTCAAAAAAAACTACTAAAACTACATAAGAAATGTATATAACACTTCAATAAAAATGACAAAACTAAAATAGAACAGTTTGATTATAGCTTTTCATTGTTTCGTTGATTTTATCACACATCTCCTTAATTTATTTAAAAAAACTATAAAATATGCATGTATGCATCCAACCAAAAGACTATAGATATCATATTTCTTAAATATATATCTTTATTATATTAAAATTACAAGCATTTTAATCAATTCATATAATAAATTGTAAAAGAGTTAAAGTGGTTATTTATGTTTATTAATAGATTTATAGCTCTCAATTGTATGTCATATGTTTATATATTCAAGTATGGCCTTATGGCTATGTTGACTAGATTATGTGGTTGACTATGTTGAAGTATTATAGATCACATTTACAAAATGAACATAGAATGACAATATATGAGTATAATGCGAAAGATTGCATTTGATCTCAGTTAAAGTTGTTTAAATGATGAATATGAGGTTCAATTTAATATAAGATGTATGCTACATATATTATGGATCTTGTTTGTGAGTTCGTTTAACTTAACTTCTAAATGAACAATTATGTGTGTGGTGAAAGTTAAAACTATGATAAACATGTTGATAAATCTTATTAAAAGGCATAAAGGTCATATGGTTGGTTGATAAACATGTTTAAATGGATTCCTGATTATAAGAGTTAAAGAAATATTCAAGTTGTACAAGAATTTATTTAGTGAATTTGGATGTAAAGAAACATTATAAGCATAATTATAAGTGTTATGTTCTTAATATATGTTTAACAATTCATATATTCATTTGTTTAGTATTAAAAAAGTCACTATTGCGTTATAAGTGTCTAGATCATCCAAAGCAGAGGTATGTGGTGTTTTAGCAGGTGTTGGCGTACCATATGCCCAAATGGGCGTACCATGCGCCAGTTACATGCTTGTATGCCTTTTTCCTCTAACATAAGTTACGCTGGCTCTTACGCCGGCAAGAAAGCTATTTTTCAGGGATACATTTTATTGTATGGTAATGTTTTTCATGTATTTTTGGGTCTTAATCATTCGCTAAACATCTCAAATGGTTTGTTATGTATGTCTTTAGGTTGGGTTAAGTAATCAAGCTGGAAAATGGGGTTCGAGTCTTCATAATGGATTATACATACAAAAAAAACTTTAACAAGGGAAACAACTTTTGTGATAGTGAGTAAATCTAAATCTAACTGTTTTAAATATAGTTATTATAGGATAACTTTAACCGTATGCAAGTGACAGCCCATATTATAAGGGCGTGCACCCATGTAATATGAGTGTCCGCTCAAAGAAAAAGTCATCCGACCTTATAAAATTTGTTAAGTGTAATTTTTTATTAATATAATAATTTAATTAATTTTACTCATATTTTGTTTTTCTCTTATAAGCTTTAAACTATAATGTTTTATAAATTTTAAATTTACCGTTGTGATATGTTTATTTTAACCTACGTGCCAACATAAATTATATTGATACAAAGGACATCCTTTTGATAAGGAGATATATAAGTTCAAGTTTAACAAATTTATTGATTTTAGAAGTACGTAGGTAAATACTAAAGAGTTTGTATTCGTGGTATAAGAATATAATATGTATGTACGCATGTACATACATATATTAAAGAATCTTGGTTCCCACTTGTATATGAATTTTTTAATAGATTTTGCATCCTATGAACGCCTGAATTATTTTTGCACTATTTCTGGCTCTCTAGTCCCACCTATGAAATTTATAAAATTATTCACGATTCCATCGTATCATAGTCCCTCCATTGCTTGACTCCTTTGCACAAACGAAGATGCCCGACACCGATTGGACTACCCACCAAACCTGATGCTAAGGACAACCAGCTTGGTAGACAAATATGCATCTAAGATTAATAATGGTTACCGAAAATGATAAAAGAAGAAGGTAGTGTCTCGCGGCATTACGTATGCAATGATTGCCATCTCATTCAAGAGATGAGATCATGTTAGTATGAATGTGAGATTTGAATAAGGTTCAAATATTAACTTACTATTATTATGATAACTTGCGTTAACCTATCAAGATCAATCAAAATAATTGGTTTCTTTTTCGAATTGCATTATTAAACAATACAACATTATGTTCTTTTGAGTATATGTGTAAATTTACAAACAATTAATTTCGATTTTAATCCCTAAGGTTTGACTAAGGTAACTATTTTACTCTGTAAGATTAAAAACATCAATTTACCTTAAAAGGTTTCATATGTTGTTCCAATTTCACTCCAAAGTTTTATTGTTTTGAATAAAGTTGAAACAACTAATAAAACTTTTGAACTAAAATTGAAACAACTTATGAAACTTTTGGAGATAAATTGATATTTTTACTTTTGAAGAAAAATGATTACTTTTGACATATATCAAGGAGTAAAATTGAACTTATTTCATTTACAAATGTAAATATGTTAAGAGATATATAAGTTACACCGGTGTAAACTCTTTTACATGTACGAATTTACACATACATATAAAAAACATAATATTGTATATATGTAATAATGTTGAGATTTAATCAAAAATATAGATGATAAGGTGTAGTGTTGTAGTTAGTGAAAAAATAAAAATAAAGAAATAGAAATCAAAACCCTTGAATCATGCTCATTGTTGGTATCAAAAAGTGTCCCCAACACGCCCAGGAGGCACTGTGTAAGGCGTGATATGTTGCTACATATGATGATCACGCCACATTACAGATGGTGTAAAATATAAATAAAGTATATATGTAATAATGTTGAGATTTAATCAACAAAACAGATGATAAGGTGTAGTGTTGTGGTTAGTGAAAAAATAAAATAAAGAAATAGAAATCAAACCCTTGAATCATGCTCATTGTTGGTATCAAAAAGTGTCCCCAACACGCCTAGGAGGCAATGTGTAAGGCGTGATATGTGCTACATATGATTATCATGCCACATTACAGATGGTGTAAGATTTAATATCTCAATGTCCATCCCCCCCCCCCCCAACCAACTTGAATTTGATACTAGATGTTAGAGTTTCTCAATAAAGATTGGGAATTTTTTTTTAATTGGAAGGGCATTTGATCTCATTCTTCACCGTTGGGAACCCAAAGTTTCAGGTAGTTGTTCATCCACAACAAAGAAGAGGTGGTTAGGCTCTCTTGTTATTTGAGAGAGAGAGAGAGAGAGAGAGAGAGAGAGAGAAAGAGATAAGTGTTTAAAAATAAGAATTTGTTGATGATTTGACACGGTTTTAGGTGTTTTTTGGCTCTTAAGTGAGAAGGTTTTTGATATCTTGAGGGATGAATATTTTTCTAATATGACAATTAACAAGCCATATTTTCAGATGTTTTTAGATCCCTTTATTATGAATGCTCATATAGTTTTGTAGGCTCTAATAACATGAACTGAATCTCTAGAATATGACCCACTCATTGTAATGACAGTTGTTTGATGATGGCTGGTGTTCATGTGATAGTTTAAGTACGTAATCTGGTTTTCGAATAGCAACCGGGGCGGTGTTCTGGTAGGCATATGCTTTAAATATAAGATGTATTGAGAAACTGACATAGAATGTAAGGACATAATGTTGTGAGAGATAATTTAGGTTCCTAGGGTCTCTTATAGTTAGGGTTCATTTGTATGTTACTATGCATAATAAATACGCATCAGTCATGTGTATAATGAATACGCATGAGTCACATGTGAAGTGAAAGACCAAAGTGTTTGAATTGCTTTCTTTATCTAATATGGATTTCTTTAATATTTTATTTCCTTTTTTATTATTTAGAAATAATAAATTTATTTAACACATTAAAATATCGCATTTTAGTGATAATGTTATAAATTCTTAAATAATGGCATGATTTATCACAACAAGGCAAAACGATAGTTTTTTGTGAAGAAAATTTAAATATAAATAAAAACATAAATAAGATTTTACCTGATCGTGTAATTCCGAGTCCACCAATTCCAACAATAAAATAAAGATAGTCCCATGATATCTTATAACAAAAGGGCCTCCCACATACATAAACCTTCATGGCATAGATTGATCATAGACTGGGGCACAATCAACACTTAATTAGTTTAAGCGTCATGAAGACCTAAAGAGAAGGATTGTATTTGTAGAGTGATAGATCTTGTACCATGACAAAGCTATATAAAGATACATGACAAACCTATATAAAGATACATGGCCAATATGGGTGAATTGAAAGCTTAAAAAATGCTATCCATAAGCAAGACTGAAAAAGTGTGGTATGGGGAGACAGATGGCAAGTTTGGGGGCAAGTGTGTGCGTATGTATATAGGGTTGAACGAAAGTTACTAAATAATGTTTGAAGACCATAGTACATTATGTAATGAAACTTGTGTTTTGAAAAACTATGTAATTTAACAAATTTATACGGAGATATATGTAATTTTTCTTTTCATTAAATACCAACTCCACCCACATGTTAAAACAAATTTGTATGTACTTTATCATTTTTTAAAAGAGTTACAAGATAAAATTAAGCATTTTTATCCTTAGTATGGTATAATATTGCTATTTTTAATTTAACATTTCTTAAGAAAGTTTACATAGTGCTATGTTTACACAAGACTAGCTGTATGCTCTATATGATGCTAGTTATACAATGTGCTACTTTATAGGGTGCTAGTTAATTACTTGACACGTTGCAATTTACATACTTTATAGAGTGCTATTTCACACACTGTTACCAAATGTTATGTTCACAATGCTACTTATAAAACAGTGTTATCTTCTCGTTTGGCCCACACTCTATTTGTAAATTTGTAAATTTTCATTTTACAATATGAAGTTTGTATGATTTTTGTATGATACAATAACAAGATAACATTTGTTAAAATAATATTTTCTAATAAAAAATAAAATGCATTGTTTGTATGAATACACAGATGATAACCAAGATGGTGATCATAGTTGAAAAATATGATTATATATTTGACAATTGGATTTAAATAATCCAAATTATTACTCATTGACTGATAATAATCTATACTATTGATTTGGCTAGTAACATTCCTAACTTTCATTTTTATTATCAACAACAATCCCAGTAACATAATTATTAAATATTTATGCTTGATATCAACTCGATTTTATTCACAATAATGATTATGAAAGAAATGAAAAAACATACAAGCTATATCGAGCCTAAAATAAGTACAAATCGATAGTGAATATATGATAATTATGATACTGGGACTGTTGGTGGTAATAAAAATAAAAGTTTGGATTATTACCTGCCAAATCAATAGTATGGACTATTATCGGCCAATGAGTAATAATTTTGATTATTAAATCCAATTTGCCTTCCATATTTGATTAAAAAGAATATCGATGAAGTCAAATTGATTAATTAGTTAAAAAATAATATTAATAGTGATTGTTAGCATATAATTATGAGTTAACATAAAAAAAGTGTTATACAGATTTATCTAATTTATCTTTGGTGATTAATTAACATTTTATACATATAACAATTTCTATTTTTTTAAACAATGAGATATATTATAAAATGAACTTGGTTAAGGAGAGATACCTATGACTTGTAAATATAGAGAGGTCATGAGTTCAAGTCTCACTCTCAGTAATAGGTTTCTTTCTGAGGGAGTGGAGGGTGCGGTCCCGGCTGGGAAACGGTTAGGTGGACCCGATTAAGATAACACATATCCTTCGAAGTAGGGTCGTATATTTGCTGTTCAAAAAAAAAAGAAAAAGAAAAAACCTAACCAAGAACTATAAACAACAATTACATGACTATTAATGGGTTTCTAAGCCATTTCCCCAACCAATTTTAGCTTTTTTATTCCTATCTGGATACCGTTTTAACGAGTAACTAGTAATAGAATCAAATATAAGCTCTCTCTTTAACTCCGCCCCTTGAAACAGTGCTTCATTTTGAAACTTCCATAATTATAAGACCCTCTTTCTAGAGGTCCTTACAGTTAGTTTCATATATCATAACCATTACCCTTAGACTATAAATACCACAATACATTGCAGCAGAATCACGTAAACCATTCACCAATATTCATAAACTATTAATTATCAATAACTTCAAAAGCCTCATTGTCTTAATTTATAAAATAAAGATCACGAATGAGAAGCTAGTCACAAATCTAGGAGCGTCTTTATGCCTTTCAACCCAAGCTCAGCCATGCTTTCATTTATGCATACTAAAAGTCAGTGTTGCTGAGCGAGTTCTAGCTTTATTTAAATCATATAATTACACATTGCCTTTGACCACGAATAACACTAAAGTCATGTCATCTAGTGACATGTCGTAATATCATAATACATTGACCTTCCTTACAAAGATCTACAGGCAACCATTTGAACACATCATTAAGGCAGCCTGCTTGTACATAAGTACAAGGCTCGAGTGACATGTTTGCATCCAGCAAGACTCTAGTGACATGCTTGCATTCAGAAAGATTAAGTGACATGCTCGCATTCAGCAAGGCTGAAATGACATGCTCGCCTAAGGCAAAACTCTAGTGACATGCTTGCACTGCAAGAATCCAATAACCATGCATTGCACAAAACAAGGCAATCAACAACTTGCTAGAGACAAGTCTCGAGTAATAGGGAAACCACTAAGGTTACCCTCGACAGTGATATTACATATAAATAAAGCTTGTTAGTCAGTGTAATCATTAACATTTGACACATAATTATGTTTTAACAATCATCATTTGACCTAAATATTGGTCTAGATTAACTGGGAAATATCATACGCCTACAAAAAAACATGGATGTTAAGAACTATGGGATATTAGCTTATATACGAGTAAGAAGGGTGTTCTAGAGATGGGTATTAACTATATATAGTAGTGAGTTTAGTTCACCTTCAGGGAACAATGCTTGGTACGATTGAGCCAAAGGTGGCTAACAGATTGTTTGGACTCAAACACAAACTAAGGCAACTCACATATGGGTAAATAAACTCCACAAGGATACCAAGAACTCTAAGTAGCCGAGTATCAAGGATACCAAGAACCATAACAATCAAAACATCCAGGACCAAGCACTATATAACCTTGAATACTTGAGAAGGCCGGAAACCTAGGGTGTAGCTGGGATCTTTGATCTAATTACTATAGTATGCCATATACAAAGGAATTAAATAATGTAGCCGGTCGAATTCTAGTTTCGAATACTATGATGAACTGAAAACTCTTTAGTGACATTTGGAAGAACATAAACCCAACCCGTCCCATTGAAAACAATGCCTTATTTACATAATAGGTACATATGAACTTTGAATCATTATACATCAAACCATCATAAACATAAACATAAAAAAAGTTGAAAGCTTTATACTTAAATCACTAAATGTATTATTAGAAACTTGTTAAGTATACATACCATCCCTAAAGCATTGTAGCATTGTAAAACAAGGAACAAAGAGGGGAAATCAAGAGTTCACATTTTCTTAAATAAAGATTAAGCCCTTAAATTATGGAATTCAACAGATCAAAAACAACACCATGAAGTTGCAAACATTGATCAATTAATCCATTTTAGCAACACAATGCATGATTCAAACATCAATCTATTCTTTTATCATAAAATCAAATGAGATTCATACATTTTTAGTAGAATTTGATGTCTCTTTTTCTCTCTCTAGCTTTCTCTCTCTGGGCCAAGAACCTACTTGCCTTTATTTAGCAAGACTTGAATCGCAAGGGAAGGGGAAGGTAGCCCCCTTTCCTTAAATAGGTGTCGTTAGGGTTAAAATTTTCATTACTCCCCCTTAACCTTTGTATTTATTTGTAACCTATGTTTATAAAACTTCAGGTACAATAACACCCACCATGCAGCCATGAAGACCGCTTCAATTAGTATTTCTTTTGCTTATGAAGATTAGTAGAATCTGACCAAGAACACAAGGAATCAGGCGTAATAAGGATTGGAAGTTTAATGTCCAACCATCTAGCAATACTTTTCCAATAATTTCATAATAAAGTGCTCACCAAAATAAACTTCATTGATTCCACAGTATGAAAATATGAAACACATAAAGTGCTTATTATATCAATACCTTTGTTAGAGAGGTTCACTCGTGTAAGAAGCCAATTTAGATAAAGATGTTATACGATGATGTTGACGTTTTAAGGCAACCATTTGTTCCATATTGTTGGGGAGAATACCCTCTTGAAGAATCATATGATCAAGAAAACATCTCACATATTTAACCATAAACCTATCTTGAAAATTCAAGTCTCATATCCAATAATTCTTTTTATCTAATGATGTGTGCGTGAGTATATACATTTTAAAGGGATTTATGCAAGGTTCAGCTTTGAAATGGTTTTTACTTATACTAAACTACACACACAAAAGGCAGTTATACCTATTGTTTGGTAATATAGTGTTAGTAGAACCAACTATCAATCCGTGTAACATCCCACATCGGTTGGGAAGGGGAACAAAAGTCTCTTTATATGAGGCTGGATACCTTCCCTATCAGATGTGTTTTAAAACCGTGAGGGGTGGGCGCTAGTGGGCGTGCCTCCGCCAAAGCGGACAATATCTGTTAAGGTACTTGGGCTGTTACAAATAGTATTAGAGCCAGGTTCGGGCCGGTGTGCCAGCGAGGACGCTAGTATTCTAGTGGGGAGGATGTAACATCCCACATTGGTTGGGAAGGGGAACGAAAGTCTTCTTATATGGGGTTGGATACCTTTTCTATCATACGTATTGAAAACCATGAGGGGTGGGTGTCTGTGGGCGTGCCGCCGACAAAGCGGACAATATCTAGTACAGTACTTTGGTTGTTACAATCTGTGGACACACTGAGTCTGCTCAACAACCTTTATACTTTGACTATCGGATTGGGTTTTGATTTTGAAAATGAAGAGTTCGATTTGAAGTGACCACATATTTTTTTTGATTTTTTAAAATGATAATATAAACATATAACATGTAAAATAAGATAGACTTTTGGAAAAGTTAGGCTTAGATGGTCTAATATTATACAAAGTGACAACTCAAAATATTCTTTTACTAGAATATGTAGAAATGATTTTAAATGGACGAGAGAGAAAAAATATAATAATAATATAAGAAAGTATTATCTAATTAAAAATAAGATAGAAAAAATAATAACTTTTAGTGTAATTATGAAAATAAGATAAGAAACCTGATGTGAATGTTTTTATTAATAACATGATCAGTCTAAATGTTCATTAACTCTGTTTAGTTGTAGATGACGTGGCACGTGACATTGCCTATGATGTGACATGTGACAAGACATATTAAATAATTAAAATAAAAAATATAGTTATATCATTGATTTTTTGTTTATTTTTGTCTTCAAGCTACTTAACAGGCGATAAAATTGTTACGCTAAATAAATTCAAAAAATAATCTTTCATAAAAATCTAATTTGATAACTATTGTTCAATATTGTTAGTTAAAATTAATATTAGCTAATAGTTAATATATTGGACTTATAAATTTAAGTTTTTTAATTAAATAGTACAAGAATTGAGATATCATGACCAACTGATAGTATTCGTAATCGAACTAGAACAACACCACCAAGAACAATTTGTTTTTCGCATCTAATTGTTATTTTGATTTGTGTTTGCTATTTGTATTACGATTTACGTTCTAATTCTTGAGTTCGTATTGCCTTATCCTATGAGATGGCCCATATGTATTGCGATTATTAACTGGTTCTAACGCTGATTTGATACTAGGTTTTCTTTTTTCTTTTTTAACTGCGAGTTTAGATTTTTTTACCATATCATTTAGGAGTAGCCCAAGCCTAATAAAACTAGTAAAGTTAGGGTTTTGAGCTCACAGTTTTAAAGGGTCTTCAAATTTAATAAAGTTGGTTTATATGTATAAAAAGTTTAGCTGGGTTAGATAGTTTATAAATTTTGTTTGGGCATCCAATCCAATGAAATATACACTTTGTTAATTTACTTGGGCCTCTAATCTAACAAATTTACATCATATAAAACGAGAAAAATAAATGTAATCTAAACATCTATACATACATAATATATAACTTTTTTGAAAAACATCTCCGCCCACTATAAATGTATTAGTTTGTTATTGCATGTCCCAAACCCGGATAAAAAAAAGGATTTTAATATAAAAAATTTTGGAAACATCACCCTTTTTTTGTTTCGATTAGGACCCCAAAAAACGTTGAGCCAGCCCTAATCATTATCCACTACAGTGATGATTATATGATTACCCACTTAGTCGACACCACGATGAAAATCTTATTTTTGAATCCTCTAAGTGGTTAAGGTGAGATACTCAAGACATGTAAATATGGAAATATTTTGTGTTCAAGTATTACTCTGAGTAAAAATGTTCAAGGTTGAGCAAGTAAGTTTTTCAATTGTAGGTTTTCTTTTAAGGGGATTGAGGGTGCGGTCCCAACTAGGAAACGGATATACGTGCCTGATCAAGATAACACTTATCATCCGAATCAGGGTCATATATTTTCCGTCCAAAAAAATAAGAGAATTTAGAGTAGAATTTTTATCTTTATACAATTTAATTAAAAATTATTTTTATACTTAGTTTTTGTTAATTTTAAAAAAAATTATCTTATTTTTTAGTTTTATCTTTATTCAGTTAAACAGTACTCTTATAGTCAATTATAGTTTAAATTCGTGTATTACACGGGTTAAATAAAAATATTAAATTAATAGTTATTGATTAATATTTATAAATTATAAAATAATTTTGAAATAAAATATCACTGAAATTGGTAATAATCAACAATTTTAAGTAATAAACGAATTGCAATATTTTTCCAAACATCCATCTTTAAAAAAAGTTTACTTTCAAAAAATTATTTAATACTCCAATTTTTTTTAAAAAATACTTTTTTTAACAATTTTATTTTTTAGAAGTTCATTGTATTAAAAAATTCATATTTCATAACCTTATGGTTTTACAAAAATCATGTTATTCAAATAAAAAGAAACATGTTTTTAATATATCAAAAAATTGATTTTATAATTTGGAAAGTATATAAAGAATCAATAGCATTAAAGTGTCATTAAATGGTTAACTTTTATTATAGTAACAACACGTGTACAAATCCTAGGTGGATAGTGTAGAAACATGACACGTGACTTATAAATATTTTGATTCATTAGTATAGATATATCCTAGGTTAGAGCCCATGTATTATATAGGTGAAATAAATAAATCATGTCAAAACCATTAGTTTTATGAATATTTTATTTTCTAGATGTTATTAGCATGTTGAAATAAAAATATAATGAATATCTAAAAATTATAAAAAATAGTGAAATTAAAAATTATTACTTTATATTTAAAGATAAAATAAAATATGTTTAAAATCATATAATTTAGTATGTATTAATAATTTATTAAAATAAGAATATTTATATTTTAAATGTTTGATAGTTTAGTTTACTTATTTAAAATAATCATCATTTAATATGAGAGAGACAAGAAACACAAATAGATATATTTGTTTTAACATATTTTAGTAAAAAAAAAGTCAAATTGATTGTTGTTATAATTTTTGTATTTATTACGAGAGAGAGGCGGGAAATAACTTTTTTGATATGCTAAAATGATAACACGTGTCATTTGATATGCTAGAATGATGACACGTGTTTCAAAAAAACCTTCTTTTATTATATGATACAGATTATAGATTATAGGTTATAGATTTCTTACACTTCTAAAAATTATAAGAAATAAATAGTGAATTAATAGTGCCTGCAATGAGGCGCGATCCACAACAAATAGGTAATTTGGTAGATCGTTTGTACCAAGATCTAACAAGTAAGGTGAACCGGGCGGTAGTAACTAACAGCGGAGTCCTACCCTGATAAAAGGTTGAATTCAATGGGACTACAGGGACATCGGTTTAAGCTCCCTCAATGGGTAACTTGCAAATCTAAAACTTATTATTCAACTTATATATATATATATATATATATATATATATATATATACACACACACACACACACTACGTTAGATACCCGTGTGTTATACGTGTTTGAATAGAAAAAAATTATATAATAAATATATATATAACATATCAATGATTTATTATATATTAATAGTATAGATAACAAACATATTTTAGTTATAAATAATAGTATAAAAAAGATTTTATTAGGCTTCATAAATATTCAAAAACCTTTTATATACATTTTAAAATATTATAGTTTTAACAATGATTAGCTACAAATTAATTTGTATTTTAACAAAAATTAAGTCTCATTAAAGTATTTTATATATTTCTACAAGTAAATATGATTAATATAGTATTAAATAAGCATTTATTAAGAAAATTTTTATAAAGTCAAGATTTTTATCAAAAATAATAAACTTATTGTGCTGAGGACATATAGACAATCCTAAGTGGATCCTAGGTGAAGATGATCTTGAACTGCTATAAAATAACCATGTGACTGATAACTATTTGCTTTATTAGTACAGATATATATAGTCTTTATAATTTGGGTAAGGTTCAAATAAAAAGTTTTTTAAAACTAAAAAGTGTAAAAAATAATCTCAAACACCTATATACTTAATCAATAGTTGATATCAAATTGTATGAAAAAGTTTGTTATAGTGGTATTTTAGAAATAACCACTTTTGTTGATTTTTGTAAATTCTTCCATTTTTTTATAAAATTCATAACTTGTTCGACTTTATTTTTTTTACAAAAATTACACCATAAAAACGAGTGTTTTCTATATTTAAAACGAGTACAATATTATTATATAAAAAAAAAAAAAATATGTTTTTAAACCCATATATCGTCAATGTGTCTTTAGTGCAGTTCATTATGTTTTTTTTGTTAGTTGTTGTGTTTTTCTGAATACTATTGTGCTTTTTTTAATGATTAATTTTATAAAATATAATAATAGAATAACATTATTGTGTATCTCTAATATGTCAAACACAATAATAAATTAACAACTAATTAATCTAATATATTAAAAAAATGACAAAATAACATAATGTCTCATTGTGTCTTTTGATCGTCATTATGTTATTTTAAACACTATGAGTTTTGAAAAATACATTGGTGAAATAACATCATTATGTACTTCTAATGGTAAAACACAATGATAGATAATAACAATTTTATGTAATCTATTAAAAAATAATAACAAAAATAACACATTGTGTTATCTTCAACACTATAATTTCTAAAAACACATTAGTGAATTATATATCATTATGTACTTCTAATTGTAAAATACAATGATAGATAACAAATTTATAATTTATAAAAACAATGACAAAATAACACAAAGTGATTTAAAACGTTAATCACAATGATTAATACACATAACAAATAATGTGCAATATATGACACAATGAACGTATAAGACACAATGAGCTGATTTATTTGACACAATAAGCAAAATGTTCTCCTTTTTAAAATAATAAAACGACACGTGTGAAGCCCACAATCATTTTTAGGTTTTTTAAATTAAACATCATTTTTATTAAAACCCTACCTTTATAATTTATGATTAAGAAAAATTATAAGAAAAAGTAAAGGAGTGTTTTAGTTTAAATACTCTATTGTGAGTGTTCTAAGCTGGTTGGCCCCCAAATCATTTTCTTATGAAGTTATCTGATGAAATATCACAGGTTCTTTTTTAAAGAATTTTTTGTTTATAATAATTAATTAACTTTCAGAAAATTAATAAGTGGCGAGTATTTATCCTTAAATCAGTGCTTGGAATTGATTGTTTGCTTTTAGTTGTTTTCTGGATTGTGTTAACTAATTAAGAATATCGTATGTCAGTTATTGTATCATTTAATTAATAACATTTACTTAATTCTTTCCATTCACATCATCAGGTTTACTCCGGTTCACCATTTATTAAAAAAAAGAATAAGAAAGAAATGCCATGCCATATATCAATGTTGACTTGTTTCGTAGGTAATATGTATAATATTCATATAAAATTGAGTAGCATAAGAGCATTCGTAGTTAATTTTATATTCTCGTTCATATAATTACATTAAAAATTATTTTTTTCTTTTTTTAATTAAATAATACTTTTATATGCTTTTATCATTATATTTTATCTTTCATCCACTTACAACCACTTTTAAAAATATTAAACAAATTATAGGGACTCAACAGTGATTCTCCAAATATACAAATAAACACTAAATTTTCTCTATTCTCCACTCATAAATATTTACAATCATTTCTTATAATATAGGTAACACATTTACACATTTATAGGGAATCCATTGTGAATGCTCTAACCAGAATAAAAAGTATGTGTGAATTAGTTAAACATATAATTACATGAAAGGTCCATGTGGTTAAGTCTGTTTTCACTTTCGGTCCGTATCTTTGAAAAACTACAAGGTCGGTCTACAAGTTTGACAAAGCATAACACAATTGGTCCCAACTTGGATGGGCCGTTAACTTTTCAGTTAAATTTTTCTAAATAACCAAAACATCCTTGAAGAAAAAATAAAAAGAAATATAAATTTATTTGTATTAAAGAATTATGTATGAGTGGGGCCCACCACACCACCATAACCCCATCTTAGTTCCAAAATTGCAGTCCCACCAGCCCCTATTACCACCACGGTTGCTAATAGTAATACCACAACCATTACAACCACCATCTCCTCCGTCAACCATCACAATCCATCATCACCAACAGAAAAGTCGAGGAAGACAAAAAGACAATCAAAAGGGGGGGGGGGAGTTGGGTTGCGGTGGGGGGCTGTGGTGGTGGGCGGTGGTGGTGAGTTGGTGGTGGTGGTGCTTGATGACGGTCCCAACAAGCAACGATTTGGTGGTGTTGGTGCTTGATGGTGGTGGTTTCAGGAGGGTGGTAAGTTTTAGATGGGTTGTGGCGATGAACACGGGTTGAAGGTAACAAGAGTCGGTGAAGGTGAAGATGACAATGCGTAGGTCGAAGGGCGAAGGGTGGGTTAGGTTAGGTTAAAGATAAAGTGCAGGTCGTGATTGATTTTTGGCAACGGATGGGTGTCGATATACGTTTGTGGTGGTGAGGTCACTTTGGAAGGGTAGTAAGGCGGCAGCAGTAGCAGCCTACTAGAGAAGATGATGATCAATGATGGTGGGTTGTGGTGGGTTAGAAAGAAAAGGGGAGAAGAAGATGGTGGGGTGTGTCTCACTCATATTTATATATATTAAGTTTTTTTAATTAATTTCATATTTAGGGGTAATTTGGTCATTTTACATGCAATTAACGGAAAAGTTAACGGCTGATCCTAATTGGAGACCAATTGTGTTACGTTTTGTCAAACCTATGTATCGACCTTAAAGTTTTTCAAACCTGGTAACTGAAAGTGAAAACATACCTAACCATAGGGACTTTTTTGTAATTAACTCTTAATTAAAACAAATTTTATAAAGTTTTCCCTAGAATTTATATTGAAATTTAGAAGAAGAAAAATTGATCAAAACGGTGTATAAGAAGTCAAATATCACAATCTTTACTACTAGATAATACATTTTAAGAGGACAAGATAGTAATTTTACTCAAAAAGTAAGACGCCTGATACAATATTTTAAGCATACAGTACAAGTGCACTATGCAATAGTTTTATTTTTACCCCTATTTAATAAACTTTTTAATTAATACACTATTTAAAATATATTATTTATAAATTATTTAATAATATGATATTATTTAATTCAATACATTAAATATTAAATAATTTGTAATACTTGAAAATGATATTTAAGTTTATTATATACTACTATATAATACATTTTAGGAGTACAAGATAGTAATTTTACTCGAATTGTAAAACGTCTAATATAATATTTTAAGCATAGAGTACAAGTGCCCTATGCAATAGTTCCATTTTTAGCTCTATTTAATAAACTTTTTTAATTAATACACTATTTAATACACATTATTAATACATTATTTAATAGTATGATATTATTTAATTCAATAAATTAAATATTATATTATTTGTAATACTTGAAAATGACATTTAAATTTATTAAATACTACTATATCATATATTTTAGAAGTACAAGATAGTAATTTTACTCAACTTTTAAGACGCCTAATATAATATTTTAAACATAGAGTATAAGTGCCCTATGTAATAGTTTATTTTACCCCTATTTAATAAACTCTTTTAATTAATACATAATTTAATACATATTATTTAATAATATGATATTATTAAATTTAATACATTAAATATCATATTATTTGTAATACTTGAAAATGACATTTAAATTTATTAAATACTATTTAAATAATTAAGTATAAAACTCATATTTATAAAAACTAATAGTAATATTTTCTAGGGGTATTTTGGGTAGTATTTATTATGTCTAAAAACTTTAGTATTTATGACTAAATTTATTAGTAAATGACATATTATTTATTATGTCTAAAAACTATAATAATAAAATTATAATAATATTAATAGTAACGATTATTTTTTAAAAGGTTAAAACAACAAAAACAACAATATTGTGTTAAAATTTAATATTGTGTTTTTATCATATTATTGTATCTGTAACAATCTATTAATAACATATCATTCATCATGATACAATGTTTAATATTTTATTAAATATCATACGTTTAATGATAGTATCATGACGATATAATAACGAATCACTAAATCATGTGTAGACATCCATGAGAATCCGAGTGCTTATATCATTAAACTCACTAAAATTATTATAATCTCAAAAAGTATCATTGCGACGTTCACATATACATTTAAAATCAAACCGCAGCGAAGCACAAATGTCCACTATACTACTATATAAAGCAAAACATTATGATACAAATGTAATTTTACAAAAAAAGTTAAGACATCTAATACAACTTTTTTAGAATTAGGTACAAGTGTTTAATGCAATCATTATTATTTTACCTCTTATTAATAAACTTTTTGTAATTAATATATTGATTAATACATTATTTAATATTGTAAGATTATTTAATTCATTACATTAAATATTATATGATTTTTAATATTTGAAATTAACATATAAATTTATAAATAAGTATTACCTTATTTGAATACTTAACTAAATACTTTTATAATAATAATAATAATAAATAATAATAATAATTATAATAATAACATTTATATATAAGTATTATTCTATTTGAATACTTAACTATATAATTACTAAATACTTTTATAATAATGGTAATACTAATAATCTATATCTATATCATCTATTATTTATTACTATCTATAAAACATCTTTTTAAGACAAGATTGTAATTTTACAATAACTTTAAGATAACAGATAAAGGATTGTAAACTTAAATCTTTAGTATTATAAAAAATCTTTCTATTATACTCAAATTCTGTTTCAAAGAAATTTAGCACATGGTTTTCTATTAATATATCTATATTTAACATCTAATATTATAACAAATCTTTTCATTATTGTATCAAAGCAATTCAACCTATACTATGTCGAATGTGAATTTTTTTGAAAATATTCGTTAAACTTTAATCATGTTAAACACTTATATTTACTTAAAAGTTGAGTCATTCAATTAGTTTTGTAACAATGTGTTAGACCTAACTAATGATAATAATAATAATAAGCCGTATAAAAGATTTAAACCATAAAACAAAACAATTGATAAATTAAGTGAAATATAACAAGTAAATAATTGTAAATTGTTCGCTACGCCGCAACGCGTGGGTTACCCACTAGTTATATTTTAAGCTAGTTAGTCATTAAAAAATTAAAAATAAAAATTAACAAAGGTGATTGAGCGATAACACTTCAAACGTATTCACCTCGCTTGTTCCTTTCATTCAGCACTATAGGCAATTGTCGCGGTGTCATCGCACACCCTTTTGCTCCACATCAACATCACCATTGTAAACCGTTGATTATCGCCTAAAAAGTTTCGAAAGTTAGTTGGTAAAACCTTGATATGTGACATGTTCAGCTTTTCGTTTTTAGTTTATATCTCATTTCATGGATGACCCAATGGGCCTCTTGATATAAACATATATAAAATCCAATAATAACCAAATTATATATAACAGAGATATAGATCTATAAAAAAAGGAGCCTATACTTATATCGGAGTGAACACTCTACATGTGGTGTCTTGCTTTATTTTTAATATTAGTTTTATAATACATATACTTAATAAACGTTTGATTTTCCCTTCGATCAATTCAAAAGATAGTAGGGGAGCATTAGTCACGTGATTAAACAACAAAAGCAAAGGGGACAGTGTGTACAGTCGGATAACACCAGCCATCACATCTGCTGCATCAGTACAATTCTCTCTAATGTCAGATGACCTTTTTTTAAACTAAATTGAATACTGAAAGTCACTGATCTATCCCTTTGATCATCTTCATTGCTCGTCGAGAACATAACTCGAGATCATTTTTGGGAGAAAACTAATCACAGGTGAGAGAAAGTCTTCCGGTCCAACCTGAAATTTCTTTTTTGCCATATGTGTAACTTGAATCAATTACCTACTCCTTTTTAGTCAGATGTCCTATTAACCTTTTTGTAAGAGTTAACTTCTAGGTTGATCCAAATCAAAAAGCTCTCGGCATGCATACTGAAGTGCAAAGTAAGTTAATTCGGAAGATTTGACAAAAACACTAAAAAATTCTTTAAGTGTCAAATCTTCTGAAACCAAAAACTATTTCATTCGAATCCAAGATAAAGTCTTTCGAAAATTCAAGACGAAGTCTTCCGAATCTACAAGACTGATTTCTTCCGAATACAGAGAATGCATCTCTTCTCTGACATGCTTTTGACAAAAACTAAATCAATTTCCGCCGCTACCTCTAAAGACTCACAAACTTATACAAGTTGGTGATATCTCTACACTTTTGTCAACTGCATATTATGGTATTTGAGTTTGTAACTTTCTACTTTTGTAGTTTTATACTTTTTGTAATATATTAGAATGCTAAGCAGCTCTTCCTAACTCTATCTAGAGCTGCTTCAAGAAGTGTAAGACTGTTAAGCAGCTCTGTGATGCCTTGAATCTGATGTATGAAGGGTTTGATGAATTCAAAGAAAACAAGAAGTATATCATGAATCAACAGTTTGAGAATTTCACAATCAAGACAGGTGAAATCATAACTCAACAATGCTTTAGGTATGTTGAGATTGTGGATACTCTGATTGATACTGTAGTAAAACTTGAGAATAGGGACATTGTGAGAAAGTTCATGTTCTCTCTTCCCAGAGAATGGACGCACTACTGTGTGGCCATTAAGAGAACTGAAAACCTCTCCACCCTTACCCTCACTGAGCTGTATGGTATCCTAAGCAGTTACCAGATGGAGATTAACATGCAAAATTCATTTCACAACACATACAGTACCCACAAGAGTTCAACTCTTCATGCGGTTGAAATGGATTGCAGATAACCATAAAATCATCTCATCCGCTACCCTGAAAACTCATAAAATGGCCCTTTCATCACCTTTCCGGAGACACCAAGGGAGAGCTACATACAAGGAAGCCCATTGCAAGATACAAGCTCATCACAAGCATTTGTGTCTTCTAATGAAAGTTGTGGAAACTTTCTCTTCACTATTTTAAGACCTGGACTGTATCCATCTAGATAACCTGGAGTATATGAAGATAGTATGGATCATTGAAAGTGGTTGTTCCAGGTACATGATAGAAAATTACTCTTTGCTTCAAGATTTTGAGAGATTAAGGGTCAGTTGCTTTTGGAGGAGAGTAAGGTGGTTACATCACTGGTAGGGTCCAGGTTACAAATAGTAAGCTCAACATTGAGAAGGTAAACTTTGTCAAATAGCTTGAGTACAATCTTTTGAGTGTATCTCAATTTTGTCACCACAGACATAACATGTTCTTCACTGAACATAAGTGCATTGTTCTCAAGCCCAGGCAATCATTTCTCAAGAGCATATCCTACTAAGAGTCCCCAGGAAAGGGAACATATACAAGATGGATTTGCAAGAAACCTAACCTTAAGGAGAAGTTTCTTGCTTTCTGTTTAAAACCAATTAGTCTTTTCTTTGATATAAAAGAATGTGCCATGTCAACTTTAAAAACATGAATAAATTAATTAAAGATGATTTGGTAATTGGAATGTCAAAAAAAAGAGTTTACAAGTGATAACCATTGTGTTGTATGTCTGAAAGGAAAGCAACACAAAGTGTCTCACAAGCCAAAGGAAATAAACTTCATCAGTACTCCCCTACACTTATTACACATGGATCTCTTTGGCACCATAAGTGTAATGAGTTTAGGAAAACTTCATACTATCTTGTAATCACAGAAGATTTAACAAGTTATTCTTGGGTCTTTTTTAGAAGTAAGGATAAGACCCCTGAAATCTTGAAGTATTTCATTCTGAAAACTATGAATCAATTTGATCACAAGGTTAAGATCATAAGATTTGATCAAGGAACTGAATTCTAGAACCAAATCCTTGACACATTTTGTGATGAAAAGGGTATTACAAGATAATATAGTACTCCCAGAACTCCTCAACAAAAAGTTGTTGCTGAGAGGAGAAATAGAACACTTATTAAGGCTGCAAGAACCATGATGTCTGACTCTAAACTGCCCATCACCATTTGGGCAGAGGCAACACTACTTGCCATCTGCAGAACAGAGTTTTAGTAGTCAAAACTCATGATAAGACTACTTATGAACTGTGGCACAAAATAAGACCTTTCATTGGTTTACTCAGGTCATTTGGATGTTCATGCACCATCTTGAATACCAAAGATCATATAGCCAAATTTGCTAAGAAAGAAGATGAAGGACACTTCATTAGATACTCTTCCCCACCTAGGGCTTATAGAGTATACAATCTTAGATTAAGAGTAGTTGAGGAGCCAGCCAATGTGACCTTCAACAAGCACACTCTCTGTGTGAAAGGTTTTGGTCTTGATTGGCTATTTTATCTTGATTTAGTTACCAACTTTTTAACGAAACTAGTGAAGATGTTTTAGGATCTACATGTAACATATCAACAGGAGATCCTAACCCAAGATTTGAGCTGAGAAGATGATATGTGAATAACTATACATGCTAATAATGCATATCATTACCCATCTTAAGTGTTTTATGTTACAAATTCATTTTTTTCTATACTTAATTATGATTAATTTGGATTTTGGAGATGGTTGCTTGATGATTTCAAAAGAAAAAGACAAGATATGCATAAAGATTTTGGAAGTTTAGAGGCTGTTATGGCCATGACTGATTCTATCAAGACCATAACATGCATCAGGGCTCTTTTTCATGCGCATATGGTCATGACTGATTTTGTCATGGCCATAACACGCATCAGGCCCCCTTTTAAGCCCTTCTTCTTTTTCATTTTAGAGGAGACAAATTTTGGAGTAGAAACCCTAGTCTTTTTCCATTCTTGTGGTAACTTTGAAGGAGTTCTTTCAAGAGTTCAAGCTAGGTTGAAGATCAATCATTTCAAAGGAAGATTCAACTCCATACAAGCCACCTCTACTCATCTTTGTTTTGAAAATCTCTAGATCTATCATGTTTTCTTCCATTGTGATGAGCTTGGTTGTGGTTTTTGTAAGCGTCATGGGCTAAATACTCTTTATCACTTGGATTAGATGAAGCTTAGCTTACTTTGACATTTTAGATGTAACTTTTGGTGATGATTAGGTCAACGTTTATTATAAGGCTATGAATGTTCTTCAATGATTGTGTATGCTTGTTGAAATTGATGTAATGATAAGTCTTGTGGGTGTTATAATCACATATTGTTGGAAAACTTTGTGTTTTAGAACATCTATTCATGAAATGCATACATTAGTGTGTGGCTTATGGCATTTGACTAGGAATGGTAAATGATGGTTGATTATTTAGTCAAGTAGAACAAGTGTGCATCCAAATACATATGTTTGTGAAAACCATTGTATTTGTTATGAATATCTCCTAACATTGTGTATGTATAACCATATATAATGCGAATATTTATGATTCGTGTATTTTTGTTGGGACATTCATAAATTGAAGGATTTACATAGCTATTATTACATTACACGAATTGAGTGGTTACTATGTGTTTATCGTGGTAACCTTCCAAATATTTGTGGGTTTGGTATTCCTTACGGGAGTCCTAACCATCTTCAACTTTGGCTTAAAAATATCATTGTGTCTTCATGGCATAACTTTAGGTGGTTATTATGTGTTTATAGTTTTAACTTTTCAACGAGTTATACAATTAGATAACCTTGACATGATTCTAGTTTACATCCATGTTGCATGTGTAGAAGATGATCTCACCATAGGTTCCTGTATGTTTTCATTGTTTTGCTAAGCGGATTCAAAGTCTAAATGATATCTTCCTCTAATTGATTATCTTCATCTTCGTCTACTTTCTTCATTAGTTTAATTATTAGCTAAATTAGTTAATCATATTATTCACAAATCATCTTTCATCGGCTAGATATTAACAAAGGCTTAGTATCAGGAGCTCTCGTGTCCATGGATCGATACTTGGTTCTTACCAAAAGCTACATTACTATCCGATAGGTATACTTGCCTATTGTGTGTGTAGTTAGTCATAAGTTGAAAATAATTTTTATAAATTTAAATCTTGATTGTGTAAAATCCATTATGAAATATATATATATATATATATATATATATATATATATATATATATATATATATATATATATATATATCAAAACGCATATCAGGAGACCAAATGATAGAACTCATTCAGCTCTAGTGGTAACTATCCCTACAAGTGAAAACCCTGTCAGCACGAACCGAACGAACACGAACAAGGCATTGTTCGTGTTCGTTCATTAAGAAATATACTTGTTCATGAACTGTTCACAAACACTTACCGAACGAGATTCTTTACGTGTTCATTCATTAAGAAAATGAACATGTTCATGAACCGTTCACAAACACTTACCGAACGCAAATGAACACAATCATAAGCAAACAAACACAAACAACTGTTCATGAACATGATGAACACAAACAAGCTTATAAACACAAACGAATACAAATTATTATAAATTTATTTAGAATAAAATTTACATTTATATTACAAATATTACACAAAATCAATCAAAATAAACAAGTACTTAACATAAATATAAAAAAATACTTGATATAATAGTCATAAAAATAACTGACACAAAAAATTAACAATATAAGCGAACACATTAACGAACATAAACAAACACATTGTCGAACGTTCACGACGGGCACTAACGAACATAAACAAACACGTTATAGAAAATTCACGAACATAAATGAACAAACATGGCTCGTGTTCATATTTATTCGTTTAACTAAACGAACGAAATTTTCTTGTTCGTGTTCGTTCATTGAACTGTTCACTGAACGTTCGGTTCGTTTGCAGCCCTAAGCACAACCATGACAAACTCTTCAGCTGATACATCCGAGGCGCCTATAAATTTAAGAAGACTCCTATCCACATAGAAAACAATAGTGCTATCTCTATCATAGAGAATACTATGCAGCACTTAAAAGAAAAAAACGAATCAACATCAGGTATCATTTGATAAGGGATAATTTTGAAAATGGATTGATAAAACTAGTCAAAGTTAACACAAATGAACAATATGCTGATTTGTTCATAAAAGAATTTGATAAACAAAGATTTAAGTATCTTGTATCAGCTATTGGGATGATTAACTTTGAGTAGATTTTGTTAAATTAGTTTCAAGATTATTTTCAAATATGTGTGTCTTTAAAGTTGTCTAAATCATCACTCATATAAGCCTTGTTTATCTTGAAAGAAAACTTTTCTAAATAATATTCCTTAGTGTTTTAAGAATTAAAGATATATTTTCTTTCGGAAGATATTAAATTGACTTTGGAGGAAACTTATGTCTTCAAAACTAATAACTACTTACTAAGAAATTTACATTTGGAAGAAATTCTAAAATATCTTCCGAAGCTTAGAAATGCTTCTAAGTACTTATAGGTTTTGAATGACAATTTTCTTCCGAAAGCAATTAAGGCTCGGAAGCTTTCTTCATCATTTGAATAAAACTTTTGAAGTTTAATATCTTCCGAAACCAAATAGTCTCGGAAGCAAAATTACTCTAAATACTTTCTCTCCGAAGCAATTCTTGTCAAAACTAAGGAATATCTTCCAAAGTCAAATTGGTTTTGGAAGTTTTCTCAAAACTTCCGAAGACAAATTTACATTCGGGAGATTTTCAACTTCTAAGATAACTACCTTTTTGGGTACTTTTTCAAAGGTCGGACGGACATCCAAATTTCAAAGTTTATCCTTCTGCAATAACTTTGTCTCAAATTCAAGCATATAAATACCTTTTCCAATGGGTCTCCCTTTCACTACTTACTCTTCATCTACAAATCTTATAGCCCTAATTCACCCATAAATCCTTAATGTCTTTCACTTTTTTCTTGCCTAAGCTTCATAAAATGGCCAGCCCTGAACCCTAAAACCAGCCAGATTTCTCCATGCACCTACACAGGCAACACAATCAAGTTGCTCTGTTGTCATCTGAGAAATATCCTGGTTTCTCAGATGTTTGTCGTTTCTTTCTGAATTATCATAGCTCACCATTCTTATAATAAACTCTCACTATATGAAGAACAACTGCTGGAGTTTTGAAGAATCTGCCAAAAGGTCATCTTCGATGGTGAGAAGGCATTGTTTGCCACAGTGCAGGGAAGGACTGTTTTCATCATTCCAGCCACCATCAACAATCATTTGAGACTGGATGATTAAGTAGGTGAACTCTCCTTTCCCAAACAAGCTGTCAATGGATCATTTAGGCAAATGGGCTATGAAGGGGACTACTCCATTAGGACCTTCAAGAAGGGTAGGTTTCTTCTCAATGGAAGTACCTCCTCTATGTTATAATCCATTCTTTATCAAACAAACATGGAGGATGGGATCAAATTACTAAATACCTACCCTACATAGTACATAGTATGGTCCAAGGGGTCAAGTTCAAGTACCCTCAGTTTGTTTACACAAACTTGCTTGCTAACTTAAACTTATTAGAGTATTACATGTTCCCTAGATATGTCCAGCATATTGTTAACTGTGAACTGAGCCTACAGTTAAGGGGAACATGTAACACTCTTAAACTGGGACAGATGAAGCCTGGTATCTTCAAGATCATGAGAAAAACCACTGTTGTTTCTCAGGGGTAGAAACAACCCTGACCCCAAAAATGTTAAAGCTCCCTGCTCAAGGTGACAACTTGGCAGCACCTGCCAATGTTGAACCCACACCTTCATCATATTAACCACTCACACAGCCACAAATAACCATTACCTACCACTGAAAATTCAAACGAACCCCTGCTCAGTTTATTTAGATTGAGTAGGCCCTCATATACTCACCCATGTAGGAGGAAGTAGAACCAAGAGCTCCCACTTCCCCTGAGGAGAAGACCACTCCTATCATTTCATTAATAAACGCTAAGGTTCCTCATGCTCAGCCTGATGAGCTCATTACCCCAACATTAAGCCTTCACTCTGAGTCTTAAAAGTCAGGTGAACAAGCACCTCTAGACTTAAACCAACCAATCCCTAACCTTTAATTCTATGATGATTAGGATATGGGATTCAGTGAGTACCATAAGTCTCTATTCTCTTCCCCTGCTCAAGGAGAGATAAGTGCTCCTAATACACAAATATCTAGCCACATCATCCACCCCTAACTGAGGTGGACTTTACTGAACATGTTTAGGAGTCCATATAGAAGAGGCCCTCACTTTAGAGAGTGATTACATCATTAAGACCTCAACTATGGCAACCCAACCCATTTACACTTCTCTTGAAGCTATCATGGAATAGGGGAAATCCAGAGCCCAAGAACCAATATCTGGTGGTGAGCGAGCTGACTTCAGTTATGTTTTCTCACCCCATGCTTCTTCTAATAAAGATGAAGGGAGTTTTCAACAAAGGGCGTAAACATTGTCACAAACATGCACCTATTTAGTTTCTAAGGTTAGTCACCTGGAATCTCAGGTGACTACCTTACAAAGGCAGTTCCTTGCTCAGCAACTTGAGATCAATGATTTTAAAGGCAAGTTAGCTGAGAGGCCTGCCAGGCATGCTCAACCAGGTCCATATGAACCTATGAATGTGGTAGACGTAACCTCTAGCTCACCTATGCAAGTGGGTGATGTTACCAAAAAGAGGGAGGAAGTCTTACCTATAATCACAGAACCTGGGAGTTCTACCTATAGTATAGACATTGAGGCCTCACTATCCTCACTTGCAGTTGTCCATACTCAACAACCTTCTCAGACCCATATCAATATGGATGCCTTGATTCAAAGTCTATTTGAGAAGGTCATACCAAGGGCTATGTCTACCCCATCCTACCCAGCTGACAACCTAATAGTAGGATTAAGTATGATAATGATAGAAGAGCCCTGGTATTCTCTAGATTCTAGGGTCAAAAAGAAGTATTCAATTTTTAGACCCTGAGATACTATGAGAGCCTCCCTCTGGTTGAATTGCCACTTGTTAACCCAAGTCATAACAAGCAAGCTACCGGATTAGTTGAGAGGATCCAACAAAAGGTGCTTAAAGAGCTCAAGATATGATACTATTTATATAGACAAAGGCTGGCAGGAAAAACTATTGGTCAACTTGATATTAAGGTAGACGCTAAGATTAGCTTCAAATAGGAAACCTTAGTTGAAGGCCCAGTTCTAGAACATGTGAACATTGAGATTGCAACTGCTACAGCACCCGGTACCCTCAATGATACAACAGTTGGTGAAGGTGTCTCACAGCCTCTCCATTGCCAGAGCTTAATTGCACCAACTTAATAAGGCCAAAGCTCTCTCCACCTTGAGTCACACAGGCCAGTGACTGACAAAGAGAAAAGGATTCTCACCTCTGAGTAGATTTAGGATGAGAAAAGGGAGAGGAATAGTAAGGTAGTGGGAGAGAGAACAAAAGAGATCCCCAGCTTCATGCAAGCTACAATCAGGGCTGTTCCTAGGCCAAATACTAAGGAGGATGAGTTGAGGGCAACCAGATTGAATTATCTGGGGTCTAGGAACTATAACATTGATGAAATAATCTCTCTTACACTAGATGAGTTAAATGAACTGGCTGAGACTGAAGTGTCAAAAGAGAGGAAGGAGGCCGAGGCTGCAGAATTGCTCCTTAAAATCTTGGAAGAAAGAAGAAGAAAAAGACTATATAAAGCCCCTTCCTCTCTCCAGTTCAAGAAAGTCTTGAAGTAGAGACTGTGGCAGTTGAACAAGAAACTCAAGTAAGTAGGGAACAAGATAAACAAAATATGATAACTTACCTGAGTGCCATAAGGCTATATCAGGCAGCAGCCTTACTCCCTCTATCATATGAGTACATTGAATTTGAGTACCTCAAGAAGCTAGAGTAACAAGTTCTAAAATAGAAGAAAGCTGCTAAGAGAAAAATGAGGGAGTAGGTTGCTAAGTCAAGGCCACCATCAGAGCCAATCAGAAGAAGTCTACTGATAGATTAAAGATGGTGAGATTCTTAAAGATGTATGGGGTGTCCTGAAGGAGACTTGGTCTAATGTCTCTATCCACCATGGATGAGCACAATAGATTGATCAAGCAGAAGATTAAGAAGTGTGAGCTGGTAGACCTACATTCTCCAACAAGTCAGACTACACATGAAGCTGAGGTCAACGTTGAACCACAAGAGACAACATAACCTGTACCTAGTGCTGTATTATAGCCAACTTCATCTTCTGACCCATAGCAGGGTCCTGAGCTTCTCCTTCTTAGCATGTGAGGGGAAAGGACCCTACTGAGAAGGACAAAGAAGGAATATCTAGTACTCAAGACCAACCTTCTTAGTTAAAGTATAGAAAAAGGAAGATGATGGCCATCAGAAGGGACAAGAAGAAGAATAAGAATAAGAAGAAGAAGTCCAAGGCATCCACCTTTGCACCTCAAGTTGGGTCAGAACATCCTGAGGGTAAACAAGAAGAGGCTGCTTAATCAACTCCACTTCAAACCTAGACAAATTGTATGTCATAATAGATCAAGGGGGTCGAGACATAAACTTCTAGAAAAATATACTTGACCTTGCTCTGCATGATCTTTTTGACATGAGGAGGTACTTTGAAAGTTTGAGGATGTAGGGGTTGAACCTAGAGGCTCGGGAAATCAAATCAAGATAAAGAAGATCAAGCTATGCAAGAAGTATAAGTTGCCGCGTGAAAATTGAATCTCGTGCGACAACATCAAGTATCACGAGAACCAGTGACTCGCGTGAGAACTTCTAGATTAGTATAAATAGAAGTTTTGTAATGTAATTGTTAAGCTTTTGTCTCATTTCCTGATTTTCATTCTTACTGTAAATTGTGCAAAATCAAAGATCAATACAATGAAGTTATTTACAGTGTATGTTCATGTTCTTCAATTAATTCAATCTCAACCGTAATGTTTACATTCCGCGTATTCAATATGAGATTGATCTACGTATTGTTTTGATCCTTACAATTGGTATCAGAGCTTGGTATGCTTTGATCGATTGATTGAAGATTGAAGTGATTGATTTGGAGTGTTCTTGAACCGTGTTTTTTTTAAAATTTCGAAGATATACTTGATTTCTGCCAAGTTTGTTCATATTTGAAGATGATAAAAATGATTATCTCTGCATTTGAAGAATTGAAGATGTTTTTAACCTTAATTGAGCTTGATTGGATCAAGTAGAGACAACTAGGATCTTAATTGAACCTACATCACTAATTGAACACTTAATTAATCAACTTTTAATCAATTCGGTGAAAAAGTGAAGTTGAAAACCTTCAAAATTGCACAAACTAAACAGGCGAAAAGTTGGTGAATTTGTGCTAAAAGTTGTATTTCGCGCGAGAAGTTGAAGTATTCGCAAAAGTTTGTTACCAGAAGATTCCTTTCACGCTAGAAGCTGAGGTTTTTGCAAATTTCAGTTACAAAACACACGAGAACTTGTCCATTCGCATGTAAACTTCAAGTTTGAAGAATTTTGAGGAAGTTGATTTCAAGTTGTGAAAGAGGGAAAATCTAAAGCACATTACTGCTACACTTAATCTAGATAATGAGATCGAAACTAGCACAAAGCCTCCCCGACTTCTCAGCGAGGAAGACTATCCGGATTAGGTCTATCGCTTTAAGAATCATGTAATTTACATTGAACCCAGGATGATGAGATCTATCAAACAAGATCCATACATACCAATCTATACTAATGACAAGGGAGACCTAGTGCTAAAGCCTGAGCATCTATGGGATGAGGAAGACATGAAAAAGATAGAGCTTGATGACAAAGCATATGTTGCCATCACAATGCCACTTACCACTGAGATAGCCCAAAAATTCAAAGACTTTAGGAAGGCAAAATATTTATGGGAAGCTATGGAAGAGCAAATAATAGGAAACAAAGACATGCGGGAAAGTAGGAAAGACATGCTTAACCAAGAGTTCAATATGTTCAATCTTATTCTTGGTGAAACTTTGGAAGTCCAAATGTCTAGGTTCGTTAAACTGATAACCAAGATAAAGAGTTTAGGAATCACACTAGAGAACATCTCAGTGAACAAGAAGTTGTTAAACTCACTACCGTATAGCTAGAACAACAGTTGCATTACTATCAATAGGACCAAAGATTTGTTTACCCTATCCCTGAGTGATCTGATCTCAACCATCAAATCCTATGACATAGATGATAAACAGAGAGTTGCCAATTACATAAACACAATGGGAGCTGAAGCATCGACATTGTATTCCAAAATGGCTAGTAATCCGAATTACTATGTCAGATACTCTCAGTTGTGTCAGCAATAACAATAATCAACATCAGTTCATCAAACAGTCAAGGATCAATCGTTGCCACAAGTTCAATCATTTATTCCATCTCATTCTCAAAGTCAATCATCTCAACCTGCATAACAAGCATTTGTTGTTAACATTCAACCCAACAAACAGACTATCCAAATTGCAGAAGAACACCTTGCTCTTTTTACTTCATTCATGAACAGCTATAAAGCTTTCTCTGCTGGAAGACTCAATACACCCAACATCATGGTTGATGACTTGCAACAAGTCAACCCAGATGATGTAGAAGAAAATAATATCAAGTATCAGATGGCCATGGTGGTGTATCGTGCTAAGAACTTTGCAAGAAGAACCGGGTGGAAAGTTTTTGGTCTAAACAACTCTAGCAAAATCTAGTTTGACAAATCAAACATGAGATGTTACAACTATAACAAACCTGGTCACTTTGCTAGAGAATGCACTGAGGGAAGGTCCGTTCAAGCTGATAATGGAAAGAAGATGGTCATGGTGGAGGTTGAAACTAAAGAAGATAAGGCTAGTACCACTAATAACAAAGCACTGGTATCTCAGACTGAAGGAGAGTATGACTGGTCCGACCAGATGGAGGTATTAGATATGAAGCTTTCTACTGCCCTGTTAGCAAAAATACAAAGGGTTGAAGATCATGTTGAGAAGAATGTGTTAGCTGAGTTTGTGACTGATGATTTGCTAGAAGGGGTGTTTGAGGAGGTGGAAGCAAAGAAGGTTGAAAGTGTGAACGTGAATGCTGATGATGTAAAGGAAATAGCTATTGAGATTACTCCAGCTTATTTAACCATGGTCAAGGAGAAGAAAGAGGAGGCGAAAGAAAAGACTGTTAAGAAAACTCCAGTCAAAACTGAAGAATCTGTTAATGCTGTTAAGTTCGCTCCAGCATCTGCATATGATGACAAGAAAAATGCTATTGAGATCACTCCAGCAATCAAAGCAGAAGAGAAGATTGTACTAAAGGCCTTCATGGTACAAGTTGTACCTGAAGAGACAAAGAAGCCAGAGGAAGTTGAAGAGGTACATTCTAATCTTTGTTCTCATAATTGCATAGAAAAGGTAAACAGTTATAGAGTTCACAACAAACGCTTGATCTTGGAAGTTGAAAAACTTCAATATCAAGCTCGTAAATATAAATCTGATGAGAAATTTTTTAAAGAAAAGATAGATGGTTTAAACAAATCAATTTACCAATCAAAACTAAATCTTCATGATAAAGCGTGTAATATAAAAGATTTGAACACGTAATAATGAACTATCTTTAGAAATTAACAAACTCAACATTGAACTCATGTCTGCTAAATTAGTTGTTGAAAAATTTGAGCTTTCATCAAACATGGTTGAAGGTATAATCAAATCTCAGATGACACAGAAAATTAATGGTGGAAAAAATGGAGTTGGCTATGCTAACATTGCACTACCAATTAATAATGATTATACATCTTTGCCTTCATCAATTACAACACTTGATGAAGAGACCTATGGATTAGGTTTTCAACCAAAGATAGACTTCACACCTTCAGTCAATGTTTCACTGACTGTTGATCCTGTCACAAAAACTAAGATTAATATTAATCATGATAATTTATTTGCAGAAAGTGTGAAGATAGAAGGGTTGGTTGAAGAGTGGGAGAGCGATGATAAACTAGACTTTAAGGAAAATAATATTTGTAATGAAAAACAATCTTGTAATTCATCCTCTGTCTTAAATGAAAGATCTGTAGTTTTTGTTTATTCAAATGTCTGTTCAAAAATGTCAAATAAAGAAAAGAAAGGGAATTAAAAATGAACTTTAAGAATAAAGAAAGTAAACATGTCACAACATCCATATCTAACTTGAAAACTAATTTCAAGAACAGATTTGTTTCTATAGGCAACATTGATAAGGAGGATCATATTTTAAAGAAACCAATGCTAGTTTCTTTAAAAATAAATCTTCTATTATTGCTAACTATGTGAAACAAGATGTTTGTAAAACAGGTTTGAAAGACACTGGTCCTACTCCAGTACAGACGATTCATAAGGATAAAGCTACAATTCATGCTACATCAACATCAGTAAAGAATATAAAAGCTAAGAAAATTACATCATTTCCTCCGGAATCATCTCAAACAATTCATAACGAGAAAAAGGAAAGTGAGACTGTTAAAGAATCAAAAGGCCAAAGACATACTAAGGCTAGATTCTGTGATAACTATAGAAGTTATCCAAAGCAGTTTGTGCAAAACATACAAGTGTCAAATACATTTCATAAAATATGTTGTTATGCATGTGGAAAGCCAAATCACAAGGCTAGAAATTGTCATCATCAACATCAATTGACAAGCAAACAGAGATTTCATAATTCAATTTCAAACAATAGAAAACGTTTCTTTGTAAATGCAAATTTAAAAAGGAACTTAAAAAAGTCAAATTCTTTTGCTAAAAACAATACTGATTTAAACAAAGAAAAGTCAAAAGTGAAATCAGTACAAGTTGATGATAATAATTCCACCGCACCATCGATCAAACAAGTTCAAAGATGGAAAGCTAAAGACAAATCACCTGAGCCTATTGTTGTTGATAAATGTGTTTTCGATGACAAAAGAGATATGATATTGCAAAATGTATCAAATTTAGATAAAAACAAAGAGCTCAAGTCAACCATGGCTTGGGTTCCTAAAAATCAATAAATTTGTTCAAATGTACAGGAACAACCAAGACAAGCTATCAACACTGTTTGGTATGTCGATAGTGGTTGTGCAAGACACATGACCGGTAACATATCTCTGTTAAACAACATACAACCTTACAACGGAGGATATGTTATCTTTGCAGGAGATAAAGGTGGTAAGATTACAATGAAAGGTATAGTGACAAATAGTGGGTTAAGTTTTGAAGACATCAGTTTTGTAGAGGAACTAAAACACAATCTGCTCAGTGTCTCTCAAATTTGTGACAAAAAGTATTCAACACATTTCACTGATAAAGAATATCTTATTCTAAAACCTGGCTTTGTAATTCCTAATGAATGGATTTTATTAAGAAATTTGAGAGACAACGACACGCATTTACTAGACATGAATGGTACACATTCTTTTGTAACTGCGTCGTGTATGTTATCCAAGGCCTCGAAAAGCGATACTTTGTTATGGCATTGTCGTCTTGGACATGTAAATGTTAAGACTATGAACAAACTGGTTAGAGGAAATCATGTTGTTGGTCTACCTTTGAAAGAATTTCAACTAACTGAACATTTTCTATCATGTTCAAAAGGCAAACAACACAAACTTCCTCATAAAACCAATTGCTCATACCAAAATTGACTCTATTCTTCAATTGTTACACATGGATTTATTTGGTCCTGTTAGTGTTTTGAGTTTGGGTCATCATGCATATTGTTTAGTCATTACTGATGATTTTTCTAGATTTACATGGGTTTTATTCTTAGCAACCAAAGATGAGACACCTTATTTGCTGATAAAATTCATGACACTCGTGGAAAATCTGATGGACAAAACAATCAAGTGCATTCAAAGTGATAATAGAATAGAATTTTGCAATCGTACATTGAATGAATTATGTGATTCAAAGGGGGTAGCAAGACAATTCAGTTCTGCAGGAACTCCATAACAAAATGGAGCTGCAGAAAGAAGAAACAAAACTTTAATTGATGCAGCTAGAACTATGTTATCAGCAACCAAATTACCATCATTCTTTTGGGCTGAAGCTGTTAACACTGCATGTTATGTTTAGAATCATGTGTTAATCAATAAACAACAAAATATGACTCCTTGTGAAATCTTTTTCAAACATAAACCCAAAGTCAAATATTTCAAACATTTGGATGTTGTTGTACTTTGTTAAACACATCCGAGTCCAAATCAAAATTTGATAAAAAAGCTGATGAATGTTATTTTGTTGGATATTCAGCCAACAAAGTAGCATATCGGGTTTATAATAAAAGATCAAAACAAATAATTGAGTCATTTGATATTGATTGGCACGAATCTAACAAAACAGATACAGGTTCTGCACCTTCATGGGTTTATGATTATGCTTCTTTATTTGAAACATTTAATCGATCATCTATTGTTTCTACTGCTAATCTACCTTTGACATCCTCAATTCCAGATATCTTTGCTAATGATATTGAATCTAAGACCCTCAAGCAAAAGGAATATCTTCAGATATACCTTCTTCTTCAAGTGTTGCAGCTATTCCAACTTTTGTTTCTGAAATAGATTTACCTCATAATGATCCAGTTGTTAAACAAGCTCCATAAGTTTATGCCAGAGTTCCTCTTCTACTGAGGTTGATCCAATTGATATAGTTCAAGTACCATTTGAAGATCTTTCTTTCAACAATGATATTCAAGTCGAAGATATTGTTTATTAACCTGATGGAGGGAGCACTAATGACGAACTAGTTGGTCACATGTCTAACTTAGATGAAGTTATCTCTAAAGATGCTATTCCACAACTGAGAATTCATAAAGACCATCCAACATATGCAATCATTGGTCCATTATCACAAGGTGTCCGAACTCGAAGTCAATCAGGAACGATAAATACATGTTTGTACTCATTTTTGCTATCACAAGTTGTGCCGCAGAATGTTGAAATGGCATTAAAAGAAAACAGTTATATAAAGGTCATGCAGGATGAACTGATGCAATTCAAGAAGCTGAATGCATGGCATCTGTGTGAATTACCAAAGGGTAAATTGCCAATGGGTACGAAATGGATTTTTATGAACAAGACGGATGAAAAAGATGTGATTGTGTGCAACAAGGCCAGACTTGTTGTTCAAGGATTCTATCAAATTGAAGGGCTTGATTATGAAGAAGTATACACTCTTATTGCAAGACTAGAAGCTATACGAATTTTTCTGGCATATGCTTCACACAAGAACTTCACAGTATATCAAATGGATGTCAAAACTGCTTTCTTGTATGGTGAAATGAAAGAAGAAACCTATGTCTGTCAACCACTAGGTTTTGAAGATCTAGATCATCCTGACTATGTTTACAAGTTAGACAAAACACTTTATAGTTTACACCAAGCACCTCGAGCTTGGTATGCCACTTTCACTAAACATTTGCTTGCAAATGGTTATACACGAGTTGCAATTGTTCAAACTTTATTCATAAGGATGACTGGTGATGATCTTATTCTCGTTCAAGTTTATGTTGATGATATTATCTTCGGATCTACCAATAATGATTTGTGCAAGGAATTTGAAGCAGTCATGAAGAAGAAATTTGAGATGAGTTCTCTTGAAAAAATGATGTTTTTTCTTGGGCATTCAAGTTAAACAAGATGATAAGGGAATACTTATACATCAAGAAAAGTATATTCACAGTATCCTAGACAAATACAAAGTCCAAGACTCAAAGACAGCTCCTACTCCTATGTCTTCTCGTCCTACTTTGACTCCAGATCTCACAGGAGAAAATGTTGATCAGCATATGTTTCGATCAATGATTGGTTCTCTGATGTATCTCACTTCAAGCAAGTTGGACTTTATGTTTCCTGTTTGTCAGTGTGCATGTTATCAAAGTAATCCAAAGGAATCTCACATGAAAGCTGTCAAGAGGATTTTAAGTATCTCAAAGGTCAACCAACACTCGGCCTTTGGTATCCAAAAATTCAGATTTCAATTTATTTGCTTATACTGACAGTGATTATGCAGGATGTAACTTGGATAGGAAATCTACTACTAGCGGTTGTCAATTTCTTGGCAATAAATTGATTTCATGGCAACGCAAGAAACAACAGACTGTATCCACATCTACTGTAGAGGCTGAATATGTGGCTGCATCAAGTTGTTGTTCACAAATTGTTTGGATTCAACAACAACTCCTTGATTATGGCCTAAATATTTATGATACTAAAATCTTTTGTGATAATGCTGCAGTTTTAAACATTGTGAAGAATCCAATTCAACATTCAAAGACAAAACACATTGACATCCGCATGCATTTCATTCGTGACTGCTTTGAACGCAAACTTATCCATTTGGAATCAATTTCCACAGATGACAATATTGCCGATTTGTTTTAAGGCGTTTGATAATTCCAGATTTGACTTTTTAGTTAAATCCTTGGGCATGATTAACTTTAGTTAACGCTTATTCTTACATCCTTTACAAAATATTTTTCTTTATTGATGGTTCAAATTATAATTATCTGTTTAGATAATCATAATTTTAGGGAGAAAATTTGAAAATACTTAAAAAGATTTTGTTAAGATTTTTTTCTTAGGGGGAGTAAATAGTTTGGAGAAAAGTACAAAAAGATTTTGGTTTACAACAAATTAAGAAAATTAAATTTTCAAGATTATACAGGAAATGATAGTACATATTTCTTGATTTTGATTTGCTACATTCTAAGGCTTACAAGAAACTGACTTGGGTTATGTTTGATATGTTGATAGGCTGGGCATTCAAGAATGAAAAGCACTATGTTCTGTGATGCACTGTAAGTAACTATCTATGACTGAAGTAGGTAACATATCAAGGTTTGTGGTAACTTTGATTCCATGCTAAAACAGACTGAGAGTTATAGTCTGGTCATACTTAAGCCAATTACTATCTGATTTAGTTTCTTTCAGATATTGTATATATATGTAAAAATCAAAATACAAAAATAGATATACAAATGAAAACAAAATACAAAAGGAAAAACAAACAAAAGGAGCAAAAAGAAGCCAAAAGGCCATATAGGAATAAAAGATGCCAATGAGCACATTAATAAAAGATATGTCATAGACATACCTACTATATGATAAATATTTTTCTTTTTGAGAATATGTTCTAACACAGGAGGCAAAATCAAAAGATGGGGCATGTAAGTCCGACTTGGCATCTAAGTCCTAAACGTCTTGCAAGGGCAAAAACATAAGTCCGATTGGCTCTTAATAAGTCCTAAAACTTGTTAATATTCTGCGTTCAGAAACATTTCTAAGCCTAGTTATGCTCATAATAGATATTATATTAGAAAATTCATTCTGAAAAGGCTGATCATAAGTGAAAGGTTTAAGTCAAATTAGGGTGACTTGAAATCTCGAAAGTGTCTTGAAGTTGGATAAGGTTCTATAGGATTTTTGATTTTGGGACACATTGAAGACATATAATTTAATCAAAATATGATAAATATCACAGCTTATGTGTCTAAATAAACTTGAAGTCTAACCTTAAATTGGACACAATATATTGACCATCAACGTAACTAGATCCATTTATAATAAAGTTGAATGATGGTAATGATCGATTTCTAAGAAATATGATCTTGTACTTGAAAATTTATCAAAAATAGTTAAGTAAATAATTAGTTAGTCAATATTATTTATTTACATATGTTTTCTACTTGTTTCAATTTTATATCTTTTACAAAATTAAGGGTGTTAGAATAATTGTAAACACTTAGTTAAACATAATCATTCTCATAACAAATCAAATGGCTTAAAGGAAAATTAAATTTTTGAAAAATTTAAAATATAATAAATAAAAAGTTGAAAATTTTAAAAGGAAAATTGAACTTGTCGCATATGAAAAGTTCATCTAATGCGAGAAGCTCAAAACAAATGCGAAAGGTTCAACTGATGCGAAAAGTCTTAGTATGCGAGAACTCTGACTTCTCGCGAGTGAAGTCAAAGTACTATAAATACTACAGTTGAGCGAAAGCTCACACTATTCGCATGACGACTTTTAGATTTTCACTCTCAAAATTTTAAGTGTCAAAACCAGTTTAACCGTGATTATAGGGTCCACTGACTTCGCATTCTGATTCCTTTGTGATTTACAAGGTATATAGATGATTTTGTTCATATTAAATGTGTTGTTACTTGACCAAAAGTTCATATGACAAATACTTGATAAATTAGACAAATTAAACATGTTAAACCTTTAAAATGACTTAAGCGACATGTGACATCCGGTAATTTTACGTTACCAAACTCCGTTAGTTCCGTTAAGTCTTGCATACACGTGTCGGGAGCACACACTAGTTGTCGTTGAACGTTGGTGACTTAATAATAATTAATAATGTGAAACAAATAATTACTATGTTGATTATTAGTTGTGATTATGTGATTTAAATGTTTATTGTAAATTTTATCGCGTAACGTGGAAACGTGTGTATTTAATCTGTTTGTTTTGTATCTAATAAAGATGTAATTGTCATTGTTAGTTTATATGCTTATTATTGTAGTTAAAAACCTTTTTAAAGGAGTTTAAAAGCTTAATTTTTATAAAAAGTAAATTACAAGGGTTTAAATGGTAATATTGATAAATTAAATATAATCAAAAATCCCAACCCTAGCCCCCACATGCCCATCGGCCGCGACACACACTCAAACACACACAAACCTGCGATTTCAAGCAAGAACAAGTGATTACCATTCGGTTTTGGTCAATTTCAAGTTATACAACGCGTTAGAATCATCAATTGCAAGCCATTACACGTTTAAAGGTTAGATTTTTACATGTTTTTGATGATTTTTCATGTTGGCCGAAAGTTCCATTCGAAACCTGCAATTGATGGTTGATTAATGCTTAGTTGTTGATGTTAATGTGTTTACTAGATAGATTACATGTTATTTAACGTCAAGTATGCATAAAGATTGGATTTTTGGTTGTTCTTTCGGGTGATGAACCCTTAGCCGAAAGTTTGATGAAATTTTGATCACATTGGATGTTGAATGTTGGTTGTTTGATGTTGTAATGATGCTAGTTAGGTTGTATGCATATTAGTTAACGTCGATTTTGCAAGAAAGCTATGATTTTGATACGTTGTTCTAGGTTACTAATAATAGTAACTTTATTTGCATGGATATGGTGATTTGATGATGTATGAATGTATGGATGGTTTGTGATGATGATTAGATGCTAGGTTGATGATATGAACAATTGAAAATCAAGAAGATGTGTTATAGTTCATACATTGCTTAAAATAGTAACTTTTGATGTTGAATGTGATGAATCATGATGATTTGGTGTTTTGATCATGCTAGATGTTGTTATGAACTTGAATTAGTAAGTGATTGATGGATTCATGAATGTTTTAGGTGTTTGATGGATTTGGGATGAACTTTCCCAAAAGGGAAACTTTAATTGTGAAATCTCTTAAATATGATGATTTGGGTATGTTTGGGACATTAGGACCATGCTAGTGTGTTCATGGATGGTTTCTAAGGTGATTAAATGTGTTGTTTAGGTTATAGAAATGTTGATTTGGTTTGTTACCTATTTTGGCTGTTTGTGGAAAAATCATGGTATGAGTCATATAGGTAAGCTAGGACTTTCGTTGATTGATGGTTGATTAAGAATGAACATTTTGGATGATATGAGCTATGGAAAATTGGTATGTTAATGATCATCATACACACGTGTGAATCTGAGGCCCCTACTTAGTAGGATTGGCAGGGTTTAGGGTGTGAAGTCGTGAGTGGCTTCACATGGCATGTGATGCGTGATTTGATCCTTGTATGGTGTATTATTTGTGTTATAGATGTTATGAGCATGATAATAGTTTGAGATTCGCATGACTTGTATCATACCTGGCGGTATGATGATCTAATTAGTACATGTGGTTAATGAAGTGTTATATGTAATCAGTTTGTATGATAATCATGTGTGATAGGCTGTTATGCTTGTTTGAATGGAAATTCACCTATAATGTCACCAACGGGTCAAACGGGTCAACTAGGTCAAGTGTGTCTTGTCTTTCTAAAACCTTGAGTTCTTTGGGTTGTAGAGTACTTATGGTTTCATATTGATTCTGTGTAGACGTACTTATGTACTCATGTGTTCTAGGTGACCTTTGAAGGTTGTCTTTCCCCTCTTTCTTTCAAGTTAAGCTCTAAGTTAATTCTTGCGCGTATTAGGTGAGTTCTTGCCCCACTCTTTTTACATAATCTCTTTTGGGGGAGATAGCATACTGTTGATCACAAACGCTTTTAAATATGAGTGTGTATAATATTAATATAGTGTTATTTACCATGGAAAGCCCTCACACTTTCGGATTGTTAATATTGACTAGCGGGAAATTTTGGGTAGTACTACTGTGACGAGCCCCACCTGTGCGACTCGAGGTCAAACGGGTGCAATTTTGTCCTAACATATATTCGTCATGACCTGGTAAGTCGTGACGGGAGGCACAAACTATCACAGTCAGCTTCAATCGCGAAATCACTATGTTTAATATTTTCATGTTAATAGACTAGCTATCTATTGCAATACAGTACTTATGGTCTGGAAACTGTTGATTGGTTTATATTTTAACGCAAACTCTTGAACTCACCAACCATGTGTTGACTTGGTTAGTATGCTATTCTCAGGTTAAGGTTGCTTTTTCCTAGGAGCACGTCACACGGGTCAGCATCATGGTGTTTGGCAGCATGTTATGAAACATTGTTTTGGGTTTTCTAGTTTATTTAACGCTTCCGCATGGTTTTAAAGTTTGAACTTTGGTTTGTTTTATTTTAAAAGTGGCATATAGTGTCGTTCTGAGTAACTATTGACTGTGATCCTAATTTGTTCACACGCCTCGCGGTAAAACTCCCCTCGTGGATTTTGAGGGTGTGACAGATTGGTATCAGAGCCATTGGTTATAGGGAACTAGGTTGCATACATACACTAGACTATAACCACACAGTTGTTAGTTACTTATCGCTTACTCTCCTTACTGTATACTCATTGGCATACGCAACACATACTTCGCAGCATGGCATCGTCGTCCAGAAATTTAGGCAAGAGACCTGCACGATCTGAGTCACCTCCTACGTCTCCCGTACCTGATAGGGGATTTAACTGGCCCCAACATCCTTATCCTCCTGGCGAGATAGACTGGGATCAGCCTTTCATACCTCCTGAGCTCGATCCTCCATGGAACTAGGATTTCTACCCCACCTACATAAACCGTTCGGCTTATATAGAGCGTGTACCACCAGTAGCTCCGACACGACCTAGGACTAGGTCATCGACCGCCTTTGCATTGCCTACTCTTCCTACCTTGAGCATCCCTCTGGAGCAGGCATTTGCAGCCTAGCAGCCACATTGGACACGGAGCGACAGCGGATTAGAGGACTCACTGATGAGAACTCTGCATTACGATCTGAGATGCGTTAAGTTGCGTTTCCAGGTAGAGACGCTTCAGGAGCGACTCTCGATGGCCATTGGTGGACATCATACTCTGGCAGGCAACATTGTAGCACTTAGTGGGCGCATGGATGCACAGGATCACCATAACATAGTGATCGATGATAGGTTTGCTGATTTAGAGGCACAGCTAGCAGCACTTCAGGTTGTTGAAGCCCCTGCACCTTTGGTGGACCCTGATGAGGAAGACCCGAAGAGGAACCCGAGGAAGGCCCCGAAGAAGAACCAGTAGAGATGGATGAGGACAGTGACGGATCTGACGTACTGGACTGATTCCACTTTTAAATGACTTAGACTATGTAGTGTTTCTTTTCTTTGAAACCTATGTGGGAAGGGTTGTTTCCCACCCAACTGACAAACTTAAATTTTGACATTGATGGAATATTTTGTGACTCAATTGCAATTTATTTATCTTTGGTTATTATTTCTGTTATAAATGTTGTGGTTGTGGTGAATGCATTATTTCTTATTGTTTACTGTACCTTGATGAGATTAATGTGTTGGATGTTACTCATTATTGTAATTGTGAATTGTAAAGTGAAATATGGACGCACGTGGAAGAGGACGTGGGCGTGGTCGTGGACGTGGCGCCGGAGGCCGTGGTGCCGAAGCCATAAACATGACGCCTGCGGAATTGGCGGCATTAATTAACGAACATGTTCAGGCGGCAGTGGTTGCTGCCCAACCGGGACAACCAGCAGGTAAATGATAACAAGAGGTTAAACTAATTATTCTAGTTAATTGCCTAGGATATCTGACTAATGTTTGGGATTGTCAAAACAGGACCACCACCATGTACCTACAAGTCCTTCATGGACTGTAAACCCCATACCTACAGCGGGACGGAAGGGCTGTAGGGCTTGTAAGGTGGTTTGAGAAGACAGAGTCTGTCTTCGCAAAATGCAACTGCCCGCCTGCTGATCAGGTGAAGTATGCCACCGGGACATTGGAAGGCGCAGAACTTTCCTGGTGGAATGCCCAGTGCAAATGCTGGGTAAAGCCATGGCCAATGAACTACCTTGGGATGAGTTTAAGGGGATTATGACCGAAGAATACTGCCCCCGAAATGAAGTGCAGAAACTGGAGATTGAGTTCTGGCAACTCAAAATGCAAGGCTCAAAATTGAAGCCTACACGACCCGTACTCATGAGTTAGCCACTTTATGCCCAGGGATGGTGAATGAAATGCACAAGAGGGTTGAGCATATACGGGGATTGGTGCCCGAAATTCAAAGTATGGTAACTGCCTCTAACCCCACTACCATACAACAAGCTATCCGAACAGCCCACAGGCTGACTGATCAAGCAGTAGAGCAAGGTCGATTACCTAAGCGGGGTGCGGTGGCAAGCGTGCCCGACCATAAACGCAAGTGGGATGGTTCAAGCAACAAGGGATCGTCATCCAGCAGCCAATCTCAACTCAGCAACAGCAGCAAAGTCAGCAACAGCAACGGAAGTTCGATAACAATCGAAGCTTCAACCAGGCGACTCCCTCAAATCAAGGACCCGGTGGGTATGGCGGAAGACAGCCGAAGTGCAACCGGTGTAACTACCACCATATGGGTCGATGTGATAACTTCAAGTGCCAACATTATGGGAAGATTGGTCACGCAGCCAAAGACTGTCGGGGTGAACTGATGAAAAAGCCACAACAATCACAAGAAACTCCGAAAGGTTGTTTTGAGTGCGGAAAAGAAGGCCATTACAAACGCAACTGTCCCCAACTTAAGAGGAATGGTAATGGTAACAACAACAATGGAAACAACAGCAACAATAACAATGGCAACAACAATAACAACAACAATAATAATGGCAACAACAATGGTGGAACAACAACAAAGGAGAGCCTTCGTCATTGGCTCAGGTGAGGCTCTAAACGATCCCAATAGTAACTGGTAAATTTTCGGTTAATGGTCGTTTTGCTACCGTATTATTCGATACCGGAGCCGATAGAAGTTTCGTGTCCACTAGGTTCTGTAGTCTTTTAAGTGATATGCCCTCAGCCTTAGAATCTAAATACACCGTGGAGTTAGCTAATGGCACACAGATTCACGTAACGCATATTCTTAGAAACTGCAAGATAGAGCTTGCTGGTCATACATTCACCATAGATCTCATGCCTGTTACGTTAGGAAGTTTTGATGTGGTAGTAGGCATGGATTGGCTTTCCGATAAACAAGCGGAAGTCATATGCCACGAGAAGATCATACGGATTCCCATTGGTGAAGAAGTCCTTACGGTCAGAGGTGATAGGAGTGGTGCGGTGATAGGCATCATTTCATTCATGAAGGCACAGAAGTTGTTATGAAAGGGTCGACTGGCCATATTGGCGCTCGTCACAGATAAACAGACTGAGGAAAAGAAGATAGAGGATATCCCCGTAGTTCGCGAGTTTCCCGAGGTGTTTCCGGAAGACCTGCCTGGATTACCGCCTCATCGGCAAGTTGAATTCCAGATTGAGTTGACTCCAGGAGCCGCTCCAATTGCGAGAGCACCGTACCGGTTAGCTCCGAACGAACTGCAGGAATTATCCGCCCAACTACAAGAGTTGTTGGATAAAGGGTTTATCCGACCGAGTTCGTCGCCCTGGGGAGCGCCAGTTCTATTTGTGAAGAAGAAGGATGGTACATTTCGAATGTGCATTGACTATAGGGAACTGAACAAGGTTACTATCAAGAATAGATATCCCTTACCTCGTATTGATGATTTGTTTGATCAACTGCAAGGATCAAGCTATTACTCTAAGATTGATCTGAGGTCTGGGTATCATCAGCTGAGAGTTCGAGAAGAGGACATCTCGAAGACTGCTTTCCGTACACGATATGGTCACTATGAATTTTTGGTCATGCCATTTGGGTTGACGAATGCACCAGCAGTATTCATGGACCTCATGAATCGCGTGTGCAAACCCTATCTTGATCAGTTTGTTATCGTCTTTATTGATGACATACTGATATACTCAAGGACGAGGAAGAACATGAGAGCACTTACGTTTAATCTTGGAATTACTTAGAAAGGAACAATTGTATGCAAAGTTTTCTAAGTGTGATTTCTGGATACGTGAGGTGCAATTCTTGGGTCATATTGTCAACGAGAAGGGAATACATGTTGATCCTGCTAAGATTGAAGCGATAAAGAATTGGTCTGTTCCTAAGACACCGAGTGAGATACGACAATTCCTTGGATTAGCGGGATATTATCGACGGTTCATCGAAGGATTCTCTAAGATTGCACAACCTCTCACAGCCTTGACTCATAGGGAACAACATACAAATGGGGTGAGAATCAGGAATCTGCTTTCCAGTTGCTGAAACAGAAACTGTGTAGCGCACCAATATTAGCGTTACCAGATGGTAGTGATGACTTCGTAGTCTACTGCGATGCGTCTATTCAAGGACTTGGATGCGTCTTGATGCAGCGGGATAAGGTGATAGCTTACGCCTCTAGACAATTGAAGATTCATGAGAAGAACTATACCACCCATGACTTGGAACTGGGTGCGGTAGTTTTTGCCTTAAAGATCTGGAGACATTACTTGTACGGTACCAAATGCACCATCTACACCGATCACAAGAGTCTTCAGCATATATTTGAGCAAAAGGAGTTGAACATGAGGCAAAGGCGCTGGGTAGAATTACTGAATGACTATGAGTGTGCTATTAAGTACCACCCGGGGAAAGCAAATGTAGTTGCTGACGCGCTGAGTAGGAAAGAAACTACTAAGCCTCGACGTGTGCGAGCTTTGCAACTTACTATCAGCACACAGTTACCTGAACAAATCCGAGAGGCTCAGACAGAAGCTTGAAAGCAGAAAACATTGGGTCTGAATCGTTAAGGGGTATGGAAAAACAATTGGAAGTAAAAGCGGATGGAATTCGTTACTTCATAGATAGACTTTGGGTACCTCTACACGGAAATCTGAGAGACTTGGTCATGAGTGAGGCACATAAGTCTAAGTACTCTGTACATCCTGGATCTAACAAGATGTACCACGATTTGAAGGCGCACTATTGGTGGCCTAACATGAAAGCAGATGTAGCTACTTATGTGAGCAAGTGTCTGACCTGCTCAAAGGTGAAAGTGGAGTATCAGAAACCATCTGGTCTACTGCAACAACCCGAGATCCCTATGTGGAAGTGGGATCAGATATCAATGGATTTTATTACTAAGTTACCTCGTACTTCTACTGGTTGCGACATAATATGGGTTATCGTGGATAGATTAACAAAGTCTGCTCATTTCCTAGCGATAAAGGAAACAGACAAGATGGAGAAATTAACTCGACTCTATTTGAAGGAGATCGTTTCGAGGCATGGAGTACCGATCTCAATTATTTCTGACCGCGATTCTCGTTTCACATCACACTTCTGGCAGTCGTTGCAGAAAGCTTTAGGTACGCGATTGGATATGAGTACTGCTTATCATCCACAGACTGATGGTCAAAGCGAGCGTACTATACAGACTTTGGAGCACATGTTACGTGCTTGTGTGATTGACTTCGGGAATAACTGGGAAGTTCACCTACCATTGGTGGAATTTTCTTACAACAACAGCTATCACACTAGCATTAAGGCGGCACCTTTTGAAGCTTTGTATGGGAAAAAGTGTAGATCACCAGTTTGCTGGGCTGAAATTGGTGATAGTCAATTAACGGGTCCCGAGTTAGGACACGAGACAACTGAGAAGATTGTCCAGATAAGAAACCGCATGGCCGCAGCGCGAGACAGACAGAAAAGCTATGCTGACAAGCGACGGAAACCTTTGGAATTTCAAGTTGGTGACAAAGTCTTATTGAAAGTCTCACCATGGAAAGGCGTGATTCGGTTTGGTAAGCGAGGAAAGCTAAATCCGAGATATGTTGGACCATTTGAGATCTTGGAAAGAATAGGTCCAGTAGCTTATCGAATAGCCTTACCTGATTCATTGAGTGGAATCCATGATGTATTCCATGTTTCAAATCTAAAGAAATGTTTAACGGATGAAACTATGGTTGTACCGCTGGAAGAAGTTCAAGTAGACGAACAGTTACGCTTCATTGAGGAACCGGTCGAGGTGATGGATCGAGAGGTGAAAAACTTAAGCAAAGCAAGATACCCATCGTCAAAGTTCGTTGGAACTCGAGACGTGGACCAGAATTCACGTGGGAACGTGAAGACCAAATGAAGCTTAAGTATCCTCAGCTATTCGAAAAGACGATGCCAGCCGGCGAAGGTACTGATTAAATTTCGGGACGAAATTTCTTTCAACATGGGGATGATGTGACAACTCATCCAAAACTCACTCGATTTCGATTTTCTTGTGCCAATGCAGTAGACCAGTGATGGAACACTCACCATGTAATGTAATTTTCGGGACGGAAATTCTTTCAACATGGGATAATGTGACATCCGGTAATTTTCCGTTACCAAACTTCGTTAGTTCCGTTAAGTCTTGCATACACGTGTCGGGAGCACACACTAGTTGTCGTTGAACGTTGGTGACTTAATAATAATTAATAATGTGAAACAAATAATTACTATGTTGATTATTAGTTGTGATTATGTGATTTAAATGTTTATTGTAAATTTTATCGCGTAACGTGGAAACGTGTGTATTTAATCTGTATGTTTGTATCTAATAAAGATAAATATATAATTATCATTGTTAGTTTATATGCTTATTATTGTAGTTAAAAACCTTTTAAAAGAGTTTAAAAGCTTAATTTTTAAAAAGTAAATTACAAGGGTTTAAATGGTAATATTGATAAATTAAATATAAAAAAAATCCCAACCCTAGCCCCCACATACCCATCGGCCGCGACACACTCAAACACACACAAACCTGCGATTTCAAGCAAGAACAAGTGATTACCATTCGGTTTTGGTCGATTTCAAGTTATACAACGCGTTAGAATTATCAATGCAAGCCATTACACGTTTAAAGGTTAGATTTTTACATGTTTTGATGATTTTTCATGTTGGCCGAAAGTTCCATTTGAAACCTGCAATTGATGGTCGATTAATGCTTAGTTGTTGATGTTAATGTGTTTACTAGATAGATTACATGTTATTTAATGTCAAGTATGCATAAAGATTGGATTTTTGGTTGTTCTTTTGGTGATGAACCCTTAGCCGAAAGTTTGATGCAATTTTGATCAAATTGGATGTTGAATGTTGGTTGTTTGATGTTGTAATGATGCTAGTTAGGTTGTATGCATATTAGTTAACGTCGATTTTGCAAGAAAGTTGATTTTGATACGTTGTTCATAGGTTACTAAGAATAGTAACTTTATTTGCATGATATGGTGATTGATGTATGAATGTTATGGATGTGTTTGTGATGATGATTAGATGCTAGGTTGATGATATGAACAATTGAAAATCAAGAGATGTGTTATAGTTCATACATTGCTTAAAATAGTAACTTTTTGATGTTGAATGTGATGAATCATGATGATTTGGTGTTTTGATCATGCTAGATGTTGTTATGAACTTGAATTAGTAAGTGATTGATGGATTCATGAATGTTTTAGGTGTTTGATGGATTTGGGATGAACTTTCCCAAAAGGGAAACTTTAATTGTGAAATCTCTTAAATATGATGATTTGGGTATGTTTGGGACATTAGGACCATGCTAGTGTGTTCATGGATGGTTTCTAAGGTGATTAAATGTGTTGTTTAGGTTATATGAATGTTGATTTGGTTTGTACCTGTTTTGGCTGTTTGTGGAAAAATCATGGTATGAGTCATATAGGTAAGCTAGGACTTTGTTGATTGATGGTTGATTAAGAATGAACATTTTGGATGATATGAGCTATGGAAATTGGTATGTTAATGATCATCATACACACGTGCGAATCTGAGGCCCCTACTTAGTAGGATTGGCAGGGTTTAGGGTGTGAAGTCGTGAGTGGCTTCACATGGCATGTGATGCGTGATTTGATCCTTGTATGGTGTATTATTTGTGTTATAGATGTTATGAGCATGATAATAGTTTGAGATTCGCATGACTTGTATGATATCTGGCGGTATGATGATCTAATTAGTACATGTGGTTAATGAAGTGTTATATGTAATCAGTTTGTATGATAATCATGTGTGATAGGCTGTTATGCTTGTTTGAATGGAAATTCACCTATAATGTCACCAAGGGTCAAACGGGTCAACTGGGTCAAGTGTGTCTTGTCTTTCTAAAACCTTGAGTTCTTTGGGTTGTAGAGCACTTAGGGTTTCATTTGATTCTGTGTACACGTACTTATGTACTCATGTGTTCTAGGTGACCTTTGAAGGTTGTCTTTCCCCTCTTTCTTTCAAGTTAAGCTCTAAGTTAATTCTTGCGCGTATCAGGTGAGTTCTTGCCCCACTCTTTTTACATAATCTCTTTTGGGGGAGATAGCATACTGTTGATCACAAAAGCTTTTAAATATGAGTGTGTATAATATTAATATAGTGTTGTTTACCATGGAAAGTCCTCACACTTTCGGATTGTTAATATTGACTAGCGGGAAATTTTGGGTAGTACTACTGGGTTTGACGAGCCCCACCTGTGCGACTCGAGGTCAAACGGGTGCAATTTTGTCCTAACATATATTCGTCACGACCTGGTAAGTCGTGACGGGAGGCACAAACTATCACAGTCAGCTTCAATCGCGAAATCACTATGTTTAATATTTTCATGTTAATAGACTAGCTATCTATTGCAATACACTACTTATGCTCTGGAAACTGTTGATTGGTTTATATTTAACGCAAACTCTTGAACTCACCAACCATGTGTTGACTTGGTTAGTATGCTATTCTCAGGTTAAGGTTGCTATTGCCTAGGAGCACGTCACATGGGTCAGCATCATGGTGTTTGGCAGCATGTTATGAAACATTGTTTTGGGTTTACTAGTTTATTTAACGCTTCCGCATGGTTTTAAAGTTTGAACTTTGGTTGGTTTTATTTTAAAAGTGGCATATAGTGTCGTTCTGAGTAACTATTGACTGTGATCCTGGTTTGTTCACACGCCTCGCGGTAAAACTCCGCTCGTGGATTTTGAGGGTGTGACACAACATCTAATAATCAAGTGTTAATGGTTGAAACACTCTAAAATTGAACAACTGAAATTCTGAAATCGCATTGAACAGATGCGAGAACTTTCAAACTTGCACAAAACTAGTCGCATGAAATTAACTTGTCGCGTGAAAAGTTAAAACAAAAACTCAAAGTCTTCGCGCGAGTAGTGATGTTTTCGTGCGAGAGTTCATTTTTTAAAAAAAAATTTCTAAGTGTTAATTTCTGTTCTAAGTTTGAAAATTTAGTACTTATCAATTTTGTTCTATGTTTCAGATGGCACGACCATTGGTTTTTAATAAAACCATAGTGCAGTGGCATTTCTTGGAGATGTACCGGATGATAAGACTTTGTTTAGATCACTTATGATGGGTTGAAGTCATCCTGGATTCATTATGATGTCACAGCAAATCCACTATTTTCAACAGACATTATAGATCAGTTTTGGAGACTGCTGTTAATGAGATTGATCAGAATGGTGAACCATGCATATATTCCACTGTTAAGGGCAAGAGGATAGTGATTTCAGCAGAAGTGATTAACAGTGTGTTATTACTTGAGGATCAGGCTAACTCACCAGTTAAGATAGATGATGACGTAGTAAGAGACTACCTTAAAAGGATGGGATATGATTATAGATATCCATTTTTTTAGAAGAAGTATCTTCCACCATTTTGGAAGTACTTATTTCATGTAGTTATTCATTACCTTAGCAATCTAAAAGCTGGCATGGATAGTCTAAGTGCGGTGTTTGGATCTCTGCTGATTTCTTTAGTTGATGAACTCCCTTTCAGCATATCCAATGCAATCTTTGCTGAGTTATAGAAGAATGTGATTGCTACGGTGGGTAAGAAGTTTGTGATGTATCCGAGATTTAATCAGCTAATAGATAATGCTGCTCATCCTGAGTTAGCAGTATCCAACTCATCTACCTATGCTGTAATGGTGATGAAGAAGGATATTTCGCTTACCTTATGGGGGCTAGAGGAAATGCCTGGGATGAGTTAATTTTGCCAAATGGAAGGTTTGTTAAGGGTTTTCAAGTAGAGGCACAACCACATCAGACTGAGACATGTCATGATCAGAGAGATGATATTGTTGGTACTTCCACACAGTATGCTCAAGAAGCACCTGAGAGTTCTTAGGGTGCTAGAGGTACTGATATAGATGCAGAGATTACTCTTGGTTTAGTTCTGGGAGTGAGACTGACAGTGATCAAATAGGGAATATGCCATAGTATTGCAAGAACGTCCTAGAGCACGTGAAACACTAGCAAAACGTACTGGCTGAGGATCGTGATGCAGATTTTATTCCTAAGTAACACCAGTTACTAGAGGTAGAAAGAAAAGGAGGCGAGAAGAAAGAATGGGGATAGTCCTCGTGGTAGGGGTAGAGGACGAGGCGTGTTAAGGAAAACATCGGACCCCTGTGACACTGAGCCAATTAAGGAAGAAATACCTATTCTTGAGACTCCAGTCAGAGTCAGTGAGGCTACACTAACTAAGACTCCATCTGATATGCCTACTACTACTGCTAACGTGTTGACCACACCTCCTAGAGAAACAAGTGAATGAGGAGACCATTTGTATGGAAGACTTCATCAACACTCCTCTTGCGCATAGACAGGGTGCTGTACTTAGACTAGTTCACCTACACGTATCACACTTGAGGAACGTATGTAATTTGAGAGAGAATGTTGGAGAAGACACAAATGATTGATGAGTTGCAAAGGAAATTGATTGAAAAGGATGAAAGGATCAAGGGTCTCGACCACAGCAAACATTTATTTTAGCTATGTTTAGATCCTAGAGCCAGAACTTAAGAAATCTCAACTCTAGTGTGTCATCCCGTCTACGCAACACTGGACCGCAGAGATTGGAGAAACTAGTGGACAACAATCTGCTGGTCCTGAACCTGCTGAAGATCCTATTCCTACTGAAGATCCTATTACTACTACAGAGCATCCTGTTGATCCAGTTGTTCAAGAAGAGACAACGAGACTGCTGATGTTGATCGAGAGTCACCAATCACTGATATCATATGACTACTAAGGATCAACCTATAGTTTATAATGGAGAGGCGTTTATGGAGCCTGAACAAATGACCCATTCCTAACCCAGAAGATGAAGATGATGGCTTAGACTGATAGATTATGATTCAAGTGATGATGGTGATGAGGATGATGATGATGAGGATGAAGATGGTGATGATGGTGATAATGATAAGGGTGAGATGATGGAAATGATGATGATGATGATCAAGGGGGAGATATGGGTGCAGATGATACTGCTGATCATGGTACTGAAAATGTCTCCGGACCAGTTCCTCATGCAGGACCAGGTAAGGGTGCTTAACACTTAGTTTCACACTAAGGAGAGATCTTAGATCACTTAACAATTCAAATAGGAAACTGGTAACTT